>JAWPHD010000715.1:0-409765 GCA_037043455.1 Cyrtodaria siliqua | reverse complement strand
GTTAAATCAGCGTATTAACTACAGTAAGAAACGTGTCGAAAAGGCTTCTGTAAGATTACTGGCAATTTTAGAACCCCGTCATAATTGGTAGCACTGATTTGTCGTTAAAAATAAACTAACGACAACATCGATCTTAGAAGTTACTATCATTACAAGTCGATGGCTCAATTGCTCTTGTTTTAGGTGTATGTAGTTCTCAGTTCGTGTTTATTTCTTAAACTGTGCTGATATGTTATCTCTTTTTTCCAGGTGACAAGAAAGGAACAAAGACGTGATTTCATACTGGTTTGGATATGCCTCAATATTGTTGAGCCGGAACCCAGTGTTTTTGAGCCAGAACCCAGTCTTTTTGAGCAGGAATCCAGTGTTTGTTTTGTATATTTACAACAAGCGTTTTACAGTGTCACTAGGAAAACACGTTTAAGAAATTGAGTTTAGTAAAAATAAATATAAAAGTCGAACAGGAAATGCAGCTTTCGCAGAACACAGTAAACCAAAAAAACGCAATCAGACAAACATGAATGGCAATGTTAATAAAGAATAAAAGCATATGACGTCACAAACACAAAACAAAGGGTTGACAATAACGCCTTGAAACGGTCAGTGGCGAAACAGGTCGCTGGGGTTTAAACCTCACACTTACCCTACTGTCATCTCAATAAAAAGGGACAGTGTAAGTAAAGAAACACCCGCCAGGAACTATTCTTTAACCAACAAGGCAGCATTATTAGGCAATATAAGTAAAACACAAAGATGCTCGTGTATATATATATATATACGAGCATATATATATATATATAAACAAACATGCAATAGCCTAGAAAGCCACAACGAAGATACTCATGGACTTGGCAGAAGTCAGAGCAACAAGAGAATAAACCATTGAGGGCACGACAACACAAGATTGCAGACAAATATTAAACGTCACTGTCCTTTTTGGCGTTAGGTAGACGTCATCATAGGGCCAATAGCATGTCCGGTCATCGCATAATTAAAGAGGAAGGCATAGTGGCGAACTGTAAATGGGCCCACCACCAGTGCGTTGCAAAATAAGATAATAAACTTTGAACGAATACGTAAAGAAATATTTTAATATGGACACTTCAGATAGATATTAACATTGTGTTTAAAATTATACAATTAGGTTCATGGTGTTATGATTTTATACATTTGTGACACTGGCGTTGTAAATAAACGTGTATAGAGTTATTATTGAATATGAACATTTGTGACAAAAACCTTCTGCGTAATTGTATGCCATTATGGAATTGTTAAGTGTAGACTACGCCGCTAGATTTGGAATTATGACATTAAAGTAGCATGTCCAACGCAATATGTATGCCATTTTCGGGATGTATAAAAGTGTGTTCTATCGATGTTATGAATATTGATTTCTGCTCAACCCGGGGCAAGCATATTTCACTACCGTTCATGAACATCTTAATCAAACCTACTCATCAATATGTCGTATGTATCGTGTTCGGCCGTTTCCAAATGTCCACTTTCATACTCTTTTACCATAAAGCGTCCATTGAATACGGACATGTCTGACATGTGACATTATCTATGCATTTCATATAGTTACGTAGTTCACCTTGCACTCTTTCTTATTGAATGCATATTTTCATATTGAACTGTTTGTTTTCCAATGCGATACTGAAACTCGATACGGACTCGATGGTGCTCGTTGATCAGAAGGTATAATCACATGTTAAGAAATAGAAATGTGCCTAGTGTCAACATGAAAACGACATGGTCGACACGATTCCGTGAATGGAATTGTAGAACTAATTAAATTGTTCATTCACATTGTAATTGTAACTTTTGACGATTAAATAAGGTCAATCGACAGAGACCTACTTTTTTTGCCAATTTTGTGTCAAATAATCTTCAGCACAAAACGAAATTAAAAGACGCATTTCATCGAATAAAAACAATTATATTGAAAAAATAATTAGCAGGCAAATTAGGATAATCGGATTCAATATAAAATTTATAGAATTTGTATGGCAAACTAGTTCATCGTCCATTGCGGAAACAACTCATTCGAAGTAATATTAAGCGAAACACATTAATTAAACTAATATCATACAGTCATGTGTTAACAGCTCATTTGTAATGTATTGTAATGTATATTGATGTAGAGCATCTTAACATGAGTGTCTGTTTAATACTGAATTTAGTGAACGATACGGGTACAATGCTAAGATGCAAGAATGTGCCGAGAATCATATAGATTTTATTCAACGAGTTTAATAAATGCAATATTAATTAGACGCACATGTGAGATTATTTGTTATGTCATAACTCCAAAGAAATATAAATATAAACATCGAACAGAAAAAAGCAGCATTGAAGGACGAAAGTCAACCAGAAACACACACAGAAACAAAGAACACTTTAAAGATGAATAAAAGGCCAAATAAGATATCAAAATCACAAAAGGGTTGGCTTTAGGGCTACCGCCTTGGAACTCTCAGTGTCAAAAAAGGCCGCTGGGGTTTAAATCAGGTTCGTTCTAGGGTGCACCAAACATAACCCTTATCCTACTGTTAACCTAAAAAACGGGACAGTGTAAATAAAGAAATTCCAGCCATGAACTATTCTCTAAGCAACAAGGCAGCATTAATAGGCAATATATTAAGTAAAACACACAGATGCTCGTGTATATCAGGAAGATTTATTAGTGTACCTGCCTATATATAACGTTGTCATATGATGACGTCGTATGTTCGTAAGATGACGTCGTATGCTGATTCAGTCTTCTGTGTTTGTAATCGAACAATGAAACTACATCGTCGATTTCCACCGAGCGGAATGAAATATACCGAATTATGATACGGACTTCATTTGCATATGGATAAGACTGGAGTAATATTCTAAATATATCATGCCTTTATTACACTACCAAACTGCAAGTTATGTGATAACGTTGGATAATAAACAGTGTTAACCCACATACAGAAAGACGAAGCATGATGGTTACTGTTTAAATATCAATAATAATCAATTGCTTACTAAACTTTCAATTACAGTATACATGGATATAATCAAGTTTGCAAATCGTGAAGCTTTGCAACGTATTAATGTTCGGGCAATTGTTTCTGCCAAATATTTCTCAGAATTAACATGATCAAATTTAATAATACGTACATCAATTATACATGTATAACATTGAAACTGGAAGTTTAGTGGTAAAGAAAATACTTTATTTTCCAAAGTCGGATGAGAAAAAACTATTTTACGGACAAAATGCTTTTACATGAGTCTTTACCGTCTAAATTCCGTGCTGCTGGGACAGCCGAAATTCAGAAATCGCAGATAACTACTGTTAGCCTTGATTGTTTGCTATACAATGTCAGAGAGTCATTTTTTTTACATGTATTCAACCAGTTATGGAGAAACATTATAAAAACAATATAATTTTATATACATATATAAGTTATTATTATTATTTATTATTATCATTATTATTATTATTACTATCATTATTATAATTTTCAATTCTGAAGGTGGTCTCGACCTATTTCAACCCGCACACCTGTTAATTCCGCTAATGGCTTGATGAACTTCAGTTTGAAGATATATGAATTAAAATGCAGGCTATTGTCGATGGTTCTTTGATAAAAAACAGGTATACTATGATTGATGTACTCGCGTTACTGTATCGCATTTATTCAAACCAGTATGTTTTATTATAAAACTGCGTACTAGACCTGTACAACTATATACAGTAACGATTACGGTAAGGATTACGATAAGGAATACCGACTAAAACAGAGGGTATTTCTCAACAGGAAATACGCCTTGAATGCTCGACCTCACTATATAAAGGCCAATTAAATTTATTATTGACACTACATAACTAGTAGGGAAAAGCGGGTGGTCTGCCACTGCTACAAAACATCGACCGTCATATATAGCCTCAAATGTGCTGAAAATAACGTGCACCACAATTCAACCAAACAACCAAATATCATTATTTAAGAATTTATTAAACTAGTAGGCATACATGATATGATGAGATAGATGGTTTGCACAGCAATATATCATTTCTACAAACGACCAGTTATTCGCCATGCTTACATTTCTAAGCCTCACCTAATAAAGTTGATATTCGCTTCATACCATCTTTGCAAACTGGTTTAATTAACTTAATAATTTTTGCATTTTCTTGATACTTTCCTTTGAAACTAATAGCACTTAATCTAGAATATACTTCATTGTTCAAGTAGGTGTTACTATTTACGCTCGGCTGCGCACGCATAGAAAGTGACTTTTCCGCTTCAAGGAGGTGAACGGACTGTACGCACTGCATGCAGATACTCCGCTTGCATCCGGTGTGTCTTAATTAACAGAAAATGGCGAAACAATTCTTTAATAATGAGCACTCATGTATTACATACATTGTAAAATAAACTAGATGGGTGTTCAGCGGAACACGTGTGTCGCCTTGTAGCGTTTTGTCAGTATAACAAGGTTTTTCGGACCCGAATAAATGAACTTGGGAAAACTGGCCCGAATAAGTTTTCGTGAAGAAAAAAATGAGTATTTAACCCATACAATGACCTTCAGTGTGCCCTTGGCCTTTATATTTTAGAATGACCATGTCGATGTTGTCATGACAAGTATATATTGAAAGACTGATGAAGAAAAAAAAAATTGAGAATGTTATAGCCAACGTTAAGTTTTCGTGAAGGAAAAAAAGAGTATTTAACCCATATAATTACCTTCAGTGTGACCTTGACCATTATATTTTAGTATGGTCATGTCTATGTTGTCATGATGAGTATATACTGGAAGTTTGATGAAGAAATATCAAGAAATAAGGATGTTATAACGAACGTAATGTTTTTGTTAAGAAAACGAGTATTTAGCCATATAATGACTTCAGTGTGACCTTGACCTTTACATTTTAGTATGGTCATGACGAGGTTGTCATGATGAGTATATATTGACAGTTTGATGAAGACATATTAAGAAATGAGAAAGTTATAGCCAACGTTAAATTTTCGTGAAGAAAAAAATGTGTATTTAACCTATATAATGACCTCCAGTGTGACCTTGACCTTTATGTTTTAGTATGGTTATGTCGATGTTGTCATGATGAGTATATATTGAAAGTTTGATGAACACATATCAAGAAATGAGACGGACTGACGGCAGACTGGCGGACGGACGGACGAAAGGACGACAAAGTGATCCCTATGTATCGCATTTTTCTTCGAAAAGGCGACACAAAAACTAACCTTCAATAGTGGCGGCCTCATCCATTTCGATGTTAGGGTTAACTGATAAATTCGATTGTTCTAGGGTGCATTCAAGGCGATAAGCGCACGCGCTGCACGATATTTCAGTTTTTCAAAATCCCACAGGGTTTTGTATTAAAAGTCAGATATTGAAAAAAAAGGTAGTACAATTTGAGATTTCAGTACTACCATAGGTTTAAATACATTTATTGGTGCAAAATAATCAACAGTGAGGATTATGTAAAGCAATTTATTTGCACTATTCAAATGTGTAAAAAGTTTAAAAATAAATAAATTACAAAATGCCGTGACTTAAAAAAAAGAGCAAAATTGCCGTTTGACTCTTTAAAGGTATTCTGGTGCGTAACCTATGATAGCACAAAGTGCTGTCACGCAATGAATATTCTATTCTATATATGGGTAGTTTTAGATTCATTCATTATATTTGGATCATCTTAAATAGGAATTATCAATATTTTCCACACCACAAAAACACACATTAAGAATTGACACTTTCTCACTTTACAATTCGAGCTCCCAGTGGGATTCGAACCCGCAGGAGTGAGAGGCGAGACAGTTTTAGACGCAGCGACTTCACTATCCCGGCTACGGCGGCAATATTAGGTGATACAAGTGTATTAATCATGAACTAAGGCGGTTTCAGGGATAAGGCGGAACCAGCACCCTCACCCTCTAAAATTCCACAAGTATACCCTATACATTCCGGATTACCTGGGGCGCGCGCCATTTCTACTGTTAGTCATCATTGTATTTAACATAAAATTATTCAGGAAAAATACAACTCACTAAACTTCATGTAGAAAAAACATTTAATTTCAAAGTATCCTCCGCTGCCCACGCCTCCGCCCCTCCCACACACAAATACTCAAACCAAAATCTTGGATCTGCATCATTTTAGTGACCAATTATTCAGGCAAGCCCCTTTAAAACTATAGCCGTGTCTGGCTGGTTGTATCGAAGACTGTATTTAGACTGTATTAAGAAACAATAGTTCGACAGGTCGAGGCATATGACGTATATATATATATATATATATATATATATAGATATGTCTATGGATCCAGCCGTTGGTAGACATTGGGGGTAAAACTTGAATCCGTTCGTACCTGTTATCCGTTCATGCCCATTCCGCCGTGGGCGTAACTAAAATTGATGTAGTTTATTCGTCTAGAAAAAAAAATCGTTACATATCATTGGGTAAAAAAAACTCTCAGCTATTTAAATTAAAACAACTGTTGCCGTCAAACTTTCTTTTATTGCCGAATTCTCACGCCGAACTTTGCTTAATTCAAAAAGTATATATATTTGGTGCATTCGTTGTTAGAAACTTATGTTATCTCATTGTTCTCAATAACGGTCAACATTGTTTTTATATCAAATAAATATTGAGCATTTCATTTACATTGGATCAGATATATTAAAAAGAAAAAACAGAATTTAAACATGATAAAGAAATACTTAATGTTTATATTTGTTTGTGGTCAATTTTTTTTAATTTCGTGGGCAAATATTGTTTCACGCGTTGACGAATGCGCGTTGGAGGAAACAACTGTTAAAACGGCGATCGACTTCGGCGAACTTATGCAAGTTATGGTAAGTTTGTTTCTCAATATAGTTCAGACGTTGAGGAATATCTGTAATGTGCTACAGAACAGAGTTTAACTCGAAATATGTCTAAGGGGTCTGAACCATGCTCAATACATGAGTCATTTGCATGCACTCCATTCACCCAAGATTAATTTTTTTTAAATGGTGCATTCTGACGAGCTTTGGGAGACAATTTTGGTAAATAAACAGAACTCCAAAATCCCCCTTTTTGAGGGATTTCAAGATTTGATTGTCAAAATCCACATCACCCACTACCCCTTCAGTTTTTGAAATTGTCAACAGGGAAAAATTGTAGGCCCGGGCCTGCAGTGCATGCAAGCAGCTCCGCCATTAAGCAGACCATAGGCAGTTACACCGATGGGGTTATTGTCGTTTCGGGTATACAGAAACATACCCGTAAATCTTCGACTATACAGAAACGTACCCGAAATGGTAACAATTGGTGAAACTGGAACTGTTTAGAACTTGAAATTCTTGTGTTTTTACATTGTGTAAATTAGCAGCATCATGTTTGTATTGTTTCGCTCTTTTTTTGGTTAAACAAGAATAATTTTACGACATTGTACTTTCTCGCGATATTTTGTCTCGGGTACTTTAAGTTGGAGATTCGAAGAGGTGATTTTAAGCGTACGTTTTCTGTATATATAAATGTACCCCGGATACCTTTTTCTAGTACCCAATACGACAATGATCCCGTCAGCCTAGGTATGACAACATTACTGAGTGAAACATTTTGTTTTTACATTGGTTCATGAATTTAAGTTCTTTAAACTATTCACTGTCTGAATAATATGGCGCCTAAAAGGAATGAACATGCCAGACTCATCCTCCATTTACATCGAGAAACAAAATGGAGAATGGGCCTAGAACCTTCTCACCTGCAGAGTTGCTGCAAATTCTAATGTAGACACTCCATTTACGCTGGTGTCACATATATTGTTTTTCTGCCACTGCTCTAGTGATTTGAGTGAGATGGCACCTGAAACTATGCAGGCGTCATGATGAAGACCTTTAAAGAGCATGAACACAATTTTATAAAATGAACATGAATTTGGGGGAGTTCTACCCCTCTCCCTACCCCTCTAATGGGATCTGCAGTGGCCCTATTCTTTGCCCGATAACCACACGGGGCAAACAGTTTATGAAGACGTTTAATGCTTTTATTGTTTCTGTTTAACAGCAAGTATTTAAAAACGCATAAGCCTTAGTGGAAATGGCAGTGGAATCCCACTGCATTCCAGTGGAATTTTGGGTTCCCAGTGGGATTCCACTGAATGTAACTCCACTGGGAATCACTGGATGAATATCCCAATGAAAACCGAATATATTTTTTCCAGTGTGATTCCACTAGGAGAATCCACTTTATTAGATTTTTGATAATCTTATTCTTCTTTTTTCCTTGACTTCTTTCAGCTTGCATTGTTCCAAAGAAACTGTGCTTTAAGATGAGAAGTGAATTTTACTTTTATTTTAATTTACTTATTTATTGTTTTGCTTACAATATTTATTCTTTTATTTATGTAAAGCTGCGTTATTTCTTTGTTTTTTAGGAGTTGCGTTATTTCCGTTTATTTGGGGAGCTGCGTTAAAGCTGCGTTATTTCTTTGGTTTAGGGAGCTGCGTTATTTCTGTTTTCGGATAGCTGCGTTAAGGCTGCGTTGGAGCTACGGTCAAGCTAGCGGTATTGGCCAAGCTAGGATAAAGCTAGCTCTAACGCAGCTTTACACAACACAGCTTTAGCGCAGCTCCCCCAAAAAACACAGAAATAACGCAGATTTGACACAGACCTACGTTTAGGCTAGCGGTATTGGCCAAGCTGGGATAAAGCTGCGTCTTATCCAAGCTGTGATAAAGCTGCGTTTTTGACTGCCAATGCCGCTAGATTAACGAAACTAAAAATTGCATTAAAGCTAGCTTAAAACTAGCTTAAAGCTATACCATTTTCGCTAGGGTAGATTGAACAGAAATATCTAAATGTCTGTTTCCTTAAGTCAACTGATGAAAACTATAGATGTTTAATCGTATAGTATTTTGTGTTTCTGTTAAGGGCTCGGTCCATTTGAAAGACAAACAGAATAACTATAAAAAGATGTAAATGGCAAAAATGCATTACTTAGTTGTACATGTTACAGGCCACCTTATGGTTATTTGAAATCTTTAAAAGTACTTTATTTTTGTGTCACCTGCGTAGCATGGCAGACACTGAGGTATCACTTTGTAGGTCATCTGTCCGGCGTCTGTCATCCGTCACACTTGAAACTGCAGCCTAACATTGGCCTTAACTTGAATAGTACTCATAAAACTTCACACACATCTTCATCTTACCTCAAGGAATGTTGTCCCACATGTTCAATAGATCTGACTTTTTGTTTCAAGTTTCGCAGAGTTGTGCCCTTTTTCATCAAACTTTAACCTACAACCTAACCAAGCTGGCCATAACTTAACAAGTATTTGACCTATGCTCATGCAACTTCACACACATATTTATCTTACCCCAAGGAATGTTGTTAACCATGACCATACCAATAAATCTGATTTTTATTTCATTTTAGCAGAGTTATGCCCCTTTTCATAAAACATTAAACTACAACATAACAATGCTCATAACCTGCCATAATGTGAAAAGTTTGACCTATGTTCATGGAACTTCAAACTTATCTTCATATTACTCCAAGGAATATTGTTACACATGTCTATTATCTCTGACTTCAATTTAGGCAGTTATAAGCAGCTTTTCTTTAATCTGTAACCTATCCTGGCTCAGAACTTGGCAAAGTCTTAACTTATGGTCATACAACTTTATACAGTTTTATGCCCCCCCCCCCCCCCCTTGGGGGGCCATATATGTTTGAACTTATCCCTCCGTCCGTAGGTACGTCCCGAAAACTTGTGTCGCACGATTCTTCATAACTATTGTTACCACGGTCGCGAAACTTTACAGGAATGTTGACCACCAAGGGAAGATGTGCACCTGGGTCAAAATAGGACTGTAAAACTTGTGTCGCGCCCTCCTCCATTACTGTTTAACCCTCGATCGCCAAAATTTACGGGAATGTTAACCAGAAAGTGAAGATGCGCACCTGGGTTTTCGTTTTTATTTTGGACCATTAACCAGAGAAATATGGCCCTTAACTAAGTCAAAATAGGGGCTGAACAAATTGTGTCGCGCCCTCCTCTATTACTATTTAACCCAGGGTCGCCAAACATTACAGGAATGTTGATCAGCAAGTGAAGACGCGTACCTAAGTTGAACGTGTTTATCAGTGCTTATGTTCATTATCAAAATGCTATGGCATAGTGACCTAAGTGGGGGCATACGTGTCCTATGGACACATTTGTAGTTCTTTATCACTCATTTAATGAAGAACTATGCCCCTTTTCATAAAACTTTAACCTGCAACCTAACATAGCTCATAACTTCGCAAAATACTGACCTATGGTCATGAAACTGTATACAGTTTCTCCTTATCAATTATCAAATGCAGTGTTATGACCCTTTTCATGAACTGTAACAAAAAAAACAAATCTGTTTCAATTCATGAAGGATAGCACGCCGATCTTCAAACTTTATAGCTAGATGATCTGAAATAAGTCCATGACAGGCAGCACAAGTGTTCCGTGGAACACCCTCTTAGTTATGTAAGGGGCAGGCGTGACCCAATGGATAGCGTTGTGTGCTTAAAACCGGTCTACACTGATTAAAGTCGCACCAGCGCTATTGAGTTTTGTCAGTGTTCTTGGGTACGACACTTTCCTTTATCCTCGTCATTCGGATGGGCATCAACCAGACTTTCTTGCATATTGGAGTATATCCTCCGAAGAGAACAATAGGAATACATTCGCTAGTAAGAGTAGGGCAGCTTCCCCTCTCTCTGGGGCGGCTCTAAATAACCTAAAGTTTGTTGATAAGCTGTTAAACAACATCAAAACTAATTTTTTTTCCTGCCTGGGGCGGATCTAAATAACCTTTAGTTTGTTGATGAGCTGTTAAACAACCTTAAAACTAATTTTCCCTGGGGCGTCTCTAAATAACCTGTAGGTTGTTGATGAGCTGTTAAATAACATTCAAATCAATTTTGCCTGGGGCGGCTCTAAATAACCTATAGTTTGTTGATGAGCTGTTAAACAACATTCAAACCAATATTTCCCTGGGGCGGCTCTAAATAACTATAGTTTGTTGATGAGCTGTTAAACAACCTTTAAACATCTTTTACCTGGGTCGGCTCTAAATAACCTATAGTTTGTTGATGAGCTGTTAAACAACATTCGAACCATTTTTTCCCTGGGGCGGCTCTAAATAACCTATAGTTTGTTGATAAGCTGTTAAACAACATTCAAACCATTTATTCTCTGGAAAGGCTCTAAATAACCTGTAGTTTGTTGAAGAGCTGTTAAACAATATCCAAATCAATTATTTGTTGAACCCGTTTAATCTCGACTTAGAGATCATCCGGATGTATATGTGTGAGTTTGTTAGTCCGTCCGTCGGTTAGTACTTGCTTCTGATTTTTATACGCCCGTCTTGGCGGGATGTATTATGTGATCACGCACAGCAGACGGGCAACACTAACATTTATAATCCAATCTAGATGAAACTTGGGGACACCGTTTATGGGCATAGTATCTCGGGTCAGGTTAGATAGCCAGCTACATTGCTCCCATAATGCCTGAGTTACGGACCTTACATTTTTGAAACTTGATGATTTTAGCAGTTTCCGCTCATAACGTATTATTGATGCAATTAATACAAGTTGATGCATTGTTTGATAGAAAATGATAAATTAGCATATCAATTCGATTAAAAAGATTTGGTTGAGTTTCTACCACAACTGTTGTTGTTTTTTATAAAAGTGCACTTACATTTCTACACAGATGCGTGCTAAATGCAAATACAAAGTCAACCCTTAACCAATTTATAATCATTGTACACAGCAACAGATGTTATAGTGGTATCACACACAAAGAGTTGCTAGTTCCTCACACTTGCTATTTCAGTTAGGTCAGTGAAGTAATACGAGATTAGTACATATTATTGCGCACTGCACAATATCTGTAAAGAGGCACTAACGAGAATAAATAAAAGTCCCTTTATTGTAATTGTTTGTGAAGTAGATGTTAAGTGGATGTCAAGTTTCACGTGTCTCACTAATTCCTATTGTTTTGAAGTGGCTGTAAATGATTTAAATGCAATATGGTAACTATGGTTGGGAAATTTTGATTTTGCAACCGTTTCAGTTTCAGGTTCAGTTTCAGTTTTCTTTTTCTCATTTTTCCTGTTTGTGAAGTGGCAGTAATATGTCTCATATACCGTTTTAAGTGGCCTCTACGAGTTATATTAATTTTGAAACAATTGTAGATCACGTCATTTTCTATATCATTAACTACTAGCCAATATTTATAAACAAAAAAGGAGGTAAAAATGGGGACAAAAACACCGTTAGTATATGCGTATTCTTGCATATCCACGTTTTATACGAGTCCTGAAAAATCCGATATTAAACGTGGGGGTCAGATAAAAGTCATGCGCATCAACAATAGGGCCTAATAAATATATCAGATCAATAACAAAGCGACGTCATGTCATTGTGTAAGTATACGTTCTTGCTTATGATATCATTTTCATAAACCTGAAGGTCTGAGCCTAAACCGTGCTATACATACCGGTATATTTCAGCCGTGCTATAAATGACAGATTCGGCAGTATTACTATGCTCTACTGAATTGTACACGCGCTTAGTTGTAATGTTTACACACAACCTGTCGATCAAATATGTGAAACACGACTACCCATTATCAAAACAGCATTCCTTGACATTGGATTTGCCCAATAATATACACAGGCGATTGGCTGCAATAATCAAATCATGGGTCATGCTCGTGCCGCGTGATAATGATATTTCTTGATTGGATCGAGCTGTTATTTATACTGAAAACTGCAAGGCCCTAAAACTTCTTGCACGGCGTAGTTGGATAAATGGCTATGGTACAAAACATTTATAGCATATTTTTCTCGTATGCGATTTATACTGCACTCTCGGGCCTGCGGCCCTCGAGAAGCAGTATAAATCGCATATACTCGAATAATTATGCTATATATATTACATATGATCGAAAAATTGTGCTATACATATTACTTGCAAAGTCTCAGACCCCGATTGCTCCTAGCATGAGCTTCCGCTTGCTTCTCACACTGGTTCCTGTTGGTTGAATTTGCAATGTCGAGTTCATATAAAATAATACAAATGGCTTAATTTGTCGATCCTCTCGGATTTTTATGTTCATTTAGAGAAATTTCTCTCAAACATCAGACGAGGAATTCGTACTCATTCAGTCGGCTGGCGTGGCCTAGTGGATAACTTGAAATCCAAAGTACCCGGGTGCAAGCCTTACAGGCACTACTAAATTTTGTCGGTGTATTCTTGAACACGACACTTGAATGATGTAATGATGTAAACCGGGCGCTATCGGAGTATATCCTTCGAACACGTTAATGAACCAAAGGCATATATTCGTCAGTAAGCGTAGTGCAGGTACCCGGATTCCTATTTATTTATTAACTTGAAAGTGAAAGTAGAATATATTAAGAGGTGTCGAATCAATGCAGTTTGTTCACGGTGTCAACAAAGATCAGAATTTTATTTTCTTAAATGCCACGTGCTCCCTACTTTTCTCTGCAGTATTCTAGAGAGGAAGCTCATATCACTAAGAATATGTAAGTACATCTTAGTTTGAACTTGTTTGAAACAATTGCAACTGGCAAGCTTGAAAAATGTGTACAGGACTCAATGGGATTTGTTTTACTTCCGGAACACCTATAACTATAGAAGGTCACGGCATGGATGTCGATACCTTTGGAGAAGTAGTCCATATCTTTGATTTGAACTACACTCAGGTCAATCACACGAAATATACGTTTCTGACATGCATAATATTTAATGGAAACTAATCCGCCAAATAACGGAAAAATGGCACTACAAAACCGTCTATCAGAAATCTGTCCAGATGTTCATGTCATATGATAATGTATATGTGCCTATTAAAAGTATATAATTTTTCACGGGTTATTGAATACCCGTAAATGAATATGCGTAAAAGATTAAGAGTTAGTAACTCTTAATTCAACGCACCAGTTTTGGGGTTTGGCCTAGCTGGTTAAAGCCATTTATATTGTGTCTATAGAGTTTGGATTCTCAAAATATGTAAGTTATATATATACTGATAAACGTAAGTTTAGCAGGTAAATAACATAAAGCCCGTTGACCAGATTCTAGGATATGTGTAGAAGCGGGCATGGGCAATATGATTTACATACTTATCAGCTATATAAAGGGAATAAGTCATTAACAACATGTGGTAATCTACATGTTTTACAGAAATTATAATTTCGGTCTTATGTCAATGTAAAGGGGGTAATATCACAAATGGTAAACTTTGGTTACCTATATCTTTATAATGGTAAGGAAATTGTCGATTGTTTTAGTGGTTTTTATAACTTGAGGCCCATAATAGTTATTCTGTAATGTTTGTTTAATCTTGCTTTTTATCTTATTTGTATTTTTAAATGTGAAATAGTATATTTTATCTAAATGGGAGATAACTATGATACTAACACTGGAATACAAAAAAGTAACCTAAGTTATGCCGATGATTTAAAATACTTCTCAATATAAAATAACATTACATTTATTTAAGCTAGATGTGCATAAGGGCTTGCTAAACTTTTTTTTTCCAGTATATATACCTCGTCGTCAGTAGGTTAAATTTAGAACGATTTACATACACTGCCAAGAAAAAAACACTTAGTTCTAGAAAAAAACTTATATTAAGAAAATGTATCTTGTTTTGAGACAATTTTTCTTGGGAGTATACTTAGATATTATTACTTGTTTCTGCCACCATTAGGAATCTTGAAATAAGAAAAAGGTTTTCTATAACAAAAAAAATAATCTTGTTTTATGCACACATGGTTCTCATTTCAAGAATTAATTTTCTCAAAATAAGAAACAAAATCTTAATTCAAGATCTTACACTTTCTTATATTTTTCTTATATTAAGAACTTATCTTAATCTAAGAAACCCTATTTTCTTATAACTTTCTAGTCACTTTTCTTTAATTAAGAACTCAATCTTAATTTAAGAAACCAATTGTTTTATAACAAGAAAAAGGGAGTATAGCTAGAAATATTTTCTTATAAGAAAATACCAAGAAAGTGTACTATCTGAAAACAAGAAAAAACAAGAAAATTAACAGGAAAAACATATCTTATTCTGAGTAGACAGAATCTTGATGAATTCTACAATTTCTCAAATCAAGAAAGTTGACAAATTCTACAATTTCTCAAATCAAGAAAGGTTATTTTTGCAGCAATGTAGCTGTTATGTATTTTCTGCACAAGGATCTTTAACATTGCATACATAGTGAATTTGTCAAATAGCTGCCATCACAGCACGAATGTAATAAATTATGTATGCATGAAGCTATAGTTTTGCATTTTGTGTGTGTGTAGCTCACTGTATTAATTGCAAACTTGTAGGACTTTAAACAAAGGCAAAAGCAAAATTATCCAAATATATGTATTTTAATCCAACCTTTTGGGAAAGTGTGTTTTTTTTACATATCATATCACATGTCTATGTAGTCCGTGTCTTCTCTGACGTTTATAAAGCCTTTTTAATAGTTTTGTATGGTACGGCTTTACTAACGTCAGAGAGAAAGACAGGTCCAAAAAGCGGAATTTGCCGCGACCAGCTCAGATCGGCTTTTCTAGCCACTGTGTTGATGTCATTACACCCGCGAAAATGTTAACAACTGTTCAGGAATATTTTCTTGAACATCTACTCAAGAACTGCTCAAGAATCGCTCTTAAACAGTTCATCAACAGTTCTTGTCCAAAACGGTAAATGGCCCAAAATTATTCAAGTTTTTGTTCAAGAACTGTTCAACAACTTTGTTGTTCAAGAACTGTTATAACAAGTTCTTGAACTTATCAGTTCTGGAACAGTTCTTGAACTTACAAGTTCTTGAACAGTTCCCGAACACAAAGTTCAAGGATATTGAGGCATTTAACATTTTGGACAAGAACTGTTCAAGAACTGATAAGAACAATTCTTGAGCAGGTATTGAACAGTTGTTCAAGAACAATTCTTAAGCAGTTCTTGAACAGTTGTTCAAGAACAATTCCTGAACCGTTCTCCATAAATACGAAGCTCTCAGACGTAAGAATGCTGTCAGAGGAAACATTTCTACCTGTTACAATTTGACAAGTAAACAAACACTAAAACAAAAGGTGCATCTTCAACCCACCGACATTCCTGGGCGATATTTCCAGTGGTATGGGTGGGATCCCTACAGGAAAATATGTGGGATCCCAGCGAGATTATTGGGAAATATTCCCAGCAGGGTGCGTTCCCACTGGGAATATCTCCCAATAATCTCACAATATGTATGCCATCTTCGAGATGGCTAAAATTCTGTACTATCGATTTTATGAATATTGATTTCTGCTCAACCCGGGGCTAGGGTGCGTGAATGGTAGCAAGCATATTTCACTACCATTCATAAACAGTCTTTATCAAACCTAGACTTCAATATTTCGTATTTATCGTGTTCGGCCGTTTCCAAATGTCCACTATCATACTCTTTTACCATAAAGCGTCCATTGAATACGGACATATCTGACATGTGACATTGTCAATGCATTTTATATAGTTACGTAGTTTTCCTTGCACACTTTTTTATTGAATGCATATTTTCATATTGAACTGTCTGTTTTCTACTGCGATAAGGACTCGACGGTGCTCGTTGATCAGAAGGTACATTCACATGTAAGAAATAGAAATGTGCCTAGTGTCGACATGAAAACGACATGACCGACACGATTCCGAGAATGGTATTGTAGAACTAATTAATTTGTTCACTCACATTATAATTGTAACTTTTGACGGTTATATAAAGTCAATCGACAGAGACCTACTTTTTTTGCCAATTTTGTGTCAAATACTCATCAGCACAAAATAAAATATCAAATAAGCATTTCATCGAATAATAACAATTATATTGAACAAATAATTAGCAGGCAAATTAGGATAATCATGATAATCGGATTCAATATAAAATTTATAGAATTTGTATGGCAAACTAGTTCATCGTCCATTGCGGAAACAACTCATTCTAAGTAATATTAAGCGAAACACATTAATTAAACTAATATTATAAGGTCATGTGTTAACAGCCTATTTGTAATGTATTAAATGTATATTGATGTAGAGTATCCTAACATGAGTGTCAGTCTAATACTGAATTTAGTGAACAATTTGGATACAATTATAAGATGCAAGAATGTGCCGGGAATCATATTGAATGTATTCAACGAGTTTAATAAATGCTATATTAATTAGACGCACATGTGAGATTATTTGTTATCCCATAACTCCAAAGAAATATAAATATAAAAATCGAACAGAAAAAGCAGCATCGAAGGACGACAGTCAACCAGAAATACACACAGAAACAAAGAACAAATTTAAAGATGAAGAAAAAGTCAAATAAGATATCACAATCACAAAAGGGTTGGCTTTAGTGCTACCGCCATGGAACTCTCAGTTTCAAAAAAGGCCGCTGGGGTTAAAATCAGGTTCTAGGGTGCACCAAACCTATCCCTTACCCTACTGTTAACCTAATAAAACATGACATTGTAAATAAAGAAATTCCCGCCATGAACTATTTTTAATAATTATTAGGTAATATATTAAGTCAAACACACAGATGATCGTGTATATCAGGACGATGTATTAGTGTACCTGCCAAAATATAACGTTGTCATATGATGACGTGTTATGTTCGTAAGATGACGTCGTATGCTGATTCAGTCATCTATGTTCGTAATCGAACAATGAAACTACATCGTCGATTTTCACCGAGCGGAATGGAATAGACCGAATTATGATTCGGACCTCATTTTACATATGGATAAGACTGGAGTAATATGCTAAATATATCATGCCTTTATTACACTCCCAAACCGCAAGTTATGTGAAAAAGTTGGATAATAAACAGTGTTAACTCTCATACAGAAACACAAATCATGATGGCTACTGTTTGAATATCAAAAATAATCAAATACTTACCAAACGTTCAATTACAGTATACATGTATATAATCAAGTTTGCAAATCGTGAAGCGTTGCAACGTATTATTGTTCGGGGCAATTGTTTCTGCCAAATATTTCTCAGCATTAACATGATCAATTTTAATAAAACGCACATCAATTATACATGTATTACATTGAAACTTGAAGTTTAGAGGTAAACAAAATACCTTATTTTCCAAAGTCGGATGAGAAATATTTTACAGACAAAATGCTTTTACATGAGTCTTTGCCGTGTAAATTCCGTGTTGCTGGGACAGGCGAAAATTCAGAAATCACAGATAACTTGATTGTTTGCTATACAATTTCAGAGAGTCTTGTTTACATGTATTCAACCAGTTATGGAGAAACATTAAAAACACAATATAATTGCATATATATGTTATTATTATTTTTATTATTTATTCTTATTATTATTCTTATTATTATTAATATTAATATCATTATTATAATTTTCAATTCTCAAGGTGGTCCTGACTCATTTCAATCCACACACCCCGTTAATTCCGCTAATGGCTTGATGAATTTCAGTTTGAAGATGAATGAATTAAAATGCAGGCTAATGTCGATGGTTCTACTTCACTGAGTCCTTTCGATAAAATACAGGTATACTAGGATTGATGTACTCGCGTTACTGTATCGCATTTATTCAAACCAGTATGTTTTATTATAAAACTGCGTACTAGGAAGTAAATGTAGAAAGTGGAGCATTGTAACGTTTGACGGTTATAATACAAGGATAATTTTATTTGAATATTCGTGACACGACCAATTACAGCTTAAAGACATGAGCTTATCGCAATAAAGTAACATACAACATAGCAAACTCATCTCGGCAAGGATTACAAATCGGATTATACAAAGTGTTAAATAAAATTAGATATATAGTCCATTCAGAATCGTGATCATGGATACCCAGGACGTATTTCATCATTGCGATCTATCGGACACGTATAAAACTGTTCGCAGTATCGTAGCTACTTTAATCGCAGTGGCGGCCATATTTGGAAATGCATTAATCATAGCTAGTATTTGGAAGTTTAAAACACTTAGAACCACGTTTTACATGTTGATAGGGAACTTAGCTTTGGCAGACTTCATCACAGGATTTGTTTTGCTTACGTATCCCGTTGAAAGCATTTTTACAGGACTGTCCGACTTGAAATATTTCTGTTTAATAAGACTGTCAGTTATATCTGCTGTAGTGGCTTGTTCGGGAACAACGTTAATACTCATATCAGTTGTGCGTTTCATAGCAGTCATGTTTCCTCTAAAGCGGTTAAAATATGAAAAATGCTTAAATGTTACAATATACGTTCTGATAATAAGTGTATGGCTAATAGTGTTCTGTGTTGGGTTTATACCAGTGATGGGTGTTAATAATTATGATAAAGGTTTTAACGTCTCTTGTGAAAATGGAGATATCGTACCAACGGAATTTAGCTTACTGACGGCAGGGTGTGTGTTGTTTTTTCTGCTAATTAACTGTGTCCTGTACATACTTATGATGCACCGGCTGTTCTCACAATCTTTACAAAAGGAGAAAATATATGGCAGAACACGGCTCATGGCTTTGGTATTTGGAATATTTGGAGTATCGTGGCTTCCTTATGTTCTGTTGACACTAGCCTCGGCTAATAATTTCGAAATATACTGTATTGTAGAATATACGACGTTACTTGGCTTCTTAAATTCTGCAATAAACTGGATACTCTACGGACTGTTAAATGACAAATTTAAACAAGCGTTTAAGTCATTATTTTGACAAAAACTAAGTGAAAAAAGGGTTCCTGTCAGAAGATGTATTGCGTCAGCGGCTTCCAATTCAAGTCAACCATCATGTTCTACGGAAGTTTCAGTCATCACCCAGTTTTAAGATAAAGAATTCACGAATATGGTGAAATAAAGTTGCATAAAACTGAACACTATTTACCTTCAATCGTATATTATGTAGAGAATTACGTACTCTGATATATGAAACTGAACATTTCATAGTCTACGGCCGTTTAATAACACATTTAAACAAACGTTTATGTCATTATTTTGTCAAACACCCAGTGAAAAAAGGGTGAAAAAAGGGTTCCTCTCAGAAGATTTATTGCGTCAGATGCTTCCTTTATGCGTAAACCAACATGTTTCAGCCATCACCCATGAGTAGCATAATCATTTCACGAGTATAGTGAAATAATGCTACATACAAATTGAAACACACCATTCACCTTCGGTCGTATATTATGACGATTATGACGAATGATGTACTCTGAAACATGTAACTGAATATTTCATCTCATTTGTTTTTATTTTAAAATGTGCATGGAATCAAACATGCGTGCCAGCTATTTATTATATAATAAATGATTGATTTCTAATATATAATAAATGATTGATTTTAATATATATTAGGTCGTGTGTTGCTATATGAAGAGTGTAGATATCGGGCAATATGACTGGCTCTCTTGAAGTTAATATTTATTCAATAATACCTTTATATAATATTAAACTTCTTTAAGCATTATCATAAGCTATGCTATTACATTTTACGTAATTCTTATATTCAGCAAAACACATAACACATATTGATATGACCTGCGGAACGATAATGACAAATAGTTTAGCAGGATATGGATGTCATTTGACCTTAATATACTGTTACATTATCCAGAATGTGCAGATTGTTGCTTATTGATACTTTTTGTAAACAATTGTAAAGTAGTTTTCATTTCAGCCATAATCTGTCACCTTTACCTTTTTTCTTTTGGCAGACTTGTTTTCATATTCCAATACCCCTCCCATATGTTTTACACTGTATCAGAGTAGTAACTTTTCAAATTTATTCCGTAGTAGTTTTGTATAATTTTAAGATTCATTGTACTTTAGTCTAAAGGACCAGTTTGATTTGGTAGGATATTCTGTATGACACGCATTCACAAGGTGTTTGGTTGTTTATGATAGCTGCTACATTCTGCAGTCAATCTGATTGTGTAAGTGGGCTCTGTTGCATTTATATTTATAACTTTCGCAGGGCATCATCAACATAATTTGACCGGTCAGTAATCAATTATTTGACAAATCTCCACATATTGGTAGATAATCCACCCGGTGAGTATCGTCGATGCTCAGTTGACATTAGCCTTGTAATTGTAACGTAACTTAAAGCTATATTAAAATATGTTTGCTTTATGTGAGTTCAACGATGTATCTTCTTGCTGTACTCGACCGCAGTGTGGTTTTATGAGCGTCCGTCTCGTTTGCGATACCTAATACGTCATCAAATGTTACTAGTACCTCACTTCCACATTGCTTCAAGCTCAACATATAAAGGGTAGCTCTAGAGCGTGTCAGCCCGAAGTTAAGAACAGGGTTCACTGTAACCCAAGTCTACACCGTGATACGGCTGAATTATATTTAAAAATCGACGTTAAATCCATTACATACAAACATCTTTTTGTAATATTGTTACCTTGTTCTCATTGTCTGATTAATCAATAATATAAAGTTACCTATGCATAGGTTTAAGAATAAACTAAACATGTCATTATGTCATCTAATTTATAATTAGTTACATACAAAATATTCTGGGTGAGTGAATATAATGTATTTTGTATGATGTGAGACATCTAATAGCTGTCATTCAAGGTTAGTGAAAATAACTTTTGATCTTAATGGAATATTCTAAATATTCTTTGATGAACTCTGACGTTCTATAACAGTATACATACAGCCTTTTGGGGTTGTTATTTGTTCAATATTTTGTATCTTGTTCGAGTATTTTGAGTTTAGTATTTGGATTGAGAATTTTATTCAGAGTTCAGTATTAAGTGAAAATATTGGATACTTTGAATTACAAATATATTGTTTGACAATAACAGTTATTATTATAAAATCAAAAATTTAAAAGAAAATGATTGGACAGACGGTGGTCACATGATTCCCTATAAAAAAGCGTATTGACCTGAGGAAAGGCTAACAATGCATATTGACTTTTCGTATTGACTCGTAGGCGGGGCTAGAAAATGGTCACGAGCGAAAAGCGCTGGGGACGAATGATACAATGACGTATGTTAACTATCATCCAATCAAATTCGGCGTTACAACTGTGGTTCTGTCACAACAACCAAAATGGACGCCGACAGATTCGCAAAGTTATCGACTGAACAGAAAACTAAAATTTTAGAAGACGTGAATTCTGATAACACCAAAAAGTCAACAGTTACTGCAGTAAATGTACTTCGGGAGTATTTAGCGTGCAGACATTTATCAGCAGATTTTGTAAATTTACCAAAAGAGGAACTTAATCAATTGTTGAGTGATTTCTATCTCGAGGCGAGAAATAAAAAAGGAGAACTTTACAAAAAATCAACTTTAATAGCATACCGCGATGGTATTCAAAGGTATTTGGAAGAAAAGAGAACTGTTGACAGTATTGATATAACGAAAGGGAACGAATTTGCATCATCCAAGAAGGCTTTCCAGTCAATGAAAAAGGAGCTCAAACGACAAGGAAAGGCCGCCGTCGACCACTATCCAAGCATTAGCGATCCAGATTTAGACCGAGCATATAAATATCTCACATCCGGACACTTGGAAGATGCTCAACTTTTACAGTACAAGGTAAAAATAAGTCAACAAATTTCTCTCATCTTTCAGCAGACTTAAATATAGTTTAATTCATTCAGCTTTAGCCTGCACTCATTTATCGATACATACACTGACATTATTTATACTGATATGCCGTCTTGTGAACGCTGACAATAAAAGAATCATCCCAGCATCCGTAGACATGTATAAATATGCACTAACTTAAATAAAATCATTATTCTTCTTGACTCTCGATTTCGTATGACCTTACTTTAGTGCAGTTATCTGTAATAAATGACTTTAACCGCATTGGCCACAAAACACTGGCGGATCCAGTGACGGAAACCCCCTTAAAATCCGTTAATTTTGTAAAAGCACACTAATATTGGACCACCTCTTAACTGAAATCCTGGACCCGCTCCTGTTACTGTATTATGAATGATAATTATATGATTTATTTTTACATTTTCAGGTTTTCCTTGATATCATGCTTCATTTTGGAAGACGAGGCAGAGAAAATCTGGCACAGTTGACGAGGCACGACTTTGCCGTGACCACAGATGAAAACGGCTCGCTGTATGTCTACCAGACAAGAGACGAACAGACAAAAAATCACCAAGATGACAGTGAAAGATCTTCGGATGGTGCAATGTTCGAAATCAAAGGTATGTTACATTATTTGAGTATGTTTAACACAAAAAAAATATGCTAAAAAACTTTGGGTCGGGGCTCAATACTAGGGTCGGTCGGGTTACTGGAGAAAAAAACTTTTTTCTTAGTAAATTTTCCCATGTTTACTTCAATGCTAAAGTGACGATGCTTATATTCTCTTAAGTCGTATGTAAAATGATGTCAAGGGCACCAAATTTTATATTTGAAAATACATCGGAAAAATTTACAATATAGCACTAAATTGAATTCATAGCAGATGTAAAGAATTTTATTTATAAATTTATGTTTATTACAGGGAATGATAGATGTCCTGTAAGATCTTTCATAAAGTATGTCCGGCGCCTGAATCCCCTGTGTCCAGCATTTTTTCAACAGCCAAGAAAGGAACCAATTGAAGGAATTAACTTCGATAACGTGAAACTTGGACATAATAAGTTGGGTGCTTTCATGTCGGAAATAAGCGTGGCTTCTGAGTTGTCTGTGAGATACACAAACCACTCATGTCGTGCAACAACCGTTCACGTATTAGACGTAGCTCAGATACCAAGTAGACATATTATGACTGTAACTGGTCACAGGTCGGAATCTTCACTGAAAACCTACTCTGGGAAAACAGACAAAGCTACAAAAAAGCTTATGTCAGAGAAAATAAGTGAGAAAACTAAAGGAAAATCTGCAACTGTTACAAATGATTTGGACAACATTGACATTGGCACCTTACAGCCTTTAACCAACTCACAGTCAGAAGAAGTTATAAGAGACCTTGTAATGGAAGGTTTTACGAATGACCACGATGATTTTGACAATCTGTTGATGTCCATTCCTGCTAATCCGAATGACCAGGACAATTTTGACAATCAGTTGATGTCCATTCCTGCTAATCCGACAAATAATTACAGTGTGTCCAATTCTAGTCAGGTGAATGTAAACAGAAAATCATTGAATCAACTGCCAATGCCTATCATGTACAACTGTCAAAACATAACCATAAATTACAATGTGTCATAAAACAATATCAATATCCCTTTTCTGGGGTTGATAAGACAATGTGATAACTTAACAAACGCCGCAACATTTTTCACGGGATCAAGTTAATAGCTCAACTGAGACTTCTTTAAAATATGTTGTTATTGTTGACAGTTTATTGTTAATATTGATTAAACTCCCTTTTCTCAGGTTGACAATGTGATAATTTTACAAACATTTTGATATTTTTCACATGTGATAAAAGTTAATACCTCCCAATTGGAACTTCATTAAAATATGTTGTCATTGTTGACAGTTTTATTGTTATTGATTTACAGATATAATCTTGTGTGTTTAATAGTAAAAAAATACATTTATATGTAAATTTACTCAATGTTATTGTTCAGTTTTAGTTCACCTGAGCCAAAAGCTCTTGTGAGCTATTGAGATCACTCTTTGTCGGTTGTTGTCAACTTTTTAAAGACACTTGGGTTAGAATTTTTCCCCTGGGATTTTATAATAAAACGATAATTGCCTTCGTCCTCGGTCAATATCCCTTTTCTCAGGTCGATAAAACAATGTATTGACCTCATCAAAAGGCAATAATTGTATATAGTGCTCATATATACTAAACGTGATATTGTATTACTTGGATTATTGTGAATAAATAAACTTGGAAAGACATAAACTAAAATGGGATTAAAGTGACACACGACAATTGTGATTAAAAGGACAATTGACAATTGAAGTGAAACTTATCAATAATTTTTGGACTATATTCTTTTATCGAATTTTAAAAGAAATACTGGATCTATTTATGTGTATAATGTAAGTGTTAATATTAGCATCTGAATATATTTGTTGATTATTTTACTTCCTTTCTTGTTCCATTTTACAGATCAACACTTTGACTAAATGTAATGTAAATTATGGCGAACGTTCTAGATTGTTCATTTATTTTCACCTAATGAATATCTCGACATCTTTGAAATACATGGGAAGTATGTTACCATATACAAATAGATAACTAAAGCCGAGTTCATACTTTTTGAAACATTGCACATACGAGAATGTGCAAATCATTTCAGACATAATCACCCTTTTCACATTCATACCCAACTACGAATCGACTTGCATTTGTTCATAATTGCCTTGGTCACATCATTGTAAAGTTAAGTTAAACTGTGTGTTAGGGAGACATGTGACTCCTTAAAATTAAATGTTCAGTAAAACTAATAGACAATTGGGACCGAGACTGGAATATGGAGTAAGGTAAGCTTACCTTACCTTACGTAATCTTTTATAAGGTGGTATAACCTGGAGGGGATATCGTTATTTACACTGTCCCGGTTATTGAGATGTTTCGAACCTGAACTTAAACCCTCAGCGGCCTTTCCTGCCACTGACCTTTGCAAGGTGGTAGCCCTATTGTCAACCCTTTTGTATGTTTGATGTATTATTTTGAATTGTATTCATCTTTAAAGTTGGTCTTTGTTTCTGTAACAGTATAATATATCATTTTAATAACTGTTGTTGCAATATGTTTTCATGTAACTATATTTAATATTCGCATTATTGCCTTAACAAATGCTTTTAAATGGTACATCTTGAAAGCTTAAGGTCAACTTAGAAATATATTTAAAGAATTTTATGTAAAATATGAGTATTTTTTCCATGAACTCGTCTCCAATACATCCAGCATCTACATTTTACTATTGATGTATTGGGATTTTCAATAAATCAGCTTGATTGATGAATTGCCTTTGTCAATATTTCTTAAAAATGTTCCCAATACATTAGCGTTTCCTGTTTATAACATGTTTAACTATTTTGAATATCTCTTTTATGGATTATGTGCCCAGTATAGAAAAATATATTATCATAGTATAGTTTTACCAGAATCATAATATCATAATACTTATTCATGTTCCCTAATGCATTTATGTTGTCTTAACATACACACTGTATAGTAGTTTATAACAGTTTAATACACTAACAACAGATATTAAGATGCATGGCATCTCCCAAACTATGTGTTAAGTGTTTGCAGAAATGGAGAGTTAATCAAGTTGCTTGAAGAATATTTGAATTTCATCGTTTTCAGAAAAGTAACTATTTATATAAAGAGATTGCCTCTAGATTATTTCCAATTAAATCCGTGTCTGCTTATACAACTATATCCTCCCATTTTCGGATCTACTCGTATACTAGCACATCTTTACAGAAAGAGACGCACTGCGTGGCATTATACTACTGTTATACCAGCGAATTGAAGAGTTTAAACCTACACCGGCATGTGTTCCAGCTCGTCACATAAAAATATATGAACCTTTTGACAACATTGAAATTTGTGAACTAATAATGAACTATTAGTATCTACATTGTATTTATGCTTACATTCCTTATTTGCGTACATTGTATACATATTAATATTTGTATGCCTATCTTTAATAAATTGTAAATATAAGTCTTAGTTAACAGCTTGATTTTTGTACTTAAAATGATAAAAACAATTAAACATTATCAACACAGTTTTCTATTTAGTACAGCTTAACTGATGACTTGCTTAACTTTTTCTTCATATCAGTATACCCGTACACGTCCTGACTATCTCTCTCAGAAGTTTTACCGGTCACGTGATGTAGGTTCAAATAACTTGTACTGCTACAATGATCGGCACATTCAACGTGGTCATTGCAAATCAGTGTCCCGCAGCTTTTGTTTTCAATAGGACAGTTGGCCTACGTTGTGTGTGCCTACATGGCAATATGATTGATTGCGCTCACAATAAAACACAACATTGGTTAGCTGAATGTCAAATGTGACAACCTGTAATCAAAGCACTGAAAGTGCTGATGGACGGTGCCACTCAGAAAGTATTGATCAAAACCAAATGTCGAAAAAAAAGGTTTGCGTACTAATGTGGTGAACATTTGTGCAAACTATTATAGAAATCGAACGAGGCATGACCAAAATGATGGGACCGGACGAACGGGCGAAAGGACATACAAACAAGGGCAATTCTATATCCCTTCATATATTAGCCGAGAGATAAACGGTGAAATTATGTAGAAATGTTTAAATTGTATAAGTGTCTAAGGGGAATAATTGTAAAATGAAAATGTCAGAGAAAGTTGGTCACAACATTCGTATACATGAGAGCTCCTCGGTTCCTTTCGAAAATCAATCAGATTCAATCATGCATGACAGAGTTATCGCCACTAACCACCACCCCCACCTCCCCCCACCCCCATGCTCCCCGCCCCGCTTCAATGTCTGAAAAACAGATTTTTGCAAAGACGTTTACGGTGGCGATACAGCTAAAAAACAAAATCCCTAAATTTGGATAGTATTAAGTATAAAAAAATACAAAAAAAATACATCTAGTCTGTGTTCAAAATAATTGTATGATGAATTATTAAAGAGATGTCTGAGGGACATGTTTATATAATCTCTTCAACTCGCGAAGTTATGATCGGCCTTTGATAGTTACCATGATGTAATGTGATAACAAGTTTCAATTAAATATCATGGTAATCGAACTATTGACTCTTTTAATGTGCATGTAATAAATGTAATTATTTAAAAAAAAAGTTTGATTACATCCAAATCATTTTTTTGCAGGCAAGGTGTCCATAGATTAACAAGTGTTTGCCAAGGATAATCTTTATTATTGGTAAACATATTGCTGATTAGCCATGTAATCTGCTGTGAATGCCGCTTGAAATTTGCTTATGTTCTTGACCCATGTCGGAAGTGTATTTAATAATGTTGATTACATTACATCTTTTTTGTGATAATTGTGATAATTGTTACATAAATGATGGATGGTACGGCACGGATTCTAGTTATCATCCAATTACATCTGAAATACATGTATACAGCTATAGAACCGTTTTATTACCGAGCACAAACTAGTTTGAAACGATAGCAAAACGAACTCAAAACGCGACACAAAACAAACGCGTTAAACTGGGTTTCTGCAGATCAACC
Organism: Cyrtodaria siliqua; assembly: GCA_037043455.1. Lineage (NCBI taxonomy): Eukaryota > Metazoa > Mollusca > Bivalvia > Adapedonta > Hiatellidae > Cyrtodaria > Cyrtodaria siliqua. The sequence goes on along the minus strand of JAWPHD010000715.1, from coordinate 381,531 downwards.
AATGAAAATTGAAGAAAAACGTTTCCAACGTTTTATTCGGCTGAAAACGGGTTCGTCTCATTTCGAGTTTTTGCGTTTGTAAGTTTAGCCAATCAGGTTGCTGATATTAGTTTGGCCAATCAGAACGCGAAACGCCTAAACTGTAAACGGTGACTGAACAAACGGTAAAAAACGAGTTTCTGCGTTTTCCCGTTTGACCAATGCGAATGCAGATCATTTAACCACTAAAACATTTCGTTGCTCTAAATAAATCTATATAATTATTTCGTAGCAGACGAATACTATTTTATATTAATGGCGATACTTTGTTAAGCTATACATGGTGTTGTATAAAGAATGAGTTACATAGCTATATGATACATGTATATTTATTTGCGTTATGGGATTAACACTAAGTGGATTGAATAAACAGCCGCCGCGCATGAAATGAATGACACGCTTACTGCGTGTGTGTGTACTATGTGATAATTGTATATTCATAATAACTGACACGCTGAACGGCGGAGTTGACTATACGCATTAAATATAAAGTGTTAAACAATTATACATGATTATATTGATCACGATTAATTATCATTAATAATATGTAAATAGTCGTTTCCTATTAGTTCCGTCATTGTGTTATGTATTTATACATGTATGTTATTGCTGTAATTTGCTTTATCTGTTCACTGATTTGTGAAATTAAGCAGTTTGAAATAAAAGTAAAGGTTCTTAGAATACATTTAGTGCAAATCATACGTAATGTTTAAAGAGTCAAACATACTTTATATCTGGGACGTCATAGAGAGCCCTATTTATATATACGGTTTTTATTGTGCTTACACATCATGGGTATAGCGATACAAACTAATTATAACAAATCAACTATAAACGTATGATGAATACAAATGCACAAAACAATTTAACCAATCGACATATTATGAAAATGTCATTCGGCGGATCCAATATGAGCTGTGCAAAGTACACGCGTCAAATACTGTTTATTTTTTACTAATTGCATGTAATAAAGTATTATGTTATAAAGTGTTATTACTTTTATAACAACAATGTTTGGAAGTTTCACATTCATAATGCTGTTTTTTAATAATTTACAAACTTCAAAAATGGGATTTTGAATTCAGATAACTATTTGATAAATATATTCCGCCTCATGCGGAGAATTCCAAATAAACACATAAAAAATAATCACACGAACAAAGAGAAAAAAGCATGCAAACATATAGCTACTAAAGGTTATTAACATGTATGTAAGAGAAGCCTAAACATATATGTATATCTGTATAAACGTATATGTATTTTTTAAAATTAAAACCAAAAAAAAAAAAGATAAACATATAACAAACAACAATATTATAACTTATCAATAACTTCAAATGTTACGATTAATTTAATGAAGGTCTGCGCTCCCGTTATTGAACGATAACCTGAGCAAATGAACGATAAACTAAGACCACACTTTTCTCTAGAAATGATATATATTCATAATCAAGGATCGTTGTCAGTCTTTCATGTTTTCATTCTGATGATCACTGATTTGACGTACCAAGTGTATATGAGCCGCAACACACGAAAACGTCCCTTCGGACGTTTAAACGACGACGTCACAATGTAACAATTTATGACGTCGGCCGGTAATCAAATAACTACTAATCATTTCTCGTCACTTCCATGTTTACCTAATTATTATATCATAGGGAATATGTTTTCTTAATATAAATAGTTGATGCTATAGAAAATGGTAATTGTTTATATTTTTGTTGTTATTTAATCAATGACGTCGTCCAAGACGCTGACGTCAACGTCGAAATTAATGGTTAATACATTCATTAATTTGCAAATTGAGATAAAATCATTTTTAATTAAGATGTCAACATAAAATAAAGAGATTTTTAAAGACAAAATCACCGTGTTTCATAAACATCAAAAAATATAAAATGTCAACATGTTGTCTGAAGGGTCGTTTTCGCGTGTTTCGGCTCATATGTATAATGGAAAGTGTACTAATTAATTGCTATACAACAAACCAATTAGCCGAAATGCCAATTGACGACACGTGCACTTTAGTCTTCATTTTTAGTTTGTATTCGTTATTTACATAAAATGTATTATGGTGAACACTGCGAACTAATTTTTACGGATTTTTGTTATATTATGAACGGAACTATTTATCTCTAATTAGACCACACTTTTCATTAAAGTTATGAAAGAAAACAAGCATGTCACATGTATGTTACTTTAATAAATATATCAACTTGATTAGTGTCAAATACAACAATAAACATATACAGTTATTGTTATCGACCAGTCATGTAGACGCAAAAATTCAACCAGGCTGTTTAACAAACGTGTAGTAACGGGTGAATAATTATCAAAATGGAGTGAAAAATAAAGAAGATTAGACCATGTGAAAGTTCTTTTGAAACGAAACGGATATGTAGCCTTCCCCGACCCACCACGCCACGTCGTACCCCACCTCCTCACCCCACAAACCCCACGTCCACTCCACCCCATCCAACACACACCACACACACACATATATAAGCGCTGTCCGCCTATCTGTATCATTACATGTTGTTGTGTTTCATAAGTTTATTTTAACTGAATTTGTTTTGAAACGTTTATTTATATGTATAACGCATTCAATGAAATCGCATGGAAATAGTGTCAGGTAATCAAACTGTGCTTGCAACTAATAATGCTTAATTATACTCATTCTCCATAAGACAGCTTCCTCGGTAGCTCAGTGTAAGGCATTGTGCTTTCTGATAAATGTTCATATATAACGTAATTAGAGTCCAGACTCTATTGTGCCCATCGCGTCAGGTATACCTTGACGTGTTCGTTGGCGGACGGACTATAAACCTTAGAACTACACACACACACAATTAGATGTTAACTATACGTACTTGCCACTTTTTCATAGCCTCGTCCGTCGAATAGGGACGTTCACGGACCTATCTATAGTGTTCCCGAGCACGTTAAAGGACCATATGCATATCTTCATTATTCCGAATAAATCAAGTTATCGGATTTGTATGTATCCAAAACCGTTCTTCTGGAACGGCTCTAAATAACATTGCATGTGTTGACAAACCATTAAACACCATTTAAATATTTCAGTATTTTGTTATAGCGCCGCTTACTGATGTGAAATGGGTACATTTAAATTGTGAAGAACACTCGCTATACACTCTAATATCGATTTTCACTTGGTTAAAGGGAGTACATCAGGATAAGTAGTTCTTTTAAAATTGTTCAAATATATTATTTCGCTATTAAAATAAGAAAAATAAACTAAATGAGCCATAAACGACCAAAGTAAATTACACCGAACACATACAATAAAAGTACATAAATATGGTATTGACTAACTAAGGTTACGTGTCAGGGATAGCTATTTTAATCTTGGCGGTAAAAAAAAATCGCAACATCTTGCAAAGCGATCGTCATGTGTCCATAATGATTTTCTTCTTCTTCGACAGTCAAAAGCATATCGCATTCTTCTACAACTCTGTTTTTTGATATGTATAGAGGATACACCCCACTTTTTTCATATCCAAATATATTAAAACAAATATTATTTTGTTTTTCTATTTTTGGGATTTGTTTTAATGTAACAGGAAATGTAATTCCACTGTAATGTATCGCCGCGGTGATCACGTGGGACGGCTATTTATAATCTGGTGATTACTCCATGGCCTTATAAGCCTTGCTGTAATTTATAATTAGTAATTATTACGCTGTAGTATAGGAAGCCTAATGATCTGTCTATATCTTAGAGCCATTTCACAATATAATTTAGTAATTTCATAGCTTTGTATTTTATTAATGCACGTGTTGCCTCCAAAGCCTGATGTTCTTCCTTTAAGTTGCGGAAGGACGATATAATTCGTGCATTAAAAAAAACATGCAAATTAATAAATGAGGTAACATAAACGTTTTTCTTCTATTATCTTAGCACTTCATCAGGTATACGTATTCTAAATTGTAGAATAGATCTTTATATACGCCGTGATTGTTTAGCTGTTGAATTAGAATAGGTCTGTTGTTTCGATCTCTACATGTACATAATACACAATATCGTGCTCATAATACATTTGGCTATATTTAGATCATAGTATGTTGATCTCTTTGTGCACGATAAACTAGTTTCACACGGATCATATATCCGTATCATATATCCGTCTTGTGCAGTACGTGGCTCGCCGCGGCGGTATTGCACCGCTCACGGAATTGCAATAAACAGGAAATGTGTCATAAAACTATGTTTCCCTAGATGGTACGTGCTTTTGTCATATACCGATGTACCCTAATTAGGTTGTACTTCAATAGGGCTACGCAGTAGCTGATTAGTGGATGTGTGGTTTATTGTTAGTTGCGGGCACGTGGAGAGTGTGTCATACTGCAAATCCAAATTTAATACGTGCCACTCCTCGAGTGTTTTGGTCACCAGGTGGCGGGGACTTACGGCATATAGATATCCTCTCTGGTAGAAATTAGATGCTGTGTCATTTATTATGTTGTCGTTTTTTTGTGTGTTTTTTTTTATCAATTATTTGAAAAATAAACACGTACTAAATATATTTTTTCAATGTCTACTTTTCCGCAAAAGTAAAGTCCTTATTATCTGACGCTCGTATTAATGAACAAGTATTAGACCATGTCCATGCATTCGGAATATACTGAATTATGCCCTAAGTATACATTACTCAACTTTTATAATCGGTAACCCAGGTTTTTTGAAATAACACGAATACTTTAAACTGGAAATCACCGAAACACATACCAATATTTTTATTAAGTTTATCAACAATGTTTAACTTTGTTAATAAACTAAATAAAATATTGGTATGTGTATCGGTCATTTCCAGCTTTTAATATTTCTGTTATTTACAAAAATCTTGGTTACCGAATATTAAAGTTGAGTAGTGTATATGTACCAAAATATGCGGTGTTGCCGGTGGCTTACTGTCAGATTTTCGAAAAACAGTTTAATTCCGACATTTTCATACACGCTGTACTGTTTTTGCGTGCTTTCCTTTATGTACTGATGGATTTTTTTTGTTCCCAATGACGTCATTTCAGTAATACGAGAAAGATTTCCCCCCTTAGATTATTTTCGATTTTTTAGCAATGCCTGTTCGCCTTTTCGATTTTTATGTTTAAAAACATATTTTCACTAAGCATACAGCAATAACATAGTAAACATCGTATTTATAATGATATTTAATAATTAAAAACATATCAACAGCGAATTTGTTGATTTAGGACAATGTTCATCCTTAACATGAATTATTTAATTACGTTTTGTACAGTGCAATCTTTATCTAATGTGCCCGCTGTCACCGAGCTTCGTCGTGCATTCATATTTATTCATCAAATCAGTGCTATCAATGTATCAATTTATATAGGAACAGAACAGAGGACTCGTATTAGGAACAGAACAGAGGACTGGTATCCTGAACTGTTATTTACGAGTGTCCGTGGAGCGTCCATTACTGATCATTACAGTCACAGTTGGGGTTCTCAGCGTCTTATATGTTGGCCAATCACATGTTGTGACATAGAGTCAGTTACTCCCTTTTATTTCAATCAGCCAGTCACATTTAACGAACTAAATAATGCATGGTACAATCCTAAATTTTAATTATGCATACTTTATTGTATTATATAATTTTATCAGGCGACATAACATATTCAACTATGATTTGCGACGAATAATGATTTAATTTATAATTAAAGAGGCACTTTATAACGGGCTGAAATTTATGTTATTTGTATTGTTAATACAACGTGCACTGATCAAAATAACTATACGAGCAGACGAAAAATATCTGGTATTTGATACTCTCAGAAACTAATTTATTGAATAGTTTAAAACTATAAGGAGTAAAACACATTATTAATTTAGTTTACTTCCGTTCTTGTACTTTCTGCATATATTGTGTGCACATATTAATAATTAGCTATTAGGTCTGTGAAATAATTTGGAATAAAAAAAAGTAAACCAGATATAACTAGTTTACCACATTGCAATGAAGTATGATAACGTTGTTTTCTTATTAGAATCGGTATTAGTTAAATAATATAACTTCACAGGAAATCGAGTTATACAAAGTTAAGTTAATACGTTTTTCTTATTATAAGTAACTGTATGACTTTGTTTATATCTCTCAATAACGGCAATATCTGCAGATTTCGAAACATTATAGTTTAGGTTTAAAACACGGCAGTCTTGATCTTCGTTATTTAAATTCGCGGCGTCCAGTCAATTTCTAATGTAATGAATATTTAAATCAGCTTGATTCATATTAAAGGGATAAAGACAATCTGAATTTCTTTAAAACTCGCGGCATCCCGTTAGTGTTTCTTCGTTTATTGCATATTTTGTTTTTGTATATTACTACATTTGACATTATTGCACCAGTATAGTATTTATCCCGTGCTAGTTTAACGAAAATATATTGAAAACTCTGAGACGATATAACCTTTAATTTAAAAATATATTCAAGCAACGTTAAAGGGACACATCGCAATCTTGTTGTTTTTTTAAACTCACGGCGTCCGGTGGATAACTTACATTTGTTCAATCATTTATATTGGTTATAAGAATAGTAATAAGCAAATTGTATTGTATTGCACCAATAATATATTAAAACGTATAGTAAAGTAAGACGAAAAAGAGAATACTTAAAATAGTACCTATTTAAATGTAACCAGGTTAAAAGTAAACATGATTCTGGTTATATAAATCGAGACACCCATTTCAAACTCTTCAATATTGCCGTGGGTCCCTTTAAAACGAACATCATACTTGAATGATACACCGGAGGTGCTTATTTTATTAAGATTATTCAAGATTGCTCCGCGTCCCTTTAGAATCATTAGTGCATTCCCTATGCATGCACTATTAATTTCACACGGATCACAAACACGTTACTGGATTCTAGCGCATGACTCAGACACTTCTGTAAACACATTTATTCTTCTTTATATAATGGGGCTAAAACAACAGATGTGGTTTTATTGGGACAGTGATAGAGGGAGCTAATAAATACAAATTATGAAGAATGAATATGATATGTATCGGATAAACGTGGGGCAGAGGTGTTAGCTCCAAACCACAATGCATTATCCACTGAGCCACCGAGGCCACTTTGTAAATGAACATATTCAGTACTATATCTCTCAAATTATATAGAAATCTATACATTCTGCAATGCTTTTCAAATCAGCTTTTCCCATTTTCCTCTGTGTTACACTTGACTTCTATTTTTTATTATTAACAATGGAAATTTACCATGTTTACCAATTTAAACATTAATATTAATTAAATTGTATTCGTATAATACAATCTTTTAATATTGTGTCTATTCAAATCTCGTATTTCTCGTAGGTTCTGTTTTTCTTTTTCCGGATTTCCCTTATTTCCATTATGGCTAATGCTGTTTTCATTTATTATGTTAACTGAGTATATTCCCTGAATTTACAAACTATTTTTATAGAACAGAACATATATTTTATTTAACTTGTACATACGTACATCGTCATTTATGCATATATTAATACAATTTTTCATATATAAGTATAAGTCACGTGATTCTGCAAATCGATCATTTTATATCAGCAGTTGGGTAATATATATATAGCAAATAACTATTACATGAGGATGAAAATGCAAGCGATTCTTTTACAACACTGTTTAATATAAAATATTTATGTTTCATTCCTCCGGTATGTATATAGTGAAAATATCTAATTACTATTGTCTCTAATTAAATCGCAGTGCGCGTGTACAGACTACGCGAGCTATTGATTAAACAATTAGTGATTGTCGATGTCGGGTGCTTATGGCAGTAACACAGTTGTTGCATATCGAAATTCCAGGCTAATTAAACGATGAATTTAGTTAAGCACATGTTAACTCGATGGTGGCATGAATATAAATGGTGGGTGAATGCATGGGGTTTGCACATAGGAATAGGAATTAGCATAATTATGCCTCAACTATTGTTTGTAATTAATATAAATATAAATATCAACATTAATTAAATTGTATTCGTATAATCCACTCTTTTAACAATTTGTCTATTTAAATCTCGTATCTCAAGTGGGCATTTGTTGTCCTGCATAATTATGGATAGTTACTACTTTTACCGTGTTATCCCTTGTTGTAAATGGTTTTATCTTTATACTTTTACATTATTTTTGATAACTGTTTCTTTCATTCATCTTTCATCAGTTTTTGCGCACAATGTGAACTATTTATGTGTCGACGTGCCGTAAAACAGCATTCATTCATTCATTCATTCACTCATTATTTTGTCCATTTTTATGGTTTTGCCTTATTTCCAGTATGGCTCTCTCTCATGTATCAGGTAAACTGAGTATATTCCATTTATTTACAAACTAAATTTTACAGCGCTGATTGATTTGAAATAAAAAAAATTCATACTTCCAGTATGTATAATGTGAAAATATCTAATTACTGATGTCTCTAATTCAATCGCAGTGCACTTGTACACACTACGCGAGCTATGGATTAAACAATTAATGATTGTCGACGTCGGGTGTTTTTGGCAATAAAATCCAAAACCCGGCTAATTAAACGATGCATCTAGTCTGGGCTCTATATGTCATTTTTGACCCAGATTTAGTTAAGCATATATTAACTCGATGGTGGCATGAATATAAATGATGGGCGAATGCATGGGGTTTGCACGTAGGAATTAACATAATTATTAAGCATCAACTTTTGTTTTTAATTAATATAAATGTTTGTTTCATTTGCTGCATCAATCAATCACTCTTAAACCAACGATCGTAGAAGAGAATTATCTAATTATACTGTCCTTTTTTTAATTGGTCAAACGCAAAAAAAGGTAAAAACTCAAAAACGCGTTTGCAAACTCTGCGCATGCGCTCTATGCGCGTTTGGAAACTATGCGCATGCGCACTACGCGCGTTTGGAAACGCCCGTTTCAGAGCGTTTGGAAACGGAAAAACTGTGAGCATGCGCACTTTAAGCGTTTGCAAACCCGTTTTCGGTCGTTTTCCGTTTTTAAACGATAAACGAACGACAAACGGGTTTGAAACGGTAGATAAACGGTAAAACTCGGTAATAAAACGATTCGATAGCTGATATCTATTTCATGTATGCATGCTACTTGTTTTAATATATATTTTATAAATAAATTAATATACATTATCTTTTGTTGTTATATAAATCCTTCATACACTGATAATACTACCGATAATCTCTATTAGATTCGTTACTAAAATAGTTATTGCTACCTTCGGCATTCTCCGTACTATGCACCTGCTATTTTCGTTATATTTCGGAACGTATAGTACGGTACGGTTTTTACCCTCAACCTGATGTAGATGCTTGTTTACGTTATAACACATATGCTTATTATTGTGTACAGGATCAAATCCATTCAAAAACAGCGTATTACTTAAAGTTCAGTTAAAATCACTTAATATTTACCAACGCTTACATATTTATCAATATATTGTCAATATACGGATCTTTTGCCCATTTACTGCCTTGCAAATGTTAACTATTTTTATCGCGCTGTAATCTAGTGCGCACTGTAATCTTGTGATCTTTGAATTCTAGTAGAAAATCGTTGTCATCCAGATTTCCCACTACATACGGCACCGTCCAAAAATGTCCTTGAATTATTTTCAAAATAGTAATATTTTAAGCATGCTTCGGAGTCGTTTGATGAAGTTAATGACGTCAAACCCAACAAGTCTGTTAATTAAACTCATTATCGTGTTAACTGAGATGCCTCGGAATCCAGCGGTCGATAACTTCACTAATATTGTAGAACACCAGCTGCATTGTTTGTCATTGGCCGTTCCGAGGCGGTAGCCCTATTCCGAACCCTTTTGTGTGTGTGATGTCATATATTGCCTTCTATTTATCTTTGCAAATATTTTGTTGTTTCTGTGTGTTTTTGGTTGACTGTGGTCCTTGTAACTGCATTTCCTGTTCGACCTTTATATGTACTAGATTTCAAGTCTGACCTGATTATGGCATGAGAATTCCCATTGCTGATTTTAGCGCCTGTATCGATTTCCGAGACACTCTTTCTTCGTTAAGTTTTGATGGAGTATTTTACTTGTTCTATTACATGTATCACATGGCTACATGGTTCCATGTGTTGGCCTTCCAGTACGCTTATCACCATCTGTAAATTCACGACATTCAGTAAATCGGCTATCCCATATGAATATCTATACCGTATGCGCTGGAATACTGCCTAGGTTGTTGAATGTATGTTATATGATTCAAAGTGCGTAGGTGACATACCAGCCTTCGCTCAGACATTAGCAATTTTCCGGTTCTCCGTCTTTTTTAAGCGACGTCGTTATGTTAACATCACCGACAAACAACAAGCGCAACGACTTCAAACGTCGTTTAATTACATTACACTTTGTCATGCGATTTCATCGGACGTTGAAATGATATTAGGCTATCGTTCAAGTACTTGGCGCCAATTATGGAATCTTTAAACGATTATCGAATATGGAACATATGCCACGTTTTATATTTTCCAAAGTGCTCCGTGATACCGAATATGGGTAGATGTAGCAAAGTTTGTATAACGCAGCGAAACATCTAAGTAGTGCGAAAATCAAATAAAAATTCAGGAGAGATTGTACACTCATATACACAAACAAATGAAAGCGCTCTGATGAGACATATTGTTAACACATTCATTCCGTGAATGGAGTTGTAGAACTAATTAAATTGTTCACTCACATTGACGATTAAATACAATCAATCGACAGAGACCTACTTTTTTTGCCAATTTAGGGTCAAATATTCATCAGCACAAAATGAAATTAAAATACGCATTTCATCGAATAAAAACAATTATATTAAAAACATTATTAGCAGGCAAATTAGGATAATCGAATTCAATATAAAATTTATAGAATTTGTATGACAAACTAGTTCATCGTCCTTTGCGGAAACAACTCATTCTAAGTAATATTAAGCGAAACACATTTATTAAACTAATATTATACAGTATTGTGTTAACAGCTCATTTGTAATGTATTAAATGTATATTGATGTAGAGTATCTTAACACGAGTGTCTGTTTAATACTGACTTTAATGAACGATTTGGATACAATGATAAGTTGCAAGAATGTGCCGAGAATCATATTGATTGTATTCAACGAGTTTAATAAATTCAATATTAATTAGACGCACATGTGAAATATTTTTTTATCTCATAACTCCAAAGAAATATAAATATAAAAATCGAACAGAAAAAGCAGCATTGAAGGACGACAGTCAACCACAAACACACACAGAATCAAAAAACAAATTTAAAGATGAAGAAAATGCCATATAAGACATCACAACACAAAAGGGCTACCATAGAGCTACCGCCTTGGAACGCCTAGTGTCAAAAAAGACGGCTGGGGGTTTAAACCTGGTTCTAGGGTGCATCAAACCTAACCCTTACCATACTGTTAACCCAATAAAACGGGACAGTGTACATAAAGAAATCCTCGCCATGAACTATTCTCTAAGCAACAAGGCAGCATTACTAGGCAATATATTAAGTAAAACACACACTTGCTAGTGTATATCAGGAAGATTTATTAGTGTACCTGCCTATATATAACGTTGTCATATGATGACGTCGTATGTTCGTAAGATGACGTCTTATGCTGGTTCGTAATCGAACAATGAAACTACATCGTTGATTTCCACCGAGCGGAATGGAATAGACCGAATTATGATTCGGACTTCATTTGCATATGGATTAGACTGGAGTAATATGCTAAATATATCATGACTTTATTACACTCCCAAACCGCAAGTTATGTGATAAAGTTGGATAATAAACAGTGTTAACCCTCAAACAGAAACACAAATCATGATGGTTACTGTTTAAATATCAATAATAATCAAATGCTTACTAAACTTTCAATTACAGTATACGTGTATATAATCAAGTTTGCAAATCGTGAAGCTTTGCAACGTATTATTGTTCGGGGCAATTGTTTCTGCCAAATATGTCTCAGCATTAACATGATCAATTTTAATAATACGTACATCAATTATACATGCATAACATTGAAATTGGACGTTTAGTGGTAAACAAAATACCTTAGTTTCCAATGTCGAATAATAAATAACTATTTTACAGACAAAATGCTTATACATGAGTCTTTTCCATGTAAATTATACTGGGTGCAGTGATATTTGTAGTTTTGTAACTTGGACACAAGTTATATTATAAACGAAATACAACGTTTGGCATTCTCGTTTGCTGTTGTTTTATTTTCGTCTGAACAGACAATACTCGAGTCTACTATAAACCTATTGACGGATTGACCTATGAGTACGCAATTAAATTAGTCTCATATTTATTTCAGACAAACCTTATGTAGTAAAATAAGCGAAGTATTTTTAATAATCTCATTTGTTTATCTCTAACTAGAAAGAAATATAAAAAGATCGGACAGGGAAAGTAGCATTCAAGGAGGACAGTCAACCACAAAACACAGAAACAAACATGCAAACAGACAAACAAGAAGGCAAAAGTAATAATAAAAGCAACGACATCACAAACACAAAAGGGTTGACAATAGGGATACCGCCTTGGAACGGTCAGTGGCAAAGTAGGCCACCACTGGGGGTTTAAACCGGTTCTAGGGTGCATCAAACCTCACACTTACCCTACTGTCATCCCATTAAAACAGGACAGTGTAAATAAAGAAATCTCCGCCATGATCTAATCTCTAACCAACAAGGCAGCATCAATAGGCAATATAAGTAAAACACAAACATGCTCTTGTAAATATAATACAAAAACCCAATAGCCTAGAAAGGAACAATGAAGGTACTCAATGACTTGGCAGAAGCCGGAGCAACAAGAGAATAAACCATTAAGGGCACGACAAGAAAGATCATAGACAAACATCAAACGCCACCGTCCCAATGGGCTTTAGGTAGGCGTCATCATAGGGTCCACAGCCTGTCCTGTCATCGTACAATTAAAGAGGAAAGCATAGTGGCGAACTGTAAAAGGGTCCACCACCAAGAAGCCAAGTTTTATTTGGTCTCACAGGGAGCAAGCCCATCTAGTTAAATAGAGGATCTTACATGAGTACTCATTCATTATTGAATTTATTAAACGTGTAGGCAAAATGATATAATGCGAGTCTCTTGCCGAGCATTATATCATTTTAGCTAACGAGTTTAATACATTCAATAATGAATGAGAACGAATGTTAGATTCTATTTATTACATAACTTACAACGTATCATTGCGTCAGAGAACCACTAGTGTAATATCAACAAATATTGACTGGTGTTATTACACTCCCACACCACATGTTATGTGATAAAGGAAAACATTAGTAGTGACCTTTAAACCCTTTTACGGCATAAATGAATTGATATATTAAACAAATAGAGGTTTATTCTTTATTAGCCTCAATTACAAACATAATACGAAGTCATAAGGCATCATCTGGTAAGAAGGTTTTAACAACAGGCCCAAGAGGGCAAGTGGACGCTCTACTTGCTAAATATAAAGTTTATTTATAAGGGACCATGACTCTGTCAAAAATCATTCAAGTAGCTGAAATCTGGTCAGGGGTTCAAGAGAACTAATCTGTACAAAGTTAGTGTATTAAAACCTTTAAAGTGTCATAACTCTGCCAAACATCAATAAACCGGAACAAGGCAATGAAATACGCAACTAGGCTTGATACTGATCTTCCTTACCAACTTTCATTGAAATCCGGTCAGGGCCATAACTTTGCCAAATATCTGTCAACTTTAACACGGTGATGACATGCACAACACGCTTGGTACCGATCATCCCTGAAAAGTGTCGTTGAAATCCGGCCAGGGGTTCAAGAAAACTAGTCCAGGAACGGATGAACAGTGACAGCGTATCGTCTTCACGAGGCAAAATACAGCATATTTGAACTAATTCAAGGGCCATAACTCCGGTGTTACTAATCCAATTGTTTTACCAACCTGTTCAATATTTCATTGATAATATGAATCTGGTCAACTTTTGAAATTGACAAGGCAAAATACAGCAGTTTTAAATAAATCCAGGGCCTAAACTCTGATGTAAATAGTCCGATCTGGCTCATGTTTGAACTCGTTTGAAAGTGCATTTGATATCAACAATCTGGGAAAGTTTGAAAAATATCGATTTAACATTGAAGGCCCTATCGCGTTAATGATGCAGAATATAGAAATTTAACTAAACCAAGGGCTATAACTCCGGTGTTACTGGTCCGAACTGGCTGGTTTCCAAACTGCTTCGAGCTTTCATTGATATTAACAATATGGTAACGTTTGAAAAATATCGGATGAAAAGATGTGAAGGCTTTATCGTGTTAACAAGGCTAAAGTTACAGGACGGACGACGGACGCACGACGGACGGACGACGGACGGACAAATCGCCATCCCATAAACTCTGCTGGCCCTTGGCCAGTAGAGCTAAACATAGCGAAATACTTTGTTTTCAAGAAAGAAATTTATCTTTACATACATATTTGATGACAATAAACGTATTACAGATATGCATTTAAATATTGTCAAAATAAATGCATAAACCGGGATTACAGTCAGTGTTCACGATAATTAGTACCTGTAAACATACACTTTTATAACTACAAGTATACACACAGTATCGACTGTTAAGAATGTACATGAATGCGTTCATTACTTTGAACATACTCTCAACGTTACTTTTGCGTTCTGATTATATTTCTCCGGCATTATATAGCATTTGATTTCCGTTTACAATCCTTTCAGGTTCCATTCAGGTGTATTTGAACTGTTTGAACGAAATATGGCCTGTGCTTGTAAATATAGATTTAAAAATCGAACAGGAAAAGCAGCAAACCCACTTACCGCATTCTAAACTATTATGTTTCTAACACCCTTAATGTAAATTAAACCATACATTGATTTTTTATAAAAGGAAAATCCCATGACAATGCGCCAACGTCTTATATTTTCCCTAAATTTCAATTACTCAAAGTGATTGATGAAACTCTTGTGTCATGTTTTATTCAGATATGTTTTCATTTCATTAGTCACTATATCACGTTTTATTTGCATCCTTGTCCGTGACAAAATATTATGATCTTGTATTCTCTTTTAATATTTAAACTTGCTTGTTAAGTTAAAACGTCCTGGCTTTCCGCTGTCTTAGTACATACGCATGTCAAAAAGGAAGTGCAGCATCTAAAATATGTTAAAGGTAAAGTGTGGCAAAAACGAAACGGGCAATGGTAAAAATAGGGTACATGTACATGAATAGGCGTAAAAGTAATTGTATTTAGGTCATTTTCAATGCTAGCTTGTGTTCCATAAAAAGTATGTTCGGAAAAAAGTGGCAGTATTCACCTCCTTACAAAATGTAATGTGTCACTGTTGTCACCTTTATAGCGTTCAACGTTGGGTGACAATAACCGAATACAAATGACCAGACAATCTTATATGCAACATTTGGCACATCTTAGATTATTTTTAACAATACTTGTTTTTGTTAAAATTAGTGCAAGGAGGATTTGTCGATTCAACACAGTTACAAGTTAGGCCTATGAGGATGGATTTAGATGCATTTTAAATTGTTCCCTATACACATATTTTCACAGATATTAAACAACGTGTTTCAAATGCCTGTTATTCACAACTATATTATTCATTGATATTTTTTTGGCGATTTCTTCGAAATAGTTTACAGAAGTCATGCAGTTATCGGGAAATGATTCAAGTGGTGTTGTATTTAAAGATAAATGGATTTTTTATCTTTTAAATTTCATTTAAACATAGAACATGTTGATCAAATCTTAACCACTGGTTACTTAAACAATAAGTTACAGTTTATAATTAAATGTATGTTTTATAGTTTCAGCTACAATCCTTGCTACTAGCCAGTATGCTATCGAATCTATAGTCGAACTCGTATACCTATTGAAATATGTGGATACATTTCAATTGAAACTGCTGAAGAGTAGATGTTTTTTATTTGAGCATGTTGAGGATGATTTTAAAATGAATACTCTGTTAGAAAACAATTAAACGGAAACTATCAGTCTGTTGGCATTGATAGTTTTCTAATATATTTATCCGTGAGCTAATTACAAAGAATGCAGTGTATACCTTATTTGGACTTACACTTACCCACCACCGAATAGCGGTGGATGAGGACACAACTACTGTTGTCTTGCAAATACAGATAGCACACATTGTACTAATTGTACTAAACAAAACGCACTAAAATATGTTCAAGAATAGAAGCTATATATGTTTGAAGTTATATATGTTTGTCTTTTAATAGAACGCAATTACTCTTGATATAGATATATTAAATATCAATTTACTAAGTAACGCAGCTGACGGACGTCCGTAATATGATTATGACGGATACGTGTGAACCTTAGATTAAATGAGTTTCTGAGGAATATATATAGCGTCGCCCCTTTCAAGAGATAAATACAACTGGATTTTCATGTTGTCTATCGAGTTATATTAATGCATGCTGTTAACCATATTGTACATGCTCTGCATACGTAAAATCAACTACAAACAAATCGGCATGACTTCGTTTGTTATGAGCGCATCAGGCGAAACATAAAAACACATTTATTTGCCCCATCCAAAAACGTTCATATATTACTTATTCTAAAGGAATGACCATGGATGACAAAAAAACAATAACATGTCAACGTCATAATTAACGAATACGTCTAGCGGATGCTGCACTTCCTGCTTGAAATTTGTATCTACTTGAATGTCATATGCCATAACAACATAAAGTAAAAAACAACAATGCTATATCCGCTTTAAGAAACCTATTCATTGTAAAGTCCAGACGCATTATGCTTTGATGTATTGTTGTCATCTCTTCATCACTTATGAGATGATGCGAAGGTGTACCAAGAAAAATTGCGTCGAGACAAAATGCAATTAAATCATGGTGCTATGTACGAATCATGGACTATTGCTTGGTTTGTTTGTTCATAGCTCTAGGAATGGTGGGAATCAGGAGGGGGCGTGGAAGGATGGGGACTGTTCGATGAAAGAAATGCCAAATGTTTTAACCCACCTCACCTATATTACCAAACTATGTGTTGAACCCCGAAATGGTGTTTTATTTCTGCCAGTTTACTATCAAAGGCTATACAATTACCAAATTGATCTAAAACAATTGCTCCTTTGTTTTTCATTAACCTGTCTGACACGCAAAAACACCACACAAAACAAAGCGCCATAATATATTGAAAACGTGTTTAGTTAGCCCCACCCCCACCACAAACCCACCCCACCCACTTGCCCCCAGTATCTGAACTAACCCACGCCACTGTTGTGTTGATGTAAAGTGTCCAAGATACAGTTGTCCAAGCACCGAGTGTAAATGCCTTAAAGAGCAGACTCAAAAAACATTGGCAAGATTACCCAATAAAAAAATGATGCTAATTTTTACTCCAGCATGTGCAGTAGATAAACTCAGTAAATTAACCGGTAAGTTAGTTGCTTGTGCAGAGATACATCTCACTTGAAACATTCCAAACATTTCAAACAGCATAAAACTTATTATGGCCACGCTAAATGTTTTATAAATTATACCGTGATCGTTTAACGATATATATCGGGAAGTCTGAACTCTAGCGAACAACATAAACTTAAACTAAATAATATAGTTGGATCGAAAGCCCTATGGCGGATGAATACTTATCAAACACGGTCACGTGATACAATCGATATCAAACGAACATTTTCGGCGAAATTGACACTGATCAAATGTATACACCATAAATATATACACCTCACATATATAAACTCCGATTGTGTAAAATGCAAACATGGATCGTTGGCAAAGTATGCATATTCACAAACTACATTGATCGGATATATTTGTGTAAACATTATGTTATTACCGTTAATAGCTAAAGGTATTTTTAAGCGACACGAATGTAATTGTTTTTATATGTTCTAGTTGTTGTAAACGCACTTTTTAAACAAAGTGCATTTATTTTGTCAATTTAAAAGCCAGAATAAAATCAAATATATGTCCATGTAGACAAATTTCTCGTATTTTTGCATGTATTTCTTTTAAAAAATCGGAGAAAATCACTTTTTTTCACCACATTAACTAACATCACTATCCGTGCAAACGACGACGAATTGCATATACCTCGTACATTTAGAAACGCGACCAGGTACACAAACACTGCAATCATTTTATGAAAAGAAAACACATATCAAAATTGTTTGGTATCAGTACATTCCAGATTAAATTTCTCCTCTCAGCATGGTCCAATTTACTTTATGACGTTAAAAAGGATAATAGTAGGTCGGGAATAGAAATCAGCAAGGCGCAAATTTGCGCTTCAAAATAAAATGTCTCTGTCAGTTCTATAACTAAAGTTAAAAATATTCATGAAAATATTCATTGACATGTCGCCTATTTAAAAAAATATATTGTATGTGAATTGGAAAAAAATCACCTTTTTTCAACAAATTAACTTTTTTCGTCGTAAGCTCTAAAATATACCTGAACTGCGTTCTAATTTTAAGTTTACACGAGAAGGTGCATTCAAATTAAAAGTGTGGAAATACGAAACAAGGGATAAGAATAAACAGTTCAGCAATGTTTAGTATTTGTTATAGTTTTAAAGAATTATTTTCATAGCATTTTTTAGGGATACCGTTAGGCTCTTCTTCACCTCCTGTCCCCCGAACCCCTCCACCTGACATATGCATGAAGTTGTATACGTTGCGGAAAAAGTACTGCTTAAAGAAACTGAATGTATTCGGCAATTTAAAAGCGAGAATAAAGGAAATGGCATTATCTTGTATATACGAGTCTCTTGTATCCATATGTACTATTTCAATAAAGTCGGTGATTTCACAAAAGTAACTAACATGACCGTCCAACTAAAAAACGACAACGTTCTATTATATTAAAGAAATGCAAATGGTACACTAGAAATTAAATAATTTGATTATTTAAAATGTATGTATCCGAGCATTTCAGATTAATTATTTCATCCAACTACGTTCTATGTTAGAGTGTCCAGTATCCTTTGTAATAAACAAAATAGCAAAGGTACATTGGTAAATTAGATCATAATGGTGGCAATATACGTAGCAGAGTTAATTTTTTTAATACGAAAAAATAGCGAAAAACTGACATTTTAACAGCGAGAATGCATTTTTGAAAGTGTTCATTGAAATGCTTACTATTAAAAAAGTCTATCATAAAGAAATACGTTTTTTTCCCACCATATTAACTAAAAGCACCGTACTCGCTGAAATACGCCAGATCTGCATTTAAATTTAATGTTCACACGGGAAGGTGTATTGCTATTAAAAATGTGGAATTACGAAATTATTTATAAGAAATAAACCTATTTTAAAAGTGTTCAGTATCTGTTAAACTACTGAAGTAATATGTTAATAGCATGTCTGAGGGAAACCATTATATATCGTATACTTCAACCCAACCACCCAACCCAACCACCCAACCAACCACCCAACCCAACCACCCAACCACCCGTACCACCTGACACACACATCGTTCTGAAAACGCACTGGCAATTTAAAATCGAGAATAAAAAAATTGTATGTACATGTACATTTTCATGTATCAATATAAACAGGTTCAAGACCACCGGAGAAAAATACTTACGTTTCTCCACATTAACTAACCAGCATCACCGTCAGTCCCAAAGACGGCACGCATTCATATACAATTGAAATGCGACCGGAAACATGATAACTCATATATACATGTATATATATGATGAAAATGTATAATTCGCCAGTTCTTTCCAGACTATATGTATGATCATAGCATAGCCTGGATTAATGTCAAAATGCCATTTTTTTGGACACTGAATAAATTGCAACGGTGCGTCAGTATAGTAACACTCAATTCACTGAGAAAAAAGTGCGAAAAACTGATATAAGTTTAACAGGGAGAAAGTTATTATTTTAAATGTTTATTTAAAACTAACGGGACGCCTTGCGTTTTAAAGAAAGCAGGATTGGTGTGTGTCCCGTTAACAATGTTAATCTGCAACTGACTAGTAACAGACATGTTACTGTCAGTAACAAACACAATATAGCTGTCGATAACAAACACAATATAGCTGTCAGTAACAAACACAATATAGTGTATTTGTGAAGCAATATACGCGTGAATCCAAACTGTGCGGATCTGTAATCGTCATTTAAATGTTGAAATGGTGGTAATCATAATTATAGGGCATGGTATATAGAGTTAACAATAAATATGCTTCAATCGATTTTGTTTGTTTGTTTTTTCTTGATGGGTGCCTATCTGTCACAAAACACACATTCATGCTATATTAACAGTACTACTAAATGTACAAGTGAGTCACACATCACCCTCAGTAACCAGTCTAAAGAATATACCCTCCAATCTCAAATTCTGTATTCGCTTATGACATTATATTATCAACATCTAGGCCGACCATTACAAAATATGGGCTTGCCGTTTTCCATTTTACTTGAAAGCGGGCACTAACGGAGTACTCACATGCAGAATGGTAGGAACCAATCAGATGTTAATCCGTTTTCGTTTCGCATAATTTGAAATATGTTAACCTACATGTAATGCGGTTTAAAAAATGATGCCTTGTATCCTGAACCTGCAGGTCAGTAGACACATAGGAGACAATGATCTAACCTACCGCACACCAACTGCGCTAAACGCATGCAGTTGGTTAGTTGCACCACACATTCTTATTAAATAGTATGTAACAAATGCTATCATCTGCAATCTGATTGGCTGCTATCATTCTGCAATTGGGGATATTCTGACTAACAAATGTGTTGTATTTTGTGTGGCACTTCATGGCTGAGACACATCAAATCAAACCGCAGGTGTTAGTGTCGGGTTTGGGAACGATCAGGATAAAAAAAGAAAAAAAAAAGAAAAACGCCAACCCTAAACAAATCATGATATTTGTTGAAAAGATATTAAACGTTTTCCTGAAGAAAACAAAATCACAGCACATGTCTAGAATATGCTATTATAATCTGGATTGTTTTCAAACTATATTCTGAAAATTACTTTTTCAGGCGGAAAAAATAAATGTTCAACAGTTAAATATAACTTCCAGGAAAAAAAAAATGTCTGTTTTCATCAAATACTATGCGTTTATTTGTTTTAAAACACATTTTTGATAGAATTCATTAATTTAAAATAAATTGGATGATCAGAATAGATTTCTTGCGTATTGAATTCACTAAAACATGTGGTTTGGTTCAGAGACGGCAGTACTGATGAACCAAACCACTGATTTTACTGGAGTCAACATTGCGCAAGAAATACATTACAATGATATAATGTGCGTGTTGTAATATGTATAAAGCACAATCACCAATAATCAACTCGAGTGTTTGTTAAAGAAAGAAAAAACAGATGTTCCCCTCACTGCACAATCGTGTTAAGATGTGTTTGATAGTGGATAGGGAACGTTTTTGTCAGCAGAGACCTTGGCGTTTGACCAAAAACTCAAAAGGGTCATCCTCTTTCCACTTTCAGTCCACCTATTAAGTTTCATATTTGCCTTAGTGAAAGAGTAATAACGGTGTGGGCAATACTTCTAATTTTACTGTCATTATGACCTTGAACGTTGACCTACTGACCTCAAAAACATACATGCACAACTAGGCATTATACTGATGCTTCGTACAACATTTTGTCAAAATCCAACAAGTAGCGCAGACAAAATTTGTGATGGACAGTCGGACGGACGGACAGACCAAAACAATCAGTCTCACCTACCACTTTGTGGTGGAAGACATAATAATAAAGAAAATATTTTAGATCATAATTAAACTGTATTAATTAAACATTGAAAAAAAAATAAACTTCAGCATTAACTCTTGTCAATGGTTTACATAGAATATATATATTCTTCTACGTTGACTTGCAGTCTGAAAAAAAGTTAAATTAAATACATAGAACGTAAGTCGAGCAGAGTATTCAATCTGATCCAGGTGATGGGAGGGGAGAGTGACAGGGATAGAATGAAATAATACTTAGGATTTCAGGAACCCTGCCTTAATCTTACTATCGATTAGATTATTATGGTTATCTATCTTGAGACCTCGATACACAGGACCACCATGTTTACGTCACCATCCGACGGACGACGCTTGGTTGCGTTACCTCAGGACACTCCGAAGTAATAAGTAGTGCCAGAGCGTGTTATCCACTTGACAACTACGTCCCATGGCAAAACTTTAGTAAATGACAATATCAAATAATGAGTCAATACATATGATATTTGTATTCGTACGAGTATATGATTGATCTGGAAATGACATGCATACAAACTCGAAAATGCACACAAACAAACGTAACGTATTGTCATGCAATCGTAAAGCAAGATTCTATTCACGCCATTGTAAGAAAAGTTTTAATCGGACAGAAACTGTACTATTTTAGAAGCAATTTATTTAATAAATATGAAATAAAGAACAACTCTTGCCAACAATCTGAAATCGTTCAATTGTACATGTGCTGTTCTTAATATTAATTTAATGACTAAATAATGTCAATTTATATTGAGCAAAAACATTATTATCAACTTATTTATTAAATCGATTAAATAGGGTAGACACTTTTGTAAATGTTTGGGTTTTTTTAATAGTGAAAACGTGTAAAACAGATCAACGATTGGAAATTTGCTCTGTGCCCGTTTAATAAAGACTGACCATCACATAGATACTATAATTCAAAATGAGCACATATTGTTGATGTACCAGCATGTTAAAGGGTTGCACGACAATCCTGAAATATGTAACCAGCATGTTAAAGGGTTGCACGACAATCCTGAAGTATTTACCAAGCATTATTATCAGCGTCTCAAGTATTAACCAGGTATCATTTTCACTTTAAAATTGCTTGCATGTTATTAAATAAAATTGTCAGTTTTCCATTTTTCTTTGGTCATTGAACTATATTATTTGTGGACTATATCAATATTAGTAATGTGTAAGAACAATTGCCTTTGAACTATTCTAATAAATAAAATTAATGATTGCACAAATGCAAATTGTGTTGAAAAACTTTGAACAGCACCGTGCAAGCATAACACATGTGGTAATACAACCTCCAATTAAGAAATACAGCTGCGGTGGCAGATTTTTATCAGAACACAAACAATTTTGAAATAGGTTCTCACCTCCACATTATGCAATGGCATTAAAGACGGCTGGACACTCTGATGTAGTGAGCATCAGTTGACCTCAAGTGCACGATTCACATTTGGGACCTCTCTCAAAAACACGATAGATCGAATGTCAGCTGAAAAATGTTAGTCAAAGTGTATACCACTGGTTAGGAAATCTACTTCTTAGATCTCTGCTACTAGTAACTTTCAGTGCACATACAGTTTACACCGATTACTAGAAGGAGCGGAGAACACTGAAAAATACTGATGCAAGGTTCACCCCAGAATTGATCAGAAGTATTATTCCATAGAACATTCTGCAATGAATTTATTCTGTATCTACACCACTTTAGATCGTAACAGGGTCCTGGATCGCACATATTTAGGCATTGGCGATTATTGGCTGATATTTGATTACAAGCACATTTTTAATAGCAAAACAAATACCTTTAAAATGAACCTCTAGCAGCAGAAACAGTAATAACAAATCCAATTTGCGCCAACAGTATGAATTTGTGTCATGGTGACATGTCAAACAACAAACTGCAGCTGTGTTTACACATAAAGGGGACGCTATCTAAACCCGAACTTATATCCAGGTTTACATATCTCACTGTATGGAACAACGTACGCGTGCTTAAGACTAGTTTTGCCCATAGTTCTCGCCTACGCAGCGCGCCAAACTCTGAATCAACTTGTTTGGGTATAAACAATGGCGTCTGTTATAATTGAAAAATCGTAAAGTAGTCCGTTAAATACAAAGAAATAGCGGAAGCAAAATGCGAACAGAAATGATATGTTATAGATCCGTGGCGTTCCTTCTAAATGTCGTACTCGTGTAGGAATTGATCTTGCGAACTTAAAAACATATATAATATACAATCGATTACAATACTACAATTGTACTACTAATGCCGTACTAGTATAACGATTTCAAACCTATTAAACATGTTAAACAGCATAACATTTATTACAATGCTACAGTTATAATACTAATACCGTACTAGTATAACGATTTCAGACCTATTATAATAAACAGCATAACAATGATTACAATACCACAGTTTTATTAATAAGGCGTAAGTAGTGTACGGCTGATTTGAAGAAAATGATCGAGCGAATTGTATTAAGGGCTTTTTCCCATTTACACACACTAATGATAGGCATTACAACTTAGTCGCTCTTTTCTGAATTATAGTTTACTTTAAACCAGACTATTATCTTACATATAACCGCCCATTACAGGAAGCTCACAATGCATTCACATTTGACAGTCTAATAATACATATATAACACATTATACACATCTGCAGTTACAACGGTCTTATTAATAGTACCATACGGAATTTAATATGATTTGCAAAGATTAGACTGTTATAATATTTATATTTACATTTACTCAAAGTTTCTGTCTGTCACGTCTCCGCTGTTGCTCAATATTTAATGTAGCGCGAATCATTGCAAAAGCGGAAATTAAGCTTTCAATTTCATGACTTGCTCGCATTTATGATTGTATTGTTTGACATCCTAGAGTTAAACATACAGATGAAACAATTTAACGACAATTTAACGACTGTTGTGTATCCTGATGGAACGACTAATATCCACTTGGGAAACATACAAGTGGCTTATAATTCCAAAACATATCACTAACGCAATGTGAAAATGATAGAAAATGTAATAGGAGAACTATTATCATTTTTTTATATATTTTACGGAACTAGACAAAATGTGATTATAAATGCGTATTTTCCTCATACGTTTATACTTTAAAATAAAACTAGATATTATAAGATAAGTTAAGACAAATAATATAATATAATATAATATAATATATATAATATAATATAATATAATATAATATAATATAATACAATATAACATATTATTCTATACCTAATTTATACATCCAATCGTAGACGCTCTTTCGAGTCATGTGACCGTACAATATATTTCCGTATCGGGACGCACGCGCGTACAAAATATCCCGTATTTTGTTCGTATTGTACGCTTCACAGGTTCCATGTTAAACCTATGATAAAGACCGAAACGCGTGAAAAGGTCCGAATAAAAATCAGAACCGACAGGCTTCTGTCATTACCTAACCATAAATTGTTGTCAAGTAATGAAAACCTATCTATTGCACATATTTTTATTTAATTTTCCTTTATAACAAAAAAAAAACACAAAAAACTAGCATAATATATCATTGTTTGAAACTGACCTTCGGTAGTATTTAATCACTGTTGACAACGGAGAAATGGGCATTCTTTCAAGCAAATAAAGCTTGAGAGTAAGCCATGTCGAACACAATATATAAAATACATAGACCTACATGCAATTGTGCTTTCGATGTTCATAGCGACTTGCTTGAAAGCATGAAACAAACGAAAGTTATATCCGAATTATAAATGATTGGTTAAAATAAAGGTATAGAATAAAAAGGTTACTTAACATGGTTCTGTACAATACGGGATATATTTGGACTCGTACACAGCTGGAAAAAATCATATTGGACTCGCCTAACGGCTCGTCCAATATGACTTTTCCAGCTGTGTACTCGTCCAAATATATCTCCGTATTGTACAGAACCATGTTAAATAACCTATAATTATTGTATACTTTCATATTGTCCCGTTTAGTTTGCATTGAGCTAAGCGTGCAATATTCTACGATATTGCACGCATTGATATTGCACGGGAACTTTTGCTCGTGCTTGCTAAGAGCCGCGAAATAGAAATAAGGAACTACTTTCAAATAAAAATAACGGAATCCTTCCTATAGTGTCAACAAAAAAATACGAGGTTTTTTTCAACCTTTTATGGCAAAAATTGATAAAATAATTCAAATGGTCACTCACCCACTGTTTTTAACGTTTTCGAATGGTAAACAAAATTCAGAAAATCGCTTGATGTTTTTAATGACGTCATCCGACGTCGACGTCGTTTTCGCGCAAAATAATCATCCACACAAAATGAAACTGAATGGCAAGATAGGAATTCTATTAAAAGCTATAAAAATAACACAAATACAATGAAAAGTAATAGTCATACAATTAACATTGATCAAAAACAATATGAAAGTATACAATAAAAAGGTTATTGAATTTGTATGGCTAAATATTACTTGGAACTCATTGTTTTGGCGCAGGACGACTCGCAAGCTCGTCGTCCTTTGCCAAAACAACTCGTTCCAAGTAATATTTAGCCATACAAATGCAATAACCTATAATATAATATAATATAATACAATATAATATAGTATAATTTGCCAAAACAACTCGTTCCAAGTAATATTTAGCCATACAAATGCAATAACCTATAATATAATATAATATAATACAATATAATATAGTATAATATAAACTAAGACAAGACAAGATAAGATAAGATAAGATAAAATAACAGATTCTAAGATGTTATTCAGAAAAATGTTAATTAGCATCGCGGCAAGACATAAGAACAAGCAACGCAACAGATTTCGAATTGACTATTATAGCACCAACAGCTCAGGTAATATGGCGACTTTCCAGCTTCTTTTGGTGGAAGAAGCCACCAGGTGCCCCTCCGGGCAATTTTCGTGCACTGGCGCGCACATGGATAAAACCACCAACGTTCCGCAAACCAGTTGGATAGCTGACAAACATAATTATTCCTAGGCATATGAGGAATCGAACCCACAGCGGTGATGGTCAAGTGATTTCAAGTCAGAGACTCTAACCACCCGGCCACGGATGCCACACCAATAGCTTTTGAGCAGACACAGATAGAGCACTTACTTACAATAGAAAAGTATAAAAAGTCGAACACGATAAATACAAAAAAATATTGCAGTCGTCGGTTGATTGTTCATAAACGGTTGGGGAAGTGCTTGCTACCGTTCATGCCCTCTAGCCCCAGGTTGAGCAGAAATCAATAATTAAAATCGCAATAGTACAGAAAGTGTAGCTATCCCGAAGATGGTATACATATAACGATGGACATGGAACCTTCAAATGATCCAGTGTCAAACACTTTGACCTAACCGAGAACACAATGGGACAAATAAACACAATGCAAATTAGTTGGGAGCAGAGGTTATGAAGCCATCACACTGTCAGATAAAAGTCAAACGATTAAATTAAAAAGCAGGCAACATATCCTGCGGGTGATTAAACAATAATCAGAACATTTAAATGAGTAGCGGCACCACCTATTCGAAATGCATTACGTGGTCCCGCATTAATTCCATTAAGCGATGGAAAAGCTTATATTAGCAGGATTTTATAAAGGATATTTCGACAATAAAACATGTTTAATAACATTTTCTAATGAAAAAATGCAATAACCTGTTTAGAATTTCATATTAAATGTTTTAATTTTGCAATATGCAAACTTTTTAAGCCGAAATTAAGTTGTTTATTTATACCCCAGCTAACCCGATTTTCGTTTCTTCGAGAAGGGGTTTATGGGGTATGAAAGTTAATACTCGGACCACGTAAAAAAGTGAGAAAACAAAAGTATTTGAGAATGCACATGTATCACCGATATCTACACATATCGGGATCAGCGATCTCCAAACATTGAAATGAATAACAGTTCTGATTGCAAGCATGGGGAGACGGCATTTACATTGTAATATTGTCCGTATTCGCTTATATTTCGAAATAAGTATTAATATTAATTAATTATATAATGCGATTCATTAATCGATGCACGACCTGTGATCATATCGTATTTAACTGTGATCGTATCGTATCGTGTTTAAGGGATACACAAGGGAAAACAATGGTCAATTGAAGTATATTTACACATGTATCGTGGTTCATTACTGTTTTGAACTGTGTGCAACAGGGTATACCTGAACTGAATTGGGGTTTTAAGGCGCACCAACACATGAAAAGGTTATATGGCGCCTAACAGGCATGAACATGCCAGGCTTATCTTCCATGTACATCGAGATAAAATATGGAAAATGGGCCTAGAACCTTCTCACCCTGAACTGCAGAGTTGCTGCAAATTCTATCGTAGAAACTCCATTTACGCTGGAACCACGTTATTGTTTTTCTGCCACTGCTCTTTTGATGCGAGCGAGATAGCAACAGGGTATAAGAGTTTAGTGTAGTTAACACTATGACATTACTCTGAAAAAAAAGCACAATGGTGTTTGTGCTGTTTCAAAAAGAGTATGGAATGAGAAATTTGGAAATCGCAGAACACGATAACTACAAAAAAAAACAAAAAAAAAAAACACATTGCAGTCTTGGTTTGATTGAGACTGTTTATGAACGATAGTGAAACGTGCTTGCCTCTTGTTCACGCCTCTTGCCACTGCCTTAGCAAAACTCAATAGTCATAATGTCAATAGTACATTTACTTGAGCCATCCCGAAGATGGAATGCTTATGACAGTGAAAATGGAACCTTCAGTGATGTATTTTCTCACCTTTATGAACAAATATCAATTATTCAAATAAGGGGACCTACCAAGGGTTTAACGGGATATGAGGATCATGGAAAAGAATGTTGGGATCTGGAAAACATTGACAATTACTGGAATATGATCCTCAATGTTCAAATATTTAATAGTAGTGATATAGGGAACAGTGTCATGGAAGAAGACACATTTTTGAGGATGTGAGGAAAAATGGTTTAATTGATACAAGGAACAAGTATTCTCTTGTATCGTCGGTAAATCCTCTACATTACGTGGTCCGAGTATTAACATGCATACCCCATCCAACCCCTTCTCCAAGAAGCCAAAACGGGGTTGGCTGGGGTATGAAATAAAACCTTATGTTGGCTTAAAAGGTTGGCATGTTTTAAAGTAATTTTAAACAAGTTATCGCATTTGTTTTCAGTAAAAATGCTGTTAAACTTGTTTTATTGTCATAATATTTGTTATTAAATCCTGCTAACTTTTCCCATCGCTTAATGTAATGGGCTCAACCGTGGGAGCGAGGCGGGGTGTACTGGCCAGACATGCATTCATTTCATGTTGAAGAGGATATGTTAACGGATCAATACTCGAGTGATAGGTAATGTTATGTATAATTGTTTCGGTCTATGTCAACCTAACTTAAACTAATCACAAACTGTTTGTAATAAATCAAGTCGAACAAAATATTTCCTTAATACCAGTCCAAATGAAAATGACTAACCATAACGCCAACGTCTGTTCTTGGACATTTACTGCTCACGACCACACGCGTTAATCACTGGGTAAAGCATAGGTGTTATAGCGGAACTTTAACTATAACCATGGCAACTCGGAGATGTGCTGATGGAAAAAGGAACCACTGGTATATATATAGATGACTACACTACACTGCGCACAGAACACAACTTTGAATATGCAATATACTATGCAATGTTCAGTTTCTATACTGAAAGGAAAACGAAACGACTAATCAAAGAATTGCCTGTACTACACTATTATATATACCTAATTACACGTAATATTCCAGATATATCTCAACGTGTTTTGTACAAACAAGGGCTACAACTAATTACAGAAAGGACAACTCTGTCATTTAGTAGACCCTTTAATCAAAGTATACTTTTTTACACGAAAGTCATAACTGTTGAAGATTCCCTGGAAAAAGTCAAGCCATTTCAGTATTGTGTTTAATCTAAAGAGATTGAACGTGTAAAACCTAAATTTGCCCACCCGCTTGAGCCAAATGCGCATTTTGTCAATAATGAAACTTTAAAGGACTCACACCACTATTACCTCCCTTGAATACTCGTGCCCTACAGATGAAGGAGGTAGATAAAAAAAAAACAAGTTCGCTTTTCTACATTTTACAGGATTCATTGATTTATCTTTACCAGGTTCTAAATCTACAGCATTTAAGGAAGAGATCACAGAAAAATGCATGTTGATATAAGATTTCTGGCTAATTCTGTCTCATTTTACACATCATGGGTCTAATCACGACGGGGTTGTATTTTTGGCTACTAAAGTTCAATCTGGTAAATATTTGTTAAATGTGTTTTAAATTGCAGATATTGGATCAATGAAGAATTTAAGCATAAATGCATGTTTCAAAATCTGTGTTATCTCAGTCTATGCCACGAACAAAAACATTACAATGGGACCCTATGGAAAATTAATTGTGGTGTGAGACGTTAAGCATTACCCATTTGTAAGCTCGGTGCTGTTTAGACCTTCTTTCCGAAAAGACAGGCCTAATGTCGCCCTTTACCATACGATTAGCAGTAGCATAATAAACATACACTATATAGCAAAAACACTCAGTATGCATTTCTTTTTCTTTTCAGTATATTACATGTATAATGATAAAATACACGAAGGAAGTATACAGTTTGAAGTTATATAACTAACATCGTCTTATACAGTGTGTTAGGGGATATAGAATCACTTGGGTTAAATTTCGCAATTTAAAATGAACGAGACATGTCTATTTAGTTTCTGATTTAGATTTAACCTTTTGCATTTAGTATTGCTTTTGCCTTCTTGTTTGTCTGTGTGCGTGTTTGTTTCTGTGTTTTATGGTTGACTGTCCTCCTGGAATGCTACTTTCCCTGTCCGATCTTTTTATATTTCTTTTTAGTTGCATGATAGCAACATTTCTGAAATTATTGTGCTATAATTGTGAATTATTTAAAAGAAGTTTCAAATGTTAACTAGATATCTGATATGATGATTACATTTTGACTTTTGTCCCTAACATGTATTACAGCAAATATTTATATCTCAGTTTATTGTGACAGTATGATCCTTTCGTTTCAATAACACACTTCATTTGGGTAGTAATGAATTATTTTTTTCTGAGAGTTGTTGCAATTACTCATACATTTTGCATAGAAAATTGCACAAGATCATTTCACCACTTTATAACTGTATGATTATAAGATATATGTTAAAGTCTGGACAATTATAATATAATCTAACATATACGAGCTGAGAACAATTGAATTAAGACGGAAAATGATTATTTACTACCGAACATTCTGTACATCCACGTGATACCGTGCCTTTCTTTGTTTAACTAAATTATTTCTGATTTATCACCATTATCCACCATTTATGTATGCTTATGAAAGGCAGAATATACACTGAGAATACAATTCATTTGATCTATTATCAAATTACCCCGACAACTGACTGCACACAAAGAATAAAACTGATTAATAAGTGTACTTATATAAGATACTATAAACGTCAATTGGTAAAATGCATGTCACATTTTGTTTGTGAAAGTCAGACTATCAAAAGCTATATTGATCTTGGAGTAACGTCAAGGTGGAAATAAAAGGACGACGATATATAGATGGACACAAAGGTTATCTTCAGTATAAACGATATGCTTTTTGTCATATAATTTGCGGATTGGGAGAGTAATAGGTCCATGAAATAAATGGCATACTACACTAGTGTAATATCTATGCAAATTAAACCGAATCATGGCAAGTCTTGTGACAGTCACACATACCGGAACCAGGATCTCGACGAGGTTTAAATAAATTGCTAGAGTAAAACTGTCAATTAAACACATGAAACATGCGGAAAAAACCCACTGAAAACTGGAATTTGACTCCATGCGGAATCGAGTGTTCTTACACGGTCCTGGTACACTAGACGATTTATTATATTTGAAATTCTACATTTGTTTTCATTAAACGCTATTTGCGTTCACTTTGCAGATTCATCTTCATTAGACTAAATAGTAAAATATTGCCCATTAAGCTTCATCCCAGTATTGGAAATATTTCAATGCAAATTCTGTTTCCTAGGGGATTATCTATATCATACAAATTGTGATATTAGCAAAAATAAAACGCTACGCAATATATTAACATGGAAATAATTGCATGTTTTTTCTAGTGCATTAATTTTACTGTGATACGTAGTCGCATTAAACCAATGTACTTTGTTTTGTGACATGTAGCACACTTGCTGTGAGATATGAGATAAGTCAATAACGTTGTATAAATGGTCATTACATACTTCCGCCTTAATTCCATTAAGCGTTGGGAAGGCTTATATTAGCAGTATTTTATAACGAATCTTTCGACAATAAAACATGTTTAAAAACATGTTTACTGAAAAAAACGCGATAACCTGTTTAAAATTACCTATTAAATGTTTCAATTTTAAAATATGCAAACATTTGATGCCGAAATTAAGGTTTTTATTTCATACCCCACCCAACCCCGATTTTGCTTCTTGGAGAAGGGGTTGGATGAAAGTTAATAAGCTGACTGGTAAGACAAAGGTAGTTAGAGAGGGCTTTTATAGAGGGAAACTATGTACAGAACAAGGGAGTTCAAAGGGCATGCTACATGTACTATCATACCGGGTTGGTAACCTATTCACCTCACATACAACATGCATGTACCCTGAAAGAAGTTCATTTTCCGGTCTAAACTGTACAGGTAAATACAAAGGCTGTGGTTCAGTGGTCACTATAGTTAAATGGAATGTATGCACTATATTTAAAGGGAACGTAGACATATATGTATAAATAAATATATATAGGAGTATCAAAATAAAAACAATTAATGAAAATATGACTCTTTAAAACAAAACAAACAAACAACAACAAATATGTGGATAGGGAATGCAGTGGTAGGACCGTACTGTGAAGACCACCACAACATGATACTGACGGTTCTGAACATAATTTGAAAATAAAATTCGGTGTTCTGTTTCAATTTATAATGATTTCATATCCGTTATTCGGTAGAAAATATACATATTTGCTTATTATAAGCCCGATCGCGTCTAATACATCAATATGTTACCATGCTTTTATGTCTTAAAATATCATTTATCTTCTGATGTATCATCACTATCTATTTCTTTAAATATCATTTATCTTCTGATGTATCACCATTATCTATGTCTTTAAATATCATTTATCTTCTGATGTATCATCACTATCTATGTCTTTAAATATCATTTATCTTCGGATGTATCATCATTCATCATTATGTATGTCTAAATATCATTTATCTCCTGATCTATGTCTTTAAATATCATTTATCTCCTGATGTATCACGATTATATATGTCTAAATATCATTTATCTCCTGATGTATCATCAGTATCTATGTCTTTAAATATCATCTCTCTTCTGATGTATCATCATTATATTTGTCTTTAAATAGTATCTCTCTTCTGATGTATCATCATTATATATGTCTTTACATATCATTTATCTTCTAATGTATCACCATTATCTATGTCTTTAAATATCATTTATCGTCTGATGTATCATCAGTATCTATGTCTTCAAATATCATCTCTCTTCTGATGTATCACCATTATCTATGTCTTCAAATATCATCTCTCTTCTGATGCATCACCCTTAGCTATGTCTTTAAAGAGCATTTATCTTCTGATGTATCATCAGTATCTATGTCTTTAAATATCATCTCTCTTTTCATGTATCATCATTATCCATAATTTACATCAAAGACAGGATACGATTAACATCAAACGAATCTTCTGATCTAGTATCATGAAATGACTGCAAGTATACATTTATAAGGTTTAATGCATTATTAACGTCAATTAGTGTGATGTATGCAGCATTTTCTGTAAAAGTCTGCCAGTCAAATACTATATTTATCTTAAAATATAGATAATGCAGTGTATATAAATGGATGGACACGAACTATTGTCTACAATATATGCTTTTTATTACAGCGTAATGGGGCCATGAAATAAGTATCATAATACGTCTGAGTACATGTACTAAACATGCAAATGTAGGCCAAAGCATGAACATTTTTGTATTTGCTAAACATGTCGGAACACGGAAATTGACGAGGCAGTTCCGTTTGCTTGGTATAGTACGGAGAAGGCGAAAACAATACGTGATGCCATCAAACGACAACGTCACAGCTACGTAAATAAATCTGAGTAATGTAACATTGTGAAGGAGTTACGTATTAAATCCCACAGTCGCGCCTATTTACTATTGCATTTTTTAAACGTTTTGGATTACACATAAGAAATGGAAAATAATAAACTGGAATTGTCAATATATGTTTCATGGAATAAAACTTGTTTATTTTCATATCACACCCTATTTCATGCCTGAGACGTCATATCAGCCCGAGAGGTCTAGCTTTAACTCTAAGGCTGATTGAAGTCGAGGGCCTGATATAGGGTGTGATACGAATTTATTTATTGTTTGTTCTATTTATCATATACTTCAGTAAATACTACTGTCACCTAGTCCATTCTGATGTGTTCAGGTCTTTCGCGTAAGAATTTTTTTCAACGAAATTTGTTTCAAAATAAATGCCATAAATGATTTTGAACTGCTATAATCAATAAGATGAATGGCTGTTAGTTCTTATTTCATCCTAGTTAAATGATTATATAGCAATCGTCATGCGCGAAAACGGGATGAAGCAGCACCTGAAATGCTGACGGAAAACTTACGCTTGATCGCAGCTAATTGATAATTTCCGTATTACTCCGGTAAAATATACAGGAAATTCGGTTATTGTTTACCCTTTATTTCACCCGTTTGATAAAGCTTATATAAGACTACACATGTCTTTGTCGTACCTCACATTCATCAACAACGTATATATAGGCAATAATATACATGTATTCATCTCGTTTATTAAATTCTCGTTTATTAAATTCAATATCAAACGGGAAATCATGTACTATAATCTTGTAAAAACAGTGCATGCAGACACGACACTAAGTACATGTTACATATATTTTATTGTTGCGGGGAAGCAGTGTGACATTCCTATCGGTCAGTGGTGAATTACAGGATTTCACATTTGTTTGGGCATGTAAAGTGATTTGACTGAATTTAAAATCTGAAACATATATCAGCTCTAATATTCCATTAATATGTCTTGCAATACGAATATATTCTAGCATTTGTATATATCAGACTGAATATTTGAATCCTACTGGATGTTAAATGTGTACAGCAGCGTAAATGGCAATCTAAAATTGCAGATTAAGAGTAACTTATTATTATAAAAATGCGTTTGCGCAAACGATGTCAACTTATTGAATTATACCTTGACGAACAGGCGTTAAAACAAATTGGCAATAACATTCGACCATAATATGAATGTTAAATTAACATATACTGAAAGGAAAAAAGAAACGCCTAATAAAACAATTGCCTATACTACACTACTACATACACATAATTCCACGTAATATTCCAGATATATCTCAACGTGTTTTGTACAAACGGGGCTACAACTAATTACAGAAAGGACAACTCTGTCATGTAGTAGATATGTTAATTAAAGTATACTTTGTTACACGAAATGCATAAATGTTGAAGTTTCGCTTGAAAAAGTCAAGCCATTTCAGTATTGTGTTTAATGTTAAGAGATTGCAACGTTTAAAGCCTATACGTTTGTTCACCTGCTTGAGCAAAATGTGGATTCTGTCGATAATGAAACTTTAAAAGGGTAACCATTGGTGTGTTCGGTGCAGTTTTAACCGGCTTTCCGAAAGGACAGGGCTAATGTTGCTCTGTACCATTCGGTCAGCAGTAGCATATTAAACATACAACATATACCAGAAATACCCAGTATGCGTTTCCTTTTCCTTTCAGTATATAAAATAATATATAAAAAATATCAATTAGATATACATATAAAATAACACTGGCATTCAGAAGTATATCTGCTATCAGTTATCGTAAAATTAGGTAGTTGGTACATTTTGGAATACTGTGGTAAGAATCTTAATGGTTACAGCAAACCCTTTAACTCGTGACAAATATGGAATATTAAATGACTTAAAAGCTCTCCTAGAATAATCTGTCGATGATTCAAGGCGGTCCCGTTATAATAGCGTTAAAGTTGATGGTGGTGATGCATCACGCTGGTCACTAGTATGGCGATGGTCTTAGTCTACATAGTATTAAAGTTGTGCATATAGTAAATTTAATTATAATTATCATGTAGTTAGATTGCCTATACATATTGATTATAACCCGTTTAATAGAGAATATTATGTCAGTGCCTTTTACTATCAAGTTTATTAGGCGAGACGTAATATTCTTTTATCATGTAGATTATCCATATTTTCTGTAGGGATTACTACTATAACCTATTTCTCAGAATGGTACGCTTATCGAGGACGCCGCCATGTTGTTGTTTTTTGTTTGTTTTATGACGTCAGGCAAAGTTACGTGCATGACGTCAGATAACGTTACGTATAATTAACGCCGAGGGATTTCGAATTGATTTGCTTTATTGGCCAGTGCCTAATTAAAGCAAAATGTAATAGGTCACCCCTTTATTAGGCAGAAAAGTGCATATCTGCATGATAAAAGGGAATGTAGCGACACAGCCAAATAATCGTTAGTATTGCGAGTTCTGAAAAACGTCGAAAGGAGTGAAAGATAAACAAGGAAGAAATGATCATTTGATGGTTTTGTTGAAACAGATATGAAAGCCGCCATTTTGAGATCTATATCACAGTTCTAAACGACCATATACGGAATATTTAGGAATATGAATATTTATTGACTTATAGGAAAAAAATGACAGCAACTGTATGAAATACTATATGTATACTTAATGGCAGTAATGCTTTATATGAACAGCAAATGATTTTGCATTAATTTG
Organism: Cyrtodaria siliqua; assembly: GCA_037043455.1. Lineage (NCBI taxonomy): Eukaryota > Metazoa > Mollusca > Bivalvia > Adapedonta > Hiatellidae > Cyrtodaria > Cyrtodaria siliqua. The sequence goes on along the minus strand of JAWPHD010000715.1, from coordinate 344,728 downwards.
CAGAGATTTTATTTGCTTTAAATGCTATTCATCACTATACCATATTAAGGTAATTTGGAACTGTGACGTCATCGTTTTTAAAGTGACGGCCCCCATATCCGTTTCAGAGAAACCTTCAAATGGTCATATCTTTTTTGTTTATCAATACTATTTTCATAATTCTTGCAATTCCCGTTAATAGCAGCTCGTCGTTGGTTGTTTAAGGCTGCCATTATATACGACAATGAAATGCAACATTATCAACTAACTTAGTAAAGGTAAATTTTGTATAGAGGATCTTACATGAGTACTCATTCATTATTGAATTTATATATATTAAACGAGTTGGTAAAATGATATAATGCGAGGCTCTTGCCGAGCAAAATGATATAATGCCAGGCTCTTGCCGAGCATTATATCATTTTTGCTAACGAGATTAATAAATTTAATAATGACTGTTAGATTAACTTATAACGTCACATTAACGTCAGAAAACGTACATTAACGTGAAGTCCATGACGTCATTAACGTTATGTTATACCACTAGTGGAATATCGAAAATATTGAATGATGTCATTACACTCCCACACCACATATTATGTGATAATGTATACAATGATTAATATTCTAATGATACACGAAGTCAGTACAAATGCTGTTTTAAATATAAGATACAGGTTATTATACATGTTATATTTGTATTAATATACATGTACAAGTTAATCCGCTTTCAATATAAATCTAATTCCATTATCATTTCATACGTATTTTTAATATAAACACGAATAATTAGAACACAACAATAGGTTTTAAGATTTAATTTTTATAAAAATATTTTATTTGAACATTACATACTGCCGGAACATCTTGGGAATTCCACAATGAAACAAACCTACTATAACGTGTGCATCACATTACACTCTTCATGTGATATGAACTGCGAATTGCACCAATTAGTCTAGTAATTATAGGTTTTAAGGTCAAACAATTTCCAACAGAAAGTATATTAGGATTTTTAGAATCACTGACATGTAATGAGATTCATTAAAAAGTCCCGAAGATAAAGATGGTGGGAAATGCTAAATTTTATAGTAAAAGTTGCGTTTTTAAGAGAAAATCTCCGGAAACTGGAATAATTTTCTAAAAAATCATTTGAGAAAATTAGAATTTTCTAACAGTGCGAAAATACTCTTCCAAATTCATCTCCATGTAAATCACAGTTTATAGATGGGGCAAAACTTGGAAAAAATGAATAAAATCTTTGATTTCTGTAATAGATTTGGTGTTACTAGGCTATAAATTAAAAATACTAAATTAGCTATAAAAAATTAGTTTCTTACTGTTTTGGACAGAGAAAGGTACAGATATGTGCCAGAAAAAAAGTCCTTTTGAATACGACGATCTAAAATACTTTATTTTTGGGTCTAAAAATGTGTTTTTCATAAAAAAATCAATGAAAACAGGAATCATTTTGTAATAAGATGTTTGACATAAACTAATATAATGGAAGTGATAAAATAGCGCACAATTATATATACAAATGTTTCATTGTATCGTAAGTTAATGTGAAAGTTCACATTGTGAGATTTTGGGGCAAAATGTTGAAAAAATGAATAAAATCGTTGATTTCTGTAAAACAGTCGTAGTACAGGCCTTTAAGCTAAAGAAGAAGGGAACTGAATTATAAAATGATAATCTATAATGGTTTTCATTAGAGCAAGATGCAAGGATGTCATCAGGCGTATACTGTTAAAAATGTATTATGTTTGGGCGGAAAAAATGTTTTCTCATAATAAAATGTTGTAAACAGGAATCATTGTCAAAATGTATTTTGAATATACATAGTCTACTTGAAGTGATATTATCCTATATATGCATATATCCAAAAGTTTTATAGTATCAGAAATTTAGTTACATGCTCAATGTTAAGGTCTGTAGCAAACAAAAGGTCCGTTGAATAAATGTCTAGTTACAATGGTTAAAATGTACGACCATGGATCATGTTAACATCATTTGGACATTTTATATATAAAATAATGAAGGAAAAACATGATGTAATTACATGCATATGTATTTATAACCTTTTGAAACACATATTGTAAACATTTCATTGTATATGTGGCGGAAATATTGTTCAAGCAATCATTACAACAGGGCTTATAATCATTTAAATAACATATATGGTAACGTATATTAAAATGGTGCAATATGTTTTATCTTAAGGTGTGATAATTACATTTTAATGAAAAATATCACCGGATACTGTATGATAACTATTAAAAACACTTTCAAAGTAACTGTATGAAATTATCAATTTTGAAATTTTGCGCAATACTCATGTCGAAGTTGTTCACATCACCTAATATTATTGCTTGTTTATGTAAAAAAAAGGTGATCAAATAAATAAAAACTTAATTTAAATGAATCTCAATTTCTATAGAAATCATAGAGCTTACATTTTGGCACTGGATACATGAGATTCTATGCTTTCTACAAAAACCTGTTACACATTCATTGCTATAAATGTATCATCTGATTACATTGTTTTGGTTGTTCATAATCATTATCATGCAATGCCCACACTTCCGAGAAGCAATTATTTGTTGAAAACACCAAGGTATATATGTTATTTAAAAGATGATGATTGTGATGGAAGACTAGTGTGTTAATGGTGGGATAATCCATAGATTTAGCTAACTATCTGACATACCTTGTACACAAATGTTTGGTACAAACTTTACACAACTGGTGGTTTCAGATGTAGCACTAATATTACTACACTTGTAAATCACTATTATTATTTTTCGAAAATAATTGTGTACGTTAATATAAAATGTGTGTTATGTGTGTCATAGACTAAACGCCTCAGACTCTATAAAAAGCTATATACATGTATTTACATATGTATACAAGCTTGGTTACAAACAAGAGGCCTCGCTAACCCAGTGGATATGGCCATGGCTTTGGAGCCACAGGCCTCTTCCCCAATTAGTTCGCTCCCGAGGCATGCATGATGGGAAACTTCATCCTACATCTCAAATACTATGCCCCGCATGGGTTCGCTACTTTGAGGAGGCATGGTATAACCCCATTTCATTCAGGGTTACTAATACAAAAATAGCATCTGTGACGTGCAAATTATTGATAAACTCAATTATATATTTTACTCTAGCCACATGAAAATCTTCTAGTCCACTATCCCTATCAATTACACACATTATCCATGTTTGAGTATACCTGTTTTCAACATGTCCGCAATGTGAGTATCTAATTCAATCTGGAAATAATGACAAACAATAATTGGAGATGCTTTTCATAACTGGCTCTAGGTCGATTCACTCATGGACACTTCAAAGAAAACACGTCCAAATTTATATATCTCGAATGGCATTTCCATACTGACTTACTAATTCTTCAGTTTATTACCATGGCAGTTCCTATGCACTGACGACACTTCCGCCATGCCATTCTGTCAAAGAGTTTTCAGGCGTTCACTTTCAGTCCAAGGCTCTTTGAATTTAGGAGTAATTACAATATAAATCACATATTGTAGAAGGTAATACAAATTGTTCTCCGTAAATAAGTATAAAAGTGTTCAACCCTTTATTACTTGTTAAAGAAACTAACCCGCCACATAACAGCGCAATTACACTACAAAACCGTTTATCAAAACTCTATCCAGGTGTTCAGGTCATATAATAATGTATATGCGCCAATAAAAAATGTGTCTTAATTCATGTGTTCTTAAAATACAAAGAATGAATATGCGTAATATGAATTATGTGTTGGTAACTCTTAATTCGTCGTTACAGTTTTAGAGTTTGGCCTGGATGGTTCAATGCGTTTATATTGTGTCTATCGAGTTCAGATTCTCAAAAAATATGTAGTACATGTACGTTATATTATAATACTCATCGTCCGTAAGTTTAGAAACTGTGTACATATGTAGTAAAATTTGGCTGTTGTTAGCGGGATAACTACTTTTAACTATTGAACTGTTAAGGCAGTAGGGTATTCCACTAGATTATATCTATCTATCTATCTATCTATCTATCTATCTATCTATCTATCTATCTATCTATCTATCTATCTATCTATCTATCTATCTATCTATCTATCTATCTATCTATCTATCTATCTATCTATCTATCTATCTATCTATCTGTCTGTCTGTCTGTCTGTCTGTCTGTCTGTCTGTCTGTCCGTCCGTCCGTCCGTCCGTCCGTCCGTCCGTCCGTCCGTCCGTCTTTATGTCTGTCGGTCTACCTACCTACCTACCTACCTACCTACCTACCTACCTACCTACCTACCTACCTACCTACCTACCTATCTCTTTCTATCTATCTATCTATCTATCTATCTATCTATCTATCTATCTATCTATCTATCTATCTATCTATATATCTATCTATCTATCTATCTATCTATCTATCTATCTATCTATCTATCTATCTATCTATCTATCTATCTATTTATCTATCTATCTATCTATCTATATATCTATCTATCTATCTATCTATCTATCTATCTATCTATCTATCTATCTATCTATCTATCTATCTATCTATGTATCTATCTATCTATCTATCTATCTATCTATCTATCTATCTATCTATCTATCTATCTATCTATCTATAGATATCTGTCTGTCTATCATCTATCTATCTGTCTGTCTGTGTGTCTGTCTGTCTGTCTACCTGCCTGCCTGCCTGCCTGCCTGCCTGCCTGCCTGCCTGCCAACCTACCTACCTACCTACCTACCTATCTATCTATCTATCTATCTATCTATCTATCTATCTATCTATCTATCTATCTATCTATCTATCTATCTATCTATCTATCTATCTATCTATCTATATATCTATCTATCTATCTATCTATCTATCTATCTATCTATCTATCTATCTATCTATCTATCTATCTACCTACCTACCTACCTACCTACCTATCTACCTATCTATCTATCTATCTATCTATCTATACCTACCCACCTATCTGCCTACCTACCTACCTACCTACCTATCTACCTACCTACCTACCTACCTTCCTACCTACCTACCTACCTACCTACCTACCTACCTACCTCATACCTACCTACCTACCTACCTACCTTCCTACCTACCTACCTACCTACCTACCTACATATCTATCTATCTATCTATCTATCTATCTATCTATCTATCTATCTATCTATCTATCTATCTATCTATCTATCTATCTATCTATCTATCTATCTATCTATCTATCTGTCTGTCTGTCTGTCTGTCTGTCTGTCTGTCTGTCTGTCTGTCTGTCTGTCTGTCTGTCTGTCTGTCTGTCTGTCTGTCTGTCTGTCTGTCTGTCTGTCTGTCTGTCTGTATGTCTGTCTGTCTGTCTGTCTGTCTGTCTGTCTGTCTGTCTGTCTGTCCACGGTTGGCATGGCGACTGTAGTTGTGGAGAGGCTATTCCATACTGGAATAGTTCTCGAGAAGAAGGAGATTTTATAAGCATAATATAGTTTTATTTGGTATTTTATATTGTACCGGGTGAGTTGACCTGGTGCGACGCGAGGTGTTAGCCAGGATAATATACTGTTCCTTTAGACTAAGTCAGAATTTCTCCATTGTGACTTGAATTGCGCCGTCGTCTACAGGACCATATAGCTGAAAGTTTTTGGACTTTTTCTAATTTGTAAATATCGATTTGATGATAGGGATTCCATGTAGGTGACGCGCATTCTAACTGAGGGTGGACCAGAGTATTATACGCAACCACTTTTGTTTCAGGATCTGACAATTGGTCGGACGGGTAATTTTCCTGTAGAGTACACACGTTATGCTATCAGGGTGGTCGTTGATAACTAGTAACACGTGGATTGGTCTTAGGACCGAGCCCTGGGGGACACCAGAAGTACATAAGCAGAGTCCATGGATATGCCGTCCAGTACAACCTGATGAGTACGTCCGGTTAACCATACATTGATCCATTGATTGGTGGATCCCAGTATTCAATAGAAATCGAGTTTGTATCTTAGTCTATTACGGGGGACTATTTCAAAAGCCTTTGCAAATTCCATAATAATAATGAGGTCAGTTTGTTTATATTCGCGGTTTGTGCTGCCATCAAGGTTAAAGGTTGGGTCGTGAACAAACTGAACTAGTTGCGTTTCTCATGACCTGTGGCTTCTGAACCCATGTTGTGAGTCCGCAAGGATGTAGTTTATCGTCAGGTGTCTCATTATATTTCTAACATAATTCTGTTCCAGTGTTTTACAGCAAATACAGGTTAGAGACGCCGGTATAATGGCACGACGCCAGTCATCAAGTACAGTTCCTTTATGGATTGATTGATTACAGATTGAAGTGAGAATGCTGGAAATTGCGTAACTACATTCTTTCAATTCCCGGGCATTCATATTGTCAGGTCCAGAGGCTTTGTTCATTTTTAGTTTATCCAGCATTTTAGTAACACCATTTGCATCTATGATGGTTTCATTCATAGAAGGATGAGGGCTTTGACCTCCATTAGGGGGATGGGTGTCAGTTTCACGGGTAAAGTCAAAACGAAACTGGTGGTTGAGGATGTTAGCCTTGTCTTTGCTGTTTGACTTTAGGATGCAGTTTTCCGTTAAAGAGGCAATTCCGTGTGAATCCTTTTTCAGGCTATTACCAGAAGACAAAAATCATTCTTGATTAGTCATATTGGGATTGACCATTGTCATCGTCTGTCAATGAATATATACCTGATATATATCACTAATATGCTTTTGTACCACAACTCTTATAATGGTCTCGAGTTGAAGAGTATTTTGACTTTCGAGCTTGGTGATATAACTTTTCCCTTTTATGTATTAACCGAAGAACAGGTTTATCGATCCAAGGGTAAACTGGTTTTGCTTAAATTTTGTTGACTGGGGAAGGGCTAAACTGTCAAGCGTTCTGTCATTTCTGGTAGGGATATCAACAACCTGGATGAGACAGTATTTCTGGTAGGGATATCAACAACCTGGATGAGACAGTATTTCTGGACAACGTCAACACGGTGTCTTTGTGTTTGACCTTTTGATACCCCAGGTGGGACGTGCATATTAGTCCAGTCCACATATCCACAGTTAAGTCACCAGGGCCCGTATTCATAAAGCAACTTAAGTAGAAAATATTACTTAAGTCAAAATTTAAGATGTTTACATATTTTCAAATATCCTTATTAACCTCTTAGCGACACTACCGAGCATATATTTTATGACAGTTTCTTATCCATAGCAATATTAGCAATATAAAGAAGATGTCTTAAAACGATAGAAAAATGAGTTTACACAAAAATGATGAATTTGGACTTAAGATAATATATTTCTAAGACGCTTTATGAATACGAACCCCGAACATTTTTATTTGTCAAGATACGCCTAAGTGAATCACCAAGTTGATCAAGATATCCAGTGTCTACCTTGTCTACCTTAAACGGAGCAAAGGTAGAGGGTTTTCAGCCTACATGTTCTAGCATATACCACGTCAGTTCACAATTTGTGACCAGCTCAGGTGTCCTGACACAAAGTGAACCCTTCCTAGATGCCAAAATTACTCAACCCTGGGACCTACCCTGTTTTTCCTGTAAGCTTCATAATCTTCCGGAAATATCTCAGAATTTGACATATCTGGAGAAAGCCACGACTCATTTCCAAATACTATGTCAGGCTTAGCAGATTCAAGAATGGTATGAAGCTCAGCGTTTTAATATTTTATAGACTGCTATTCATTAACATTAATCTGAGTGGATTGTTAAGCGTAGATATGGCATGTTTAGTTTTAAGTTTTGGCAAAGTTATTGTGGAGGAAGCAACAGTAGGTGACCCTAGATAATCGGGCAAGGAGCTATCTGGTATTGTCAAACTCTCAAACCTGTTGATAAGGTCGATATTGTTCATGGAATCAAGCAATGATTTGGAAAAGTTTGTCATACCACAATTTAAACATTCCCAAACGCAACTTTGATTACCAGACCTGTTGTACATACTATACATTGCGGGGCTCATTCCTTGGCAGCCGATATGTAACCATACGTTGCATGTGCCACATACGATACCCTTATCTTCCCACCCAACACTGCACTCATATACCCCACATGGGAAATATGTAGAATTATTAGATGATAGGTTGTCGGGGTTGTCCCCAGAGTTTATGACTAGAACCAGGAAAATATACAAGTATGTGAGTTTATTATTATCATGGTGGAATTTCTTAAACTTCTTTACCATGGCAAGGAATTAGCTCATCGAGGTGTTTAAATCATTTAATTTTTTTATCAAGCATCGAAATGAGACCATGCTCTGTTTTGTTTGTTTTCAATTGTCTAGTTCATCTGTCTGCCATTCTCTAACTTACAATTTCTGGTATTTATTGTTCGCAAGTCACACTGACAAGTGTTGTTTTAACTAAATGTCACGGTTATGGATATCTAACAGGTAGATTGATGTTGCATTGTCTGGCCGGTTAGCTCAGTCGGTAGAGCATCGGAACGGTAGTCCAATCGTTCCTCTGTAACCGGGTACAGGTATATGGTGAAATATCGATTCCTAACCGTCTGTCCTCGATAGCTCAGTGGTTAGAGCGATGGTACGGTAAACCAGAGACCCTAGGTTCGAGTCCCGGTTGAGGAACGAATTTTTCACCACCTGTTATATTTGGGGGCTCGTCCGGGATTCAGACACGGTCCTGAATCCCGGACAAGCCCCCAAATATAACAGGTGGTGAACAAATCGTACACCTCCACCAGATTGAAATTCGTCCCTGAATTTCTAGTGGAGTTAACTCCAGGCCGGCTGTCAGACTTATTTTCATACTGTTTCATGCTAACAGTCACGGTCCTGGATCCCGGACGAGCCCCAAATATAACAGGTGGTGAAAAAATCGTTCCTCAACCGGGACTCGAACCCAGGGTCTCTGGTTTACCGTACCAGGGCTATAACCACTGAGCTATCGAGGACACACGGTTAAAAATCGATATTTCACCATATACCTGTACCCGGTTACATACACCTCCACCAGATTGAAATTCGTCTCTGAATTTCTAATGGAGTCAACTCCAGGCCGGCTGTCAGACTTATTTTCATACTGTTTCATGCTAACAGACACGGTCCTGGATCCCGGACGAGCCCCCAAATATAACAGGTGGTGACAAAATCGTTCTCAACCGGGAATCGAACCCAGGGTCTCTGGTTTTCCGTACCAGGGCTCTAAACACTGAGCTATCGAGGACACACGTTTAGGAATCGATATTTCACCATATACCTGTACCCGGTTACATAAATGATTAACATCTGCGCAAATACAAAGGACATTTCAGCGACAATGCTACAACACAACATATAATGCTGCAATTCTGCACTACTGATACTTATAACGGTATGATCTAAATGTTGCACAATACATTGGTCTACATCGTCATAATAAAGAACTGGTTCAGTCAACAAGCAATTAACAGAGTGTCTACATGTTTTATTAACAATTAAAATAATGCAGACCTCTAATTGCAAGAACAACTTACTTTTCTAAATAACTTTATCATGTTTATTGTGAAACATTGGATAAAAAAGTGTGATACAGATATGCTATTTCGGAGAATATCCATAAACCCATCTGACTTGTAGCCTAACCTAGCACAGGACCGATGTGACCAAGACTATTACCTTAAAGTGAAAAGTGATGTCGAGTGTTGCAACATCATCAGCATGAGTGTATGAAGCAAATGTTTGTTTGTGTTCATTGCTGATATTTCATTGCACATTATTGGTTGCTTATAAATTAAATGTCTGTCCTTTCCTATGCAAACATTTGTCTTTGAAATAAACGACATGATCTGCCTTAACGTTTATCGAATTTTAATAATTAAAGCCGAGAGTTTAAAACACTGGTGATCTCATGAGTTTTGATCGATTGCCATTTGTTTAATCTTCCGTATTTCACAGGAAATTAAACACATGCAACTTGTGACAATAATGCATCGAAAACGGAAATTTAACCGCATAAGGAAATATAGTATTCTAACAATATCATGGTTCAGTAGAAGCTGCATGGTATTTATTTATAATTCTACATAAATGTTCATTTCACGGTATCAGGGAATGCTCATACATCGGTTTTAGATTAAGTTGTACTTGAACATTAGGCTTCATCCAAGAGTGTAGCATCGCGTTGAAATAGCTCAATTGATGTTTCCTAGGGGAATATCTGTTCATGCAAGCGGCGTAATTTGTAATAAAACATTATTTGATATGCGATATGAGCATACATACACAATTAAACTTAATATTAACATAGAAGCAATTGACTGTTTTTACCTTCTTTGTGGCTTTCTGGCTATTATTTTTGTGTATTTATATATAACGAGTATCTTTGTTTTTCACTTATATTGCCTATTAATGCTCCCTTGTTGGTTAGAGAATAGTTTATGGCGGGGATTTATTTATTTACACTGTCCCGTTTTATTGGGATGACAGTAGGGTAAATGTAGGTTTTGTGTACCCTAGAACCTGGTTTAAACCCCTATCGGCCTTTTCTTGCCACTCACCGTACCAATGCGGTAGCCCTATTGTCAACCCTTGTTGTGTTTATGACGTCATATGCCTTTATTCTGTATTAACATTACCATTCATGTTTGTCTTTTTGCATGTTTTTGGGTTTACTGTTATGTGAAAGCTGCATTTCCTGTTCGACTTTTATACTTATTTCTGATGCAATTTATTTACTTTGGCACGTAGTCGCATTACACAAGTAACATATGCTTCGTAACATGTAGCAAATAATTCATATAAACGGCCTGCACTGTCCGTGAGATTGATGATAAGACGTACGATCTTCTCACACAACTCATACTAGTTCGCGGCACTTTACAGAGTTGTTCACAAACAAAGACGAGAGAGTGCACAATCCGTATTTCCAAAGCTTCAGAATATTATGATTTTTTCTTTTCGAATGCAGGTTAATAACTCAAGTAAGTATGTATTTAACATTATTGTATACTTTCATATTGTCCCGTTTAGTTTGCATTGAGCTAAGTGTGCAATATTCTACGATATGCACACATTGATATCGCACGGGAACTTTTTCTCGTGCTTGCTAAGAGCCGCGAAATAGAAATAAGGAACTACTTTCAAATAAAATAACGGAATCCTTTCTATAGTGTCAACAACAAAATACGTGTTTTTATTGTTCAACCTTTTATGGCAGAAATTGATAAAATAATTGAAATGGTCACTCACCCACTGTTTTTAACGTTATCGAATGGTAAACAAACTTTAGAAAATCGCTTGTTGTTTTCAATGACGTCATCCGACGTCGACGTTTTCGCGCAAAATAAACATCCACACAAAATGAAACTGAATGACAAGACAGGAATTCCATCAAAAGCTATACAAATAACACAAATACAATGAAAAGTAATAGTCATGCAATTAACATTGATACTAAAACAAGGACAACACGTTATTATTGATCATTTGAACATTATTTAGAAAACGGTATCTCTATGTGCTATTACTTCTCGCTTCGAAATTGTTGTATCTGTGGATCCCACTATTTGCCCTGCAGTAATGCTACTCATATACAAAAAATGTACAACACTTCAGGGAAACTGAATATGTTTTGTCCTGAACAAATGCCAGAAGTATGTGTTTAAACAGAATAAGAACAAGGGAACACAAGAAAGGTTTTACGCAAGCGTAAAATAGCTGTGAAGAGAAAATAGCATTATTTCTGGGTAGGAACTGGGAACAAAGTTTAACATAATAAGGGCCTGTTATGGCTTATAACACCCACCCGGTGTTATAAGCCGTAAAAGGCCCTTCACTGTATACAACATACACAGAAACAGAAATAACAGACCAAGTCATGGGTGTTAAAACAATATTCAAAAAAAGAGTTGTCAAGGAGACGTAAACACGCCATGAACGTTTTTTTACCAGACATTGTGCTACGCGAATCCTTGACATGCCTTACAAATTGATTACATATTCACTTTTGTAGCACGACGTGCTAAAGTACAGATCAGCACAGAAATATAATTACTCACATGTATGGGATGCGTTTGCGTTAGCATGCATTACAACACAGATAAACTGTTCATTGCTACCATGTGTAATTATAAGATTGCGTTATCAAAGTGAAAAAAATCAAAGAAACTATTCATTACTACCTTACCATGTGCAATTACTAAAACAATATAAGAGTCGCTGCCGTTCCGGCAACGAATAACTATTTTTACATGATGTTATGACTTTGATGGAAGGTGACTTGACGGAACTGACCGTTCCAGGGCGGAAGCCTTATTGTCAACCATTCTTGTGTTTGTGACGTCATATTCCTTTATTCGTTGTTAACATTGCCATTCACTTTTGTCCTTTTGCGTGTTTTGGTGTTTACTGTGTTCCGTTAAAGCTGCATTTCCTGTTCGACTGTTATACTTATTTGATTTTAATCATTTCCGTTGTATTTTGTTGTTGTACACTCTGTCTGGTTGAATTGAGTATGAGCAGAAAAACCTTCTTCCCTACTAGATGCAGAACATTCGCACTGATATATTTTCAATAGCTGTTTGAAAACACATCGTTTCTTTTCTATGCCTTTTCTTGAACCGAGATAGGGTACAAGCGTAGTCGTTCCGCAAATTTGTCGGTTTTAATATCCAGAACAGCAATATCATCGGAATGTTTGACATTGAAACAACACAACATGCCGACAGAAGAGACGTACTAAACTTGGACAACATTGCAAGCAGAAAGACGGTAAGTCCGTATTCATGACATCTGTATAACATATTTGTGTGATCGGTGGTTCATATTGGATGTAAGTCCGTCTTCACGACATTTGAATACCATATTTGTGTGATCGGTGGTTCATATTGGATGACATCTGAATACCATATTTGTGTGATCGATGGTTCATATTGGATGTAAGTCCGTCTTCACGACATCTGAATACCATATGTTTGTGATCGGCGGTTCATTTCGGATGCAAGTCCGTCTTCACGACATCTGAATACCATATTTGTGTGATCGGTGGTTCATATTGGATGTAAAAAAAAGGATGTAATTCCGTCTTCATGACATCTGACTGAATACCATCTGTGTGTGATCGGTGGTTCATATTGGATGTAATTCCGTCTTCACGACATCTGAATTCCATATTTTTTTGATCGGTGGTTCATATTGGATGTAAGTCCGCCTGCACGATATATGAATACCATAGTTGTGTGATCGATGGTTCATATTGGATGTAAGTCCGTCTTCACGACATCTGAATACAATATGTATGTGATTGGTGGTTCATATTGGATGTAAGTTCGTCTTCACGACATCTGAATACCATAATTGTGTGACCGGTGGTTCATATTGGCTAGGATGTTCTGGCTCAGGAAGATATATGGAGGACTGACACTGTTTGAGCACTGACATCAATGCATTATCAAAAATAGTCAAAGTATATACAGAGTTTCGATTTTTATTCATTTATATCGTTATGAATACCGGTTCAATGAATAATTATTTAACAATACACCATTTGCTTTATATGTGCCCGTGATGAAGTCATAATGCCGAAAACACTTGGTGTTTAACTTATAGCCAGCAAATCTGTCTTGCTTACCATTAAACTAGTTTGAAGACAATTTGTTTTTGTATGAAAAGTGTCCCATTTACAAGACATTCTGTCCTTTCAAATTCAAAATATATTTTCTACCTTAAATTCTTTTGAAACATACACATATAATTTAATAAGAAACTGCATATTAACTAGTAAACGATTTATTATAAAACGAACAAAGCACATATATAATATATATACTGATTAACACATCGATTTACTTACTATATGTATAGGTATACAACTTCTGGGAGTGAATTACGAAAAAGCAGACACACAATATACCCTGTCCCAACGCATCCCGCCTTCTTTCTAAATGCCCAACGCATCCCGCCTTCTTTCTAAATGCCCAACGCATCCCGCCTTCTTTCTAAATGCCCAACGCATCCCGCCTTCTTTCTAAATGCCCAACGCATCCCGCCTTCTTTCTAAATGCCCAACGCATCCCGCCTTCTTTCTAAATGACTTCTGCGACGCATCGATAGGACATCCATCATTTACGTTTATGGCGTTTTGCCAATACAAGAACATTAAATAATTATTTATATCTTGGATACAAATGCGAAACTCATTACATACTAAACTCAAAGATACAATACAACGGACATTTGATAAAAAAAAATAATTCATTTAAAAAAGATAATTATTCGATACGGCACGGATCAGAAGAGAAATTAATAGGTATAAATAAATAACTATCTTATTTAAACTTTACGCAATTGTGAAGAAACTTTCAGAGTATTCGGCCACTGTTAATCATAGGCTCAACATGCTAAAAGCAATATAACACACAGCTGCTGGCCTCATGTATGATTAACTTGTTTCTTAAAAATAACGCGTGAGAGTGTATTTAGGTCATTTGGAAAAAAGTCAAGGTTTGTGTGTATTCCAATTATTGCGTGGATTCCAGTCCATATAATATTGTATGTAACATTTTTATAATACGTTATCTTTGAAACAAAAATATGTGTAAACCCGTCTACTGTTACTATAAATAGACAAAATGTTTCCGCCCAGTTTCTTTACTTTTGCTTGAGGGATTATATTGTTCATGAAATTCGGTAGGAGTTAAAATAGCAGGAAAAGGGGTTATGCATATGCCCTTATCCACTATTAGGTGGTTACAACGGAGGTGACAGATAATTTGCTGACTTTGCTTGTATGATCTAGTCCGCATAGACTGATATACACACGTAAACATATGACTGCGCAGATACCGTCTGACAGACTGAGACTATGTATTTATATATACTCTTTTTCATGTTGCATATTTTTGCTATATTGACTTGTATTAGTGAAGTCTACTTTTCCATTCCGCGTGTACTGTTTCCAGGTCGAACGTATGTTTGTACCTTTATATATATATATGCGATGTATATGCCCAGATAACCGTATGTCACACGAAATACGGTTATTTGCGCATATGAAAAGTACAAAAACAAACAAACTGGTACATTGTCGTCTTATGTTACTTCTATACTTAAGTATTTTCAACGCACCATTTTCGGACGTGCATTCTACAGTTTGAATCAATATTTATCTAATTCTACTCCAGTGGCGTCAAACTGCGGGGTCTGTCTCGTCTAATCGCCGTATAACCAAGCTGCGTTCTAACATGAAACAAGAACTAGCTTGTGTTATATGGCCTGCAACTTCTTTTTGCTTACATATGATAAAAGCACATTTGAGTCGTCTGGTGTAAAGTAACTGCATATTTCACGAAGGCATTTCATGACTTCCGCTATAATATATCATAATAATCGAATTCTATGGCACTTCTAAAGCATGCAACGGCGTTGGGTTGTCTCCATTATACTTGTTTATTCGTATGTTATAGCCAAATTGTCATGTTGTGTTAACTCGAATTCTTCTTTTATAACGTGCCAACCATCTTTAGACGTATTTAATGGGTTTCCAAAAGTCACATCAGAAATGATTTAGCGGAATAATCCTGTATTCGTTCGGACATACATAGCAAACACGGTTTCTGTAGACATATTCATACGCGGGATGTATTTCATGCTCATATTCCTTCTTTTTGTCTCTTTTTTTTGTCTCTCACCACACAACGTTTATTATAATGACGTTTGTTTTGTTTGCTAAATTTTGATTTTGATTTGTTTTATGTTTGTTTTCTTATATTCTAATAGATAATCAATCTGTCTTGCACTACGGTTGAAAGAGTATACTTTCTATATATCGGATATCATGTTTGGATGTTACTAGACGTATAATGTGAAACGCAAATGTCGAAGAGAGATTGCATATTAATAGTAATATCATATCATTATATAATACCTGTATATTCATGTATATATAATTTATTGACGCAGACGATGTTAATTAATCTATTAAGTATACCTGGTCGAGGAGGAATTGAAATAATGTGATAATAACATATGAACATACTATGCTGTTACATTACCAAATAAATGAATATTATAGGACTTATAAAATATAAATACATATTAAATAATGTAGATCTGCTAACAGATGGTGACGATGATCCGCGGGGAACCATTATAATAACACTATAGTGGAGGGTGACGACAATCAACGTGGTTCCTCTAACATAACGCTAGAGAGGAGGGTGGCAAAGATCCACTCGGTCCAAGAATAATAACACTAGAGTGGAGGGTTGCGATAATCAACGCAGCCTCATTATAATAACGCTAGCGTGGAGGGTGGAGATGATCGGTGCGCTCACATTTAAACAACGCTAGAGTTGTGGGTGGCGGTAATCCGAGTAAGCCCATTATAATGACATTATAGTTGAGCGTGACGATGATCCAGGCGGCTCCATAACTAAACTAACACTTATATTGTATACAGGTCATTGAATGTCATGAAAATAAATGTGTAAATTAAACATGTTTATAATTTGATGAGAAGTGATGTTAAATTACACCTAAGCAAGAATAATTGTTTAATTTTAGTAAAAAATGATTAACTTCACTTGATTTTTTTATGACGCATGGCCTTTCCAAGGTGTCGAGAACAATTATTTATTTCTACATACTGCAAAACAAAGATTACCTGATAAATTTATTCAAAATAGCCATTTTTGGAGAATTCAAGAAGAGCACATTCTAAACATTGAGAGTAGAAACCTTTGTTTTGAAACCTTACTCATATTTTTTAAATACACCAACATATGAAAATGCATTATCAAGAGTGTATACGTTGCATATTACATCGCCAGGTTTTTGATGGTAGGTAACATTTCCGGTTCCGGTTTCCCATAATCATATTGTAAACAATAAACCAGAAATAGGGATGTTGTGCAAATCTTCCGTCTTCAAACCACATCAAGTGATATGCCTAATTTTCCAGGAGAAAAACATGTGCTCTGCAAGTTTGTATGAAAGTCGCCAGTTACATATGGGAAAAGATATGGAACTCCAGTGTTAAAAACTACGCGTGGAATCTCAGGAAAGGGTAAATATTAACAAGTTGTCCAATACAATACAACTAATCCCTTCTGGCAATTCACTAGCAATTTCTTTTACAACTATTCCAACATCCTTGTTTATGTCAACTATTTTATCAGAAAGAAGTACTGGTAGGTTGTTTTCACCTTCAGTGTCATCAGCGTCAACTTGTTTAGGGGCAATACCCAAATCGTTGTGTTGTTTCCATCAATTGGCCACTGTCGCAGACGTTCTTGACGTATTGTAACTCAGTGTAAGATGGTTTGTTTTACTGTAACCAACCAAGGGTCGCTTGTCTACGGTCTTTAAATTCCTTTAAAGAATCATTTTTGCTTTGTTTTTTAACCCGTATAATATTTATTTCAGTAGGTAGACGAGGAAACATGTCTGCGTGTTCATCAATTACCTGGGCAAATACATCAGTGTCCGCTAGATGCTATTCCAACAAATTTAAAGCTTCTCCGTGGCCGAATGGTTAACGACGTTGCGTTGTAAATCTGCGCCCCTCACCGCTGCGGGTTCGAATCCCACTGGGAGCTCAACTTGTAAGTGAGGAAGTATCGATTCTTACGGATGGCGGAAGGTGTACAGTACTGGTTCTACCCATGAAAAGTGGGTGGTCTGCATTCACCACAAACAATCGATCGTCATACATAACCTTACCTGTGTTGAAAGTGATGTAAAACACCATACAAATAAACAAACAAACCAACATATTTAAGCATATGAATATGAAGTCAAAGAAAAAATCTTGCTGTGAGCTGATCCTCAACGAAAGACGTATCCTATAAAGACAATGTCACTTTGTCAGGTTTCATACTATTTTATTTTTATTTTTGATGTGTCCAAAACATTTAAATGTCTGCATTTTTGTTTTCAATACTTGACTGTGCATGTTTTGACAGTTTCATTTCAATCCTTCTCTCTTTACAAAAACACACAATCATTGATAGAGTATGTCATTTGATTGAGCTCAGAACGTCTTATCGAATCCATTGCATTATAAAAGTGTGCATCATTAACGGTGGTGCAATGGCTCATTTGCTTGACACAGCTGCCTTTATTAGTTCTTGTTTCTTTTAATTTCATTTTGCAAATGTCTTCGTTTTCTAGTTTCGGTTTCGTGGTGTTTCATGCTTCATGCTTTTTTTTTTCTCTGACTGCAAGTCATATTTTCATCACAAAGATTGTGTTTCGGGTATCACATTTTCTTTGAAAGTTTAGCTTTCCACATGCCCATCATATGTCTTTGTTTAGATTATGTTTTGAGTTTATTTTTTATTTATTTTCTAGATTTTGAAATATGCAATGTGGATGTTTTTACTTCATTGAATAATGTATTTATGTTATTTTTTTTTATTCTTTTCAGTAGACCTTTTGTGCTCATTGTTCTATTTGTGTTGCATACATAAAGATTGTGTTTCAGGTGATTGATTTGAAATTAAAAAAAGTATTTCGCTTAAAAATACTGCTTTTATCATCCCCAATATATGTTGTTTTTTGTCGGAGTTGTACTCTTTGTGTTGTGTTTAATTCCCAAAGTTTGGATATCTTTGTCACGAGTAGTTTTATTGTAGGGTTTTGTTAAATAATTTCTTGAATATTAATTTTCGTTTCAAAATGAAATGATTGAAGCGTAAAAGTTGATAATGGCCATTATATGCAGAATATCAAGAATGCTTACAAAATCAGTACTGATTGAATGAATTCGAAATGAAACCAGATGGATCGTGTATTTCGTTTGAAGTATTTTCCAAGACGTTTATCTTTACAACATAAATCGCGGAAGCAGCCTCAACTTCACATATTGTTGCCCATCCATCTTTAAACATGCTATTCATGTACACCTATGGTTTCTCGGATAAATTAGGATACAATCTGACTTTAATATTCCCATTGACCCCAGTTGTCGATAAGAACATTGGCTGTATCTGGGTACCCGTATTTTAAAGTGTTAATATGCAAATTATCACCAGTGGATAAACTGAGGCAATGCTAAAGGCAGCTGCCATTACGAGGATCATTTATAAATCCATAATTCCCAACCCACGCACATTAACCATAATTGAAATAGCACGTGATGAATTAGTTTGCCCTTCAACAACGTTTTTCTTGATATCCCATCACCTTATCTGCATATAAATGCCTAAATGCTTCGACAGATACAGTATGCTACCACAAAACAAAACATGAATTAAATGTTAAATCAACTGCGCAATTCCTAACTACTAAATTTACTCTAATAAGTAGCAATACACCAAGTTAATGACACTAATATTTAGCTGTCAAAATAAAAATTAACTCAAATGTTCAATTGTGAACTGTCGAAATTACCTGAGCTTTCAGAATGTGTCTGCAAATATTGAAAATATTGAAGACTACAGTCACTAATTTTAAAAATGTCAAGGCCAAGACAGTATAATCGTCTTATCGAGTGTTTACTAATAAAAATATACCAGTCATTTAATCACTCGCATAAAATTATGCTACATATAATAGTGTTTTTTAACATCGCAAATGCTCGACATATTCCTGAGTTTGCCGTATTTGCCAAGTTGGTCAAACCGGATATGGCTAGACTGAAATGTCTGGTACTGCAGAGAACTAAGTTCACATCAAGGAAAGAAGAACGTTTAAACAGAAAAGCAATGTTTACCGGTGTCGGGTTTATATATAAACATCTCGTTATTGTACATTTCTCCGCTTCTCGCAATATGTGCTCGCTATGAATGTTAAAATAATGGTTTAAATCATATTAAATAATATGATGATAGTGCAGTACCTTGCGATACCAGACACTAATTGAACGTCATAAAAGCACACAACATACCGTGCGACAACATACACGTTTAGGTCCGAAAATATTATCTAGCAATACGAATTACATAATTATATTGTGACAAACTTAATAGGCCACGCCATAACTGGCGCTAGGGTGATTCAGGTAATGGGCAGTTCAAAGAAAACACTAATTAGTATAGATTTTGATTGTCATTCCCATTCTGATTTACCAGTTCCTCAGTTTATTACTCTAACAAGTCCATACAACTGACATAAGTTCACTGACATTGTCAATGAGTCTTTCTTCAGTTCCTCGCTCTTTTAAATGGTATTTGTTAAAGCTCATTATTAAGCTTCATAACAGAATTGATGAAGGCGTTGACATTTCGCAATGTAATCTATGTGTCCCAGGGGAGTATCTGTACCAGGCAAACGGCTTAGTTTGTGGAAAACATTATTTGGCAAGCAGAGTGCAACATAATATTCGAGATATGAACACAAACGCATAATTAAACTTAATTTTTTTAACATGGAAACAATTGATTGTTTTGTTGTAATGCCATGGTTTCACAATGATTCTGTATTTAATCTTCAGAAATGACACATAATCGCATTAAAGCAAAAACCTATGTTTCGTGACATGAAGCACAATTGCTATAAGCTAGATAAAACAATATAGTTTGACATCTCTTGTATTTACTAAAAGGAATATGCATCTAAATCAATTAACATAGACTTGCACTATTGGATTGTCATAATTAAATACACTTTATGCAATGAATTAACATAACTACCTCCACTGTCGGTAAGCACCTATGACTTGACCAAAATCAACCGAACTGCCTCTTTCAAAACCCAAACTACACAGCGGCATTTTGAAGAGGTTTTCGTAAAAAAACAAACTAGCTAGTTAAATAAGTGAAATAACTGAACTAATTGATGGAGAACAATAATCACAATAACGTATTTAACAAGAAAAGCTATAATACCTGTATTATAGCATGGGGAGTGTGAATTATCATTGTTAGCATGATATATTAGCACGAATTTGACCAGTTAATTATCAGTCATGTGACACATCTCCAAAATGGTTGAGGTGACAAAATCTTTGTTTGCCGACCTGAGTACTATATAATTAAAACAATTAGTTATATAATAATTGTATTAAAATAATTAAAGTTTATTAATATTTTTCTTTTGGTTTTGTTTGATTTCAAATATTATGGAAAGATGTTTTAACACTAGTATAATTGTGCGATGGACAATTTGATCATGTATGTATTTTAAAGTTGTGGTTATCCAGAATAAAGGGTGTACAGGTCAGTAAGTGTGCCAGGATCCCCGCCAGGACTCGCACCTGGATCACTTTTCTCGAAAGAAAAGCATGCTTCCTTACACTACAGAGATGTTCCCAACAGCATATAGCGTACAAACAATATAATTAGCCAAGTTAAATTTAGATTACAAATATTTTACTTCAAACATACCACAACTTATACTATATTTTACATAATTATAACCATTCATTCTAGGCACTGATCTTAACTCTTAAAACGTGGCCTTTGAAACGACCAGATGAAGCTGCAGGTTATGGTTATGAATTAATTCCAACATTTCATTAAAATGAAACCCAGTGAAAACTAGCAAATTCAGCAAATAATAGAATATCCATTTCAGCTCCCTGCCAAACTCTGACTTCGAAGTAGTTGTAGTACACCATTTATTCTGACAGGTGTTTTTTTCAATTAACGATTTACACCTGTGCTTTTACAAAGGGAATTTTCAGTGACCATGATACAAATTTATTGAGCGGAAACTATTTTTATTTATAGTAAATATTTCCTTGAGGCTTGACCTTTTGACAAAACACCCTGAATAACAATCTTGAGCTTCATTTCCACCAGCCACACCTTGTGGTGAAGATTCCTTGAAATCCTGCAAGGGTAAATCAATTTACTTAGTAGTAATCAATTTCACATGTACATTAACAGTGTCCTTGCTCTAAAATCACATTACATAAATAACTATCCGAGATTCATTTAAGTGAAATTTCGTTAAGATTCCTCAAGGGAAGGTGAATTTATTCAGCAGAAACCAAATTTTATTTGTAGTAACAGTGACCGTAACCTTTGGAAAAATGATCTGAATAACAATCTCATGATTAATTCTATTGAGGTGATTTTTTTTGTTATTTAAATCCGTCAAGCAACAATGAACTTGACTTAAAATCAAACATCATAAATTACAATCCTGAGCTTCCTTTCAATGAGATGCACTTTGTGGTGAAGTTTTATTGAAATTCCTTAAGGGAAAGTAAATTTATTCAGTAACAATAGCTTAATAACCTTGAAGCCCTAATTATAGGTTTTGATAGCTAGATCAGCATTCCTGTGAAGTTTCATGAAAATATTCAAGTTGTTTCAGAGGAGTTGTGGCTGCAAAGTTGTTATTATATAACCCAATGTAAACAAAGATGGCCACTGGCGGCCATGTTTAATGTTGAATCAAAATAATTTTCGACAGGAATCAACATCATGTCATGTTGATCATTTTAGAACAAGTCCCATATCGATATCTCTTATAGTTTTCAAGAAGTAGTCGCTACAAACTTTTATTTAAATATCTATTTTGAGCCGTGGCGGCCATCTTGAATAGCCACCCGACTGAAATTCTGCTAGGATCAATAAGACATCAAGAGCAACATTACTGTGACGTTTCATGAAAATCTGTCAAGTAGTATCGGAGGAGTAGTCGCTACAAGTTCATGAAAATCCTTAAAGTAGTTTCAGAGTAGTTGCTACAAGTTTTTACTCTATAACTCTATTTAAACAAAAATGGCCACTAGCAATGTTTAACATCAAATTAAAACAATTGTCGACAAGGACCAACATCATGGCATGATGATCATTTTAGAAAAAGTCACATATCAATATCACTTATAGTTTTCAAGAAGTAGTCGCTACGAACTTGTTTCTTAAACATACATTGTTAGCTTTGGCGGCCATGTTGGATTTCAAATGCATTTTTGCTAGGATCAACTTGACATTATGGGCAACATCCTGTAAATTTTAATGAAAATCCATCCAGTAGTTTCAGATGAGTAGTCGAGACAAAAATCAATTTGCATTTTTAGTAACAGTGTCCTTGACCTTTGGATAACCTAAATAACAATCCCATGCTGATTCCGATGCGGTGAAGTTTTTGCTAAATCCGTCAAGAGAAACTACTGTTATTGAATAGCAACCACAATCCTATTTATATATTTAAAGTAACAGTGACCTTAATCTTTTACCAAATGACCCGAACAACAATCCTGAAATTCCTTTCCAAAGACCTATTTTGAATATTAATTAAGTGCATTTTTACATTCAACCGATGATCGATTATAGACTTGCAAAATCGATCATCATAATCGGATGCCGAAGTAACTGATGATCGGTTACAATCGATTAATTGGTACATCACTTACTAAAGGCAGAACAATTTTGACAAGCCACAAAGAACAACTGTTGTTCCGATTTAACATTATGATCTGAAATTCGTCAGTGAAGCCTTCATCGGATTACATTACACTGTTTTCATGATCGAGTTTATTGGGTTGGTACAATGCAGCTCACGTCAAACCCGCACTTTATTATTTCATTTCGAGTAGTAAAATCACAGAGTTTGATGACAAACTGCTTTGAGTTGAAATCAGCTACGTGAAACATGAATGGCTTACTTAAGCCAAGATATTTTGCAAAAAAACTCAAAAATTGGCTATGTCGAAATACACAGGTAATGAGTGCATCTATTTCTCCATTTAGGTCATTTGTGTTCCTAATTATTCAGTAAGTTTAGCGAGAAATGTTAAACATTCTATTTTTGGATGATGGAAACTCATAAATACAATAGTTATTTCCTGGATATTTTCTTGCCCAAAAATGAAATTTTTACGACGGTTCCCATTATTGACTTCACGGTAATGGAACATTTCCATGCGAGTGAAAATGGTGCATATTATGTTTAGTATTATTTTAATTAATTGGTGATTTTAGAATTTGAACTGAGTTTTACGGTGCACCAACACATTAACATGTTATACAGCGCCGAACAGGACTGAACATGCAAGGCTCAATCTCTATAATTGTATTCATCAAAATAAAATATGGGAAATTGGCCAAGAACAGTATAAGCTGAGAACTGTAGAGTTGCAAATTCTATAGTACACATTTCATTAACAATGAAGCAACTTTTCCATAAGCGTTGTTATGACGAAGACCTTGAACTTGCAAGATACACAATGCTAAAATGAACATGACATGATTGCACATTTCGCAGTGGTTGTATTCTACCCCAGCAACCACACGGGGTGATAATTATTTATAATCAGTAACTTTACTAGTCAGTATTTTCATATAAATAAATAAATGAATAAATGGGAAAAAAATGTAAAGAATCCTGGATCATAAACCTGTTGTGAGTGCCGCCTTGTAAAATGCATCTAGCATATAGAATGACGGCATGGATTATGGATTTTATTTTTTTATTTTGCTGAAAACGGACAACGAAAACAAACAAAAACTTGTGATGTACTGCATGAAACGACTGAAAATCAAATATTGATCTGTTTCACACTTTAGTAGAACGTGTAAACGCAAAAGTTAGCAAGTTTGTACACCTTTTTAAAAGTGTGCATCGGGTGATTGAATGCAAATGTAATGGTAACATTTTACAATAGTGCTTGACACAAAGTCTATATCATCCCTGTTAAGATTGGAAATAAACCCACTGCAGGTTTAATTCAATAATAGTCCTCTTTTTTTATTTTGACATTTTTATTCTATAAAACGGGACATAACTCTGCCAAAATGAATCCAGTTATAGGTCATGTTTTACGCATGTCTTGAGATAAGATGTGTGTGAAGTTTTATGAACATAAGCCAAATAAATATTACATTTTCAATTTATTATGGCCAAGGTTTGGTTGCAGGTTAAAGTGTGCCGGACGATGGCGACGACGATGGACAAAGTGATCCCTAAGTGTCTCCCATGCTTCTTAGGCAATGCAAAAGGGATGATGATAATAAATTATTAATAATGTCATTGGTTTCAAGTACAAAATAAATTCAACCGTAAATTAATGACAAAATCAAGGGCAAGTCCGATTCAGGGGCTAGTTACATTTAGGGATGTATGTCTGCTGTAGAGATGATGGAATTTATGTAATCAATAGCGCACTTTTTCTGATATTATTAATAAAACCTAATACTTTCATTCAGATCTGCAGATAAACAATTTTCGGAAGTATTTCAGCATTAACATTTAAGAAATCAGCATAAAACAAATTGGGAGTGAAAATCAGCACTGAAAATTAATAATTCCAGTTTGATAAAGGCATATTTTGAAGTAAAAAGCAAAAACATTATAACAATTACTCTTTAAAATAATCTGAATCAGCACTGCAGATACATTTTGGAGGTAAAATACCTTTCGACATGGAACTTTGTCTGGAGCTCTGTAATTTAAATAACAAACTCATAAGTTGTTTTGTTTTCATTGTCTTACAATAGGAATAATACACTGGCTTGTTTTCAAAACATGAATTTTACTAACTCTGTAGCCATTTTAAAGATATGAAGTCAGTCACATGAGTATTGCTTGTAAACACTTTCTCTATAAGTTGCCTATTATTCATGTCACAGGGCCTTTGAGGCTGTTCCAAAGTGTCCGCTATACGGACCCATTCCCAATCGAAAATAGCCTCCGTTTTTTCCAATTTCAGGCAAAAAAATCAGATGTCAGAAATCGGCGAATATAGGCCCGTAATATTTCAGAAATTGGCAAATACAGAGCCGTGTTTTTATTTGTTCGGGCTCGGCGCATTAAACAAACTGTAATTCTTTTCGGTTGTGGTCGAATTTTATCGTCATACAACGTAGTTTTGCCTGTGACATCAGTTTTCGCGACCGACAACAATGTCGGATAATTGTAAACATTACGCTAAAAGAGTTTGGGCAACGGTTTTGAATCATTTGGATGTTCTCATTGTTCCTAGACTATATACAGTTGTGCCGTACATCAAATAATTAACTTCTTTTTAAGTCCATATAAACTGAGTGATTTTGTAAGCTCCGTATAAAATAGGAAGTGTTCATTCTATTCATTGTCAGAATGGCTTCTGAACATGCTTTAGACAAGTGTTAAACGCCTTCTGCTGAAAAGGCAGAACTATCTCAAAATACTCTATATTGACATTTTAAAAAAGGTCAATCTTGGCAGCTAAATTAATTAATGTTTTGCTCTTTTTCTTTTGCATCAAAGCTTCCAAAGAATGATTGCTCCTTGAACAGAGTGTTGTTGAATCTTCTTTTTATTACATTCATGTTTGATTTAATAGTTTTCAGTTGTGTAGTTTTCCCCATTTCATCACAAAATGCCGCAAATTTTCCCAATTCCGGCATGGCAGGGTCCTATTCCCAAAATATCCGGAAATGGCCCTGTGTCAGACACAAACATTTTGAAACTGCATCAACTCCAAGATATTTATTGCACAATGTATCTAGTCAGCACGTTTCATTCCCAGGTACTTTGAACAATGATTTAATTGATTGATTTCCTGCGAAATATATGGGAAATTTGCCCCGTTTCTAAGACCAATACAAACAATAATCCAATCGCAACATCTTGTACACCTCGTCACAGTATTACTTAGGGAGTACTCATTACTCAAATGTATATTGAATGTCACCATATTGGCTAGGTCAAAATAGCGTGACCCTCATTCCAAAATTATGTTTCTGCTATTTTCGGCAATCTGATGTATTCAACATACTACTTACACCACAATGCAGAAGATAATGACGAATTATGACGTCAGTTGCAATATCTAGATTGCATCCGATTGCCGAAAATAACAGATACATAATTCCGGAATGTTAACCAGATATCCAGACAAATGATGATTATATTTACATATACAATTTTTGACACTTACTCAAATTATACTGCATGTGCGATTGAGCACGTGCATGTGCGATTGAGCACGCAGTTGCGCGAGACGCGCAATGTATATACATATATACTCCGGCGTCGGGTTACGTAGCTCGGTACTGGGAAATTTACTGTACCGTTGGAGAAGTCGAAGTGAGACTGAGGAGCTCAATAACTGAATTCATGAGAGTTGGTACTCAGTCTCAGTGACTGTGCTGAATGTCTCTTCAAAATATTCAGTTGAGCTCCGGTGACCTACTTTCAGCTATATCTATCCAATACATTACCTCAACACTTACATTATAAACCGAACCTATACCTTTCGTCACGAACTTTTCCATAATCGTTACCCATGAACATTTGTGCACTAAGTTTAAAATGCTCAATGAAAATGACGTTGCTCTACCGTCCAGTAAAAAATGGCTTTATCAAATTTTCACGAAAATATGTCTGAGCATAAGCGGTAAAAATAAACCGGATATCAGTTAACCAGTTAAATGTATATACAGTTAGAATACATCCATGAGATAGCAACTTATGTAATGACCAACTTTAACATCCCGTTCGTGTATCTTTACCCACAACTGTCTTTCCGTACTAGAAAACGGCATCTCTAACAGTTATTGTCCATTGCTTTGACAGTTTATATCGGTGAATCTCAGTCGCAGTAAATCTCCGAAAACTCGGAACAACATTTTAGGGGAAATACCATGTTAATCACGATCAAATGTCACTCTTTTTTTCAAAGCATGTGTTTAAAAAATAGAAAAACGATAGGGAACATCTCTTGATGACGTTGACGGAAGATGACGTACTTTTTCAGGGTTCATGCGTTGCTATAAGTTGAATTGCATGGATCCAATATAAATTTGCATCCATGCTGAATGCAGACAGTTTCCTCTGATACGTGTGTTATAGTTGTTGGACATCACATTGTTTTCCTATCTCAGGCTCTTGTCGAACCGAGGTACGTTGCAATCAAAGTCCTGGGTAGACTTTTTTTTCTTTTTTTATATTGTTTCTTTTTGGTCATAATTGGGATGTTTGACATTAAAATCAGAAATAAGTACACGTTGTTTAGGACATTGAGGGTAGAATATCATGACAACAGAAGAGACTTACGAAACGTGAGAAAAACAAAAAGGAACATGCTATTTTCTGTATATGCGCCCATGAAGCAGGTATAACGCATATTCAGCAAACCTGTCTTGCTTACCTTTAAAGAAGGTTTAAGACAATTTGACAATTTGTGTTTTTACATGAAGGGTCGAGGCCTTCCGAGACCGTCCGAGACCTTCCATCAAATATAATTATATGGTCTAAGTTAAATTCCTGTGTATATTACACTATCATTAAGCAACAAACTGCATCATTAAGATAAATAGTTTACTATAAAACGACGCATAGCTGTGTAGTACGTACATCATAAAAAACAAACACCATAAGAGTATGTCTTTATGACAACTCAGTGGGTATTCATTTGTTTTACTGATTATTTTTAAAATATTGCTTTCATTCCAACCAGGCTGAATGATATCAGTGTAACCAGTTTGATAGCATTCGGTGCATGTTAAAGATAAAAGGCCATCCTTTTTGTAGTATTATCAATTAACAAATGTAACTGTTAAACATCATATGAACATTTCTTGATATTCTTGAAAATCGCTCCTAAGTTGCATGTAAAAATAAGTATTATTTGTATGACGTAGACACTACTTTTACCACTGCGTGAATCTGAATTGTATAGCTGCACAACTATTGTCAGATAATTGATAATTACATTTACCTGTTGATTAATTTACCTGTTCAAAGATTTCTACGTCATCAATTAAAATCTTATTCTCGCTTTTTACATATATTGCGATGTGTGAATTGTAAACATCTATTGTTGTGTATTGATTTCGATTTCAACATAAACATGTTCATAAAAAAAAACATGGCCGGTGAAATTTAAACGACAGCAAAGATGACGGTTTTGTAAAACAAATCCTGACACCTCTGCTTATCTATTGGAGATAAATTATACCCTCCCAAAAGTTTTCAAGATGATATCTTCTATGATAAACGCTCTTCTTGCGAACTCCCCGATGTTTATTGATGGCCATATTCCAAGCTCGGAATACATGCATGTGTACGGTAACGTAAAGTGCATGTTACCTCATGTCTAGACATATTACACCCAGCTAAGTATGTGTGTACTGTGACTCATGATACAAGTTACGTCAAATAATTCACTAGACGTATTAATTATATTTCCGTTGAGTACTGCACTTTGCTTTCATTTACTGCGGACCTTGATTGTAACATTTCCTGTTCGACGTCTTTATCTACTTGTGTTTGTCTTCTGGCAAAGCAATATAAAACCATTAGCTTCTACTCTGTAAACAATGCATAGACTAGACGCAATATGTCTTCGCTTGAACAATGGCACTTTCGACTCAGTCCACATCCTTACATAGTCTGGCGGATTATGTGGCAACACGTAAAGTCAGATAACACAGGATTGTGCATTTATACTAGGATTTATAAGACAGAGTTCAGTGGAAAGAAAACACAAAGTAAGATTTAAAACTATTTAGTTTGAACGTATTTTATGGCCATTTTCTAGAATTAACAACTTCTGAAAATTACGGATTCAGAATTGATCAATGTTTTCTATTCATAAAATACAACAGCATGAGAGCATATATACAAGTCGGACAGGAAAAATAGCAATTAAGGACCACACTAATTACGAAGATGAATTAAAGACAATATACGATCTCACAAACATAAACGGGTTGACAATAGGGCTCCCGCCTCCGAACGGTCAGTGGCAAAAACGGCCGCTTGAAGTTTAAACCTGGTTCTAGGTTGCACAACAACATAGAACATTTGAAACAGATGCTCCCAACAGTATCATGCAAGGGACATAAGGGACTCCAATTATGGGACATGTAGGCTATCGTACGTTACTCCACATTCACTGGTAACTGTTCACCAGTCAGTTTAGAATACACAGTTTAAAGGCTTTGTAAATATAGATATAAAACTCGAACAAGAAAAGCAGTCCAAAATTGTTTAGTTTGGTGCCATTTTCATTAGACAATGCATATCTTTTATTATGGCAGACAGTTATATAAAGTGTGCTAAACGTAAATGAATGTTATTGATACACATGCTGGTTTTGAGATTTGGCCAAAAAGCGTTTTATCTATGAATAAACATTGCTATTGAGTTTAAAGTGCACATTGACAGTTTAATTTATATGTATACTTAAAGGAAAAAGAAACGCGACACGGACATTTCCGCTATATATTGTATGAACAATATGCTGTTGCTAATCGAATGGTGCATGGCTATGTAAGATCATTCCTTTCGAAAAAAGAACTAAAACAACACGTAACATAGCAAATAGTATTTCTGCAAAGTTTCATTATTGACAGATTACGCGTTTGGCGCAAACTTAGGACGCAACATTTTGCATACTCTTTACGTTAAATACAGTACTGAACTGGCTCAATTTTTCAAAGAGGATCTATAACATTCACGAATTTCTTGCTACAACGTGTACTGTGATTGAAACGTCTACAACATCTCAGTTGTGTCCTTTCTCTAATTATCTGCAACGTTTTTTTTTTTACAAATGTTAACATCTTGGGATTTCCTTGGAATATATACTGAGCAAAAATTTAAACGTCCCAACTTTACCCATAAATTTAGACACAATGAAATATTTAATTTAATCATATATTGAAATAAACAGAGAATGACCTCATCCCCACAAAAACAGAGAAAATACGCTGATCTTTTCACTCATGTTTGCGCCATACAGCATTCAAGAACGAATATTTTCAGATTACCTCCCTTTATAATAAAAATATAATGATTTCGCAATTTGAATAAAACATGTTTTAGCAGAACAGACAAACTTTGGTTTTTGATGATTATTAATATTGATCAGAATGATTGAGTGATAAGTATAAAATGATGAAATTATATCTAGATTGGTGTACAAAGTGTAACAAAGGCAACCCTATGCAAATCACAGCTTACAAAAGGGACGTTTCTATTTTTTCTGATATATGGAATTAAGTGTGCAGTATATACAATATAAGCGGAAATTCCCGTGTCGCGTTTCTTTTTCCTATCAGTATATATAACATTACTAAACGTCTGCATACATAACATAAAGAACATGGATGTATATGATACACGTTTTGTTTCTGTTATCTTTGCTAGAATAAACATAAACGCACTTAGTGGTGATGGTTTCGTTTCGTTAAAATCACAAAGATGATATTTATCAATTAAGTAAATGTAATTTATATGTTTGTTTATTTGCATGTTTAGTAAGAGAAAGTCTTTTGGCCATTTAATGTAATATTCCTAAAGTAACCTTGCTTTACTTTTAGAATTTATTATTTGTTGTATTACAATGGGATTTCCATAATGTGAACAATAATAACTAAATAATATTTTGACCGATTGTTGACGTAACCCCATATAGGTATTACTACATATGTTGATTCATGTGATGCAAACTACTGACAGCCTTTAGAGGAAGTCCGTATAAAATGTATAACTCAAGGCTTATTCGATTCAACAGCCGCATGAATTGATACAAGAGCCTAGTGGCGTGAGTTTGTGTTGGTGTTTAATTATTCAAGTTTTAGTTATATAATATATATTATCATGTAACTTTAAATGGAAATTTCCAATTCGTCATTATATTTTGAATTCTAATTATTTCAAAATAAAACATTCTTATATCTTTATTCGCATAAATCACATCAATAAAATTTTCTTTTAAACTTTGCTATAAAACAACTGGTAAAACCTCGACTGCTTTGTGAGAACAATTAAGAATGGTGTGATTAATGTATTCTATTGGCATAATAACAATCGATTGAGTAATTAACAAACAGGCATGTATCAATAAAAAATATAACACCGGCAAACGTGGTAATGATAATTCGAACAACACATTATAAGTATTTATTTGTTTTCTCGGTTTTAAGGTCAGCTGATTTAGTCTTTAATCAGTTAAAATTGTTGACAAAATCGAAATCCAATGATTGTAAAATGCTCTCATTTCCAAGTTAGTTGCTGCAAAACGTAAGTGTAAGTACCTTTTTTACGATTAGATGTGGTCTATAAACTTCGTAAGTCAAAGGGGTCTGACGAGTTTCCTGACCGCTTTACAAACTTAATCAGGAAGTTCGTCTTTCGTTTTACAGCGCACTGCATGTTTAGTGATTGACCCCTCTACAGTCAGTCATTACGCTTCACTTTTCACTTGTGCGATGACTGGACTACCTCTTTGGACTCTATGATTGTACCTACTGAAACACCAACTAAGGGAGGTGGGTGCATGAGCTTTCGTCCCTCGGGTTTTCTGGTTGTACCCTAGATTGGTTTTCTCTTTAGCTGCAACTACTATGGTTATTCAGTACAATTCTGGATAAATCCTGAGATGTTTATTATTATGTATGTGTATCTTTAGTTAGTTTCTCTTGATGTGGACTTTATTGTTAGAGAATTCCTTTTGATGGGATCTAGTTTTGTTTACACTGTCTTGTCTATTTGGGCGATGAAGACAGGATAATAGCGAAGATTGTGCGCATATAAAATCGATTCAAGCTAACCAGTAGGCCTTATTGCCTACTGACCGTTCCAAGTCGGTAACCCTGTCTTCACCACCCTTTCTGTTGTTTTTTGTCTCTTTCATTGTAGTTTCTAGTCCTTTTTGCAGTACAGTGCGGACCTACGATGCCATTGCGTTCGGACGCTGTGGTTTCTATAGGACCCTTTATATCATTTTGAGTGGGTTTTTCGTGTTTATAGCAAATGTTAATTGCTTTTTTTAGTGCTTTGTTCTCAAACCAAGAAGTGTGAAATTGCGATGAAAAAAGATGACCGATATTCGTGCTTAAAAACTACCCTAAATACAATTTTAATATGTAAGTTATTACTTGCAATCTTCAACAGGTACTGTGTAAGTGAGAAAAAAATGTTTACCCTTTCATAAAAGAGTGTTTTTTTTTAAAATGGTAAAGTTAAGTGACTTTTTATTGCTAAAATCAAAATCATAATCCAATTAAAATCTACCCTAAACTTTTTTTTTAAAAAAATGGCGAAGTTAAAATCTTTTTTTTTTGCTAAAATCAAAATCATAACCCACTTAAAATTATCCTAAACACAATTTCAATAGGTATGGTATTACTTGCAATCATCAACAGTTACGGTTTAATTGCGAAAAACAAGTTTACCCTTCCATAAAATATACATGCTAATCCAGGAGAAAAAAAACACGTTAAAAATGGCCAAGTTAAAAAAAATGTTTTTGGTTGAAATCAAAGTCATGACCCACTTAAAAACTACACCAAACACAAAGAGCATATGTTTTGTATGATAATAAAAGAGCGACAAATGTATCAAAAGTGTGAAAGGCGTATAAAACAAACAAACAAAAGACTGCACGAACGTCGGCCACCTTTTTTTCATCGCAATTTAACGCTTCCTGGTTTGAGTACAAAACACTAAAAAAAGCAATTAAAAACTTGCTAAAAACACGAACAACCAACGCAAATCATGAAAATGATACTTATAATTACGTTTGCAGCAATTAAATATGTTGTTTGTAATGTCTTCAACCATAAAACGCGATAAGTCATGGAGCGAAATCACGTTCTACATTCTTAAACATGGCGGCTAAAGTGAACGTTAACGACAGATGTCTTCCGAATGAGTGGACGATAAGTGTTTGGAACACTTCTTTGCGAGACCGGTCCCTTTAATTATCACCCCAGCTTTGATTTACAGTTCTCACATGAACGCGAATTCATTTAATTTTCTTATAAATTTGATATTTCTGCACATAATGCACACATAATTGTCTATAATGAATGCTTAGGTCCAAACGAACGAACAGTTTTAAAATTTGAGACTTACCGAAAGATGTGTAATAACACGTGGCCCTGTTTAATACCTGCGGATATGCTCATTGTCGATTGTAATACATACTTTGTACACAGACCCTTCGGTATTTTGCGATATTATTTTTGTCATTGTTCGTTCATGCATGAGATACCTGGATGAATGGACTGACGAACGAATGAACGGTCGGGCGGGCGGGTGTTTTCGTGGCGGGTGTTTGGGCGGGCGGACGGACGGAATAATTCACAGCTTTTAATTCACATTACAGTGTAACTTCGAAGCATACTTACATCATTAACGAATGCCAAATTAAACAATCTATAAACATCGCCGATGTGGGCACATACTGTAATTGCAAAGTAAACCCTAATAAAAAGCGTTTCTTTTAAAATATATCCCGAAAATACAAATCAGCGAGTTTCATTAAAAGAAGCAAATTATATCTTAAATATTAATTTGCATAAAGAATCCATACCGTATTGTATATGCAAGAAACATCGGCAACTACACAGTATGCCAATAATCGCCATTTTGTTTTCGTTTTTGCCAAATAGGTAGTTTAACGGTTTGTAATTTTATCTTATTAAATGGTTATTCGAAATGAATGAATAGGCAATTTAAAGGCAAGTATATTAGTTCATCGGCTAAACACTACATTTGACGTGTAATCAAATGTATTAATGCATAAATCACCAAACCTAATCCATAGTTTGTTATCGCAACATTGACGGGGCGGGAAACATGTATAGCGCACACATGAACAAATGTAACTATATAGGAAACTTAGATATGCATTAATAGCCTAAAGCCAGACAAAGGGCCACACTACAAGAAGTTAGTCACAATTCACGAAAGAAAACTTTTTCAAAAATAAACAACACATATATGAGAAAAAATAACGAAACAAACTCAAGACATATAAGTAGATAAACAGCATAATCAGAAATTGGACAGAAGCGTAATTTTATACTTGTATGAGCGTATGTCGTGCATTCTAGAGGTCGTAGGTTGACGAGAAAAACACCGGTAGTGGTAAATCTGGTTGATAATGTGTCAGAATAATGTGACTGGTTGGCGTATTATGTACTACGGCGTGTGTTCCAGTGTGGCAGCATTAGATATACTGCAAGTAGTCTGTAGAAATACACGTTACCCTACACACATGTACTCAAACGTAAAATAATCAATTGTGCATATTTAGGATATCACACACCCATATCAGAAATGAGACAAAGGACAAGTGTATTGCCAACTTCTTTACATTTTAACTGATTTTCCTAACAGCAGTCGGATTCTGAATGAATTGACAAGCACATTGAAAAGTGATCGTTCGGGGCCATTTGTTTTAGGCGTGAAATTAATGAATTGGTAATTTATAGGCAAGTATATTAGTTCATCGGCTAAACACTACATTTTATCCTAATAAACTGGATATGAGTAGGCACTAACATTATATTCTATTTATCATGTTGATCGTTTAAAATCATTTAATTTACCTTTTGCAGCTTTTATTTTGTTCAAAAATAGCCAAACGTCATCAAATATACCCTGACGTATCAAACAAGGTGTTGACGTCATCAAACTAGGTGCTCCTGACGGGATAGGAAAGTAACTGCCGAGATCAGATTTTATCTCAGGCACCCTGTTTCTCGGCGGAAAGATACAGATCGATATGATAAATGGTAAAATACAATTAAGTGTAATACATAAGCAACTGCAGGTCGAACCATCGCTCATTGTTTTTGTTCGTTCTTCTCGTCGTGATATCGAAATTGCCTCTTCCATTTCCTTAACCTTTAACAATTCTGGATTACGGAAGTTGACAAGGCAATTCTGTTGTTTGGTGTCGTGCGGAGAAGACAGATCTAAAGTGCGACGTCATCATACCAAAATACTACGACATCTGTATACGGCAAGGTTATGTATATGCATCTATATTATACATGTACGTGTCTACAGTTTATAAATCACATATCAACACAATTTTATATCGTGAATATACCTTCATGCTATGGACCACAATTGTCTTGTTCCGCTCCGTTCATAACATTATGGCTGGATTTAAGAATATATTAAGGCTTCGATGAGGCAGAAGGTACACATTTCTGTGTAGTCGGTTCACTGAGCATTCTCTGTTAATACTATTCGATCGTTTATATCATACTATTACGTAAGGTTAAAATACGTTTTGCATTTAAGACAATGTTCTTGTAATACGTTAATTCTCAGATATTCGCACCGGTAATCCCACTTGATTTTGCTTTGATGGTGTAATGAGAACATTTGACTTGTTGCAAACTGCCGCCGTCTCTCGGCTCTAAATGTTGGCGATAAACTGACCGTTTGTAATGGCATCGTTTTTTTCTCACAGTGGGACGTCAATGGATAATTTAAGGCGAGAAATTAGAAGGCTACAACTTGTACATGTATGTTCATTATGAAATCGTGCGGCGTTTTATAGGCTCCATACATGTTCCGATACAAAAGCCAAAATACATATCATTCACATATTTGGAATATATATGTATGCACATTAAGACAATATAGCACAATGTAACGCACATTTCAAAAAATAAAATCTTCCACAAATTAGTCCTTTAAGGATTTAGTTAGTCGTCATCATGGAACCTTCATATGCCTCTTATTATCCTTATAGCTTTTATAACTCTAAAAGTTGCTTTACAAATTGACACACATTGTGCAGTTAGCTTGTACATTCATAGCCTCATTGTATTACTATATCGAGATATGATCATGATTACAGGAAACATATACATGTTTGACGGAAACGGTTATTTTTAGAAGTGTGGATTGGGCTTATATGCTTAACTGCAGATATCACTAAACTAACAAGTATTAGCTCATAATTGAAAGGATTTGTGTCTTGTTTCATGATTTAACAACCAGTTGCAGAGTATTTGAAACATGACACCATAACCTTGGCTGTCACAGATCTACACGCGTAATAATATTGAATAGAGTTTAGCAAAGTTGAATGTCAACCAATTAAGAAGATATAATATGCCAGTCTGATAGGTATTAGAAACGCAACAGTTCATACAGGTTTGAATTAACCTTTGAATATGTACAAGAATTGTCGGACTTCTTCGTTGTTCAGATTCCAATTAGTTAAGGTCAACCTGGGCATTTTTGGAACATGTTCTAAAACCTTATTTGCTATTTTGGGACATTCACAATCACAGTTTTGGGACATGCCCACCCAAACGAAATATGGTACTGCCACAAATGTAATCTTTTTCAGTTGAAATGATGTCATTTATTGAAAATTTCAACCTATGGAAAGCTGAAGAAAAGCGTAGAAATTGCAATTAACATAACAAGTCAGTGTCTCGTAAATATAGATATACAAATTCAACAGGAAAAGTAGCATTCAAGGACGACAGTAAACCACAAACACACACAGAAACAAAGAACAACTTCATTACGTGGTACACGTATTAACTTTCATACCCCATCCAACCCCTTCACCAAGAATCGAGGCTTAAAATGTTTGCATATTGTAAAATTAAAACATTTAATAGATATTTTTAAACAGGTAATCGCATTTGCTGAGTAAAAAATATTTTAAACTTGCTTTATTGTCGAAATATCTGTATTAATATCTTGCTATCAAGCTTTCCTATAGTTTAACGAAATTAAAGATGAACACAATGTCAAATTAGACATCACAAACACAAAAGTGTTGCCAATAGGGCTACAGCCTTGAAATGGTCAATGGTAAAAAAGGTCGTTGGGGGCGGTTTAAGACACATTTCATCCGAATAAGCACGATCACTTATACTCATAATGAAGACAAAACTATTAAGGTTTGTCTCACAAATGGGCTTTGCGAATTATGATCGGTTATTCTACCGCGATGTCTGTAATAGACACGTTCAAATCGGCATTATAAGGAATGGCATGCCTATCTAACAACCGTTATGTATTGTCAAAATACGAATACAATGATGAATTAGTGTATGCACTCAATTTGTCTTCGTCATAAAAACCTGAAACAAAATGTAAAAACTAATTTAAGAATTGATAGTTTAAATTATTATGAAATTCAGGAAACATCAACTATAACTGAAATTGAAACGACTAAAGGAAATGCATCATGAATTAATTGGGATACATTACAGAGTAGAAACGGTCTGGAAGAGAAATGGATATAAATTCAAGATCAAATTAAACATAATGTTCTTCAGTTGCATATGACTCAAAAGACACGTCTAATTATAATTGTTAATCGGCATACAAATTAATATTATATGTTAACTTACAACACAAACTAGAAGAGATCTCGAGTTTTCCCAACCGAGTATTTGTATGAACAATAAATCAGTCAAACAGACCATGGGGCCTAGTCCTGCTGAGAATTTGCGTATTGTAATTAATAGTATAAGTTACCTTAAGCATTGAAACGTGTCTTACATGTTAATTGGTAGGCTTTTATGACAACCATGTTTGGCAGTTATTTAGCTTGTCACGTGTTACTATGGATAACAATGAAAATAAAACTGTTCCACTAAATTCCAAGCTGCATTCATCTGTCTCAGAATAGAATACTGTTGGTTTTATTTACCCTTTTATTGCATGATTTCTGGCAGTATAATGCAAAGGATGTTTCCGAGAAAGTTATTCCTTTGTGCGATGTAACTAAAGAAACACGAGAATGCACGGGCATTTCAAAACAACAATGTGGAATTCAATAAATCCAGATAATGTTTGTGCACGTCAAACAATGTTACAATTATTGTAAACTCTTTATATGGATTATATTATATTTCGGCCAAAATACCGCAAATTATAACTGTTAAAATATTTTTGTTTGATGAGTTTTCTTTGGCCGTGCATGTAGTTATCGATACAAAAATGTATATGTGTTTTATGTAGAGGTTAATGAACACTGTTTTCGTATTACGGGATATAATTCCAGAGGCCAGTTTACATATCTAGTAAAAATACGAGTGTGTGAACTGGCCGAGGGAATGATTATATCCCATAATACGAAAACAGTGTTAATTAACTTATATATTACATTTATTTACAAAAATGTGCCTTGTTTATTCAATGAATATTTCTGAATTCACTACGGGTCTACTTTGCCTTACTTTAGAACTTCACGCAAGAATACACCAAACTGTTACAACACTGTAATTAAAAAAGTAGTACCGGCAAAATCTTACAATTACCCCAGGGATTTATTTCCAAGGGAATTACCACTTTTAATTCCCAAAAAATCACAGGCAGATATGTACTATAAATAAATTAAATATGTAGCATACACACAACGCAGCACCCAATAAAACTCATCTTGAGCAACATACTATATAACAAGTACTTAAATTTGAGGTAACTTATGATCACACCCATAACATGGTTGTTTTTATACGGTAACATTTGTTCTTAAAAATAACACATCTTTCTGTTCATGTGGCTTGTGGTACGACGGTTTCCGAGGTGAATGTTCTTTTACCGGTTCTTGGGCGTTTTCTGGAGATGATGATGAAAAAGCACATTAGTAAATGTATTTCACTGCACAAACTTGGCCTCCCAAATGGATATGATTTATATGTTCTAACATTTAATCGCACTGGCGTGCAAATGTACAGTTCATGCAGCATAGAGAGATGCAAAAAGCTAATGCATCATGATTTTGAAAATAAATAATTCACAGCGTTTTTGGTTACATTACAGTGTAACTTCGAGGCATAGTTACGTCATTAACAAATGCTTAATTAAACATTCTATCAAAATCACCGACGCGGGTACAGAATGTAATTGCAAAATAAGCCTTTATGATCTCGTTTCTTTTAAAAAAAATATCCCGATAATAAGAAAAAACATGTTTCCTTAAAAGTAGGAAATGTTAGCATAAACCTTAATTTGCATACAGAAGCCGTAGCATAATGTATATGCAAGAAGCAGTAGCAACTAAATAGTATGCCAATTATCGCCATTTTGTTTTCGGTGCCAATTACCTAGCTTAAGAGTTTTTTTAATTTTAGCTCAGTAAATGGTTATTCGAAATTAATGAATAGACAATTTAAAGATGAGCCTAATTAGTTCATTGTTTAAAATCCTCGTTTGTTATGTAAACACACTCTTAAAGCGTAACGAACCTAATCCATAGCTTGTTATCGAAACAGTGACGGGCGGGATACAGTTATAGCGCACAAATGAACAAGTGCAACCATAACATTAACTAAGATATGCAGTAGTAGTTTAAACCAGACAAACGGCCAGACAAAGGGTCAACATTTATGAAGGTAGACAACAGTCATGAAAGAAAACGTAATTGAAAACACCAGCAGAAGTAACGAAACGAACCCAAGAAATATACTACGTAGAAACAGCATAATCAGACATTGCGAACGAATATTATAAGAATTGTTATTATTTTTATTATCTTTACCCATTTATGCATGCATAGACTTTCGCTATCTGGAGCTCATTGTTCTACTTCTAGCATGTATACGGGCAAAACCTGACATTCAATCTTCACATATGTAGTGCTTTATAATGCTTTTTTTTGGAAACCTTTGGAAGACGAGCAAACAACTTAGAATGATATAAATGAAAAGACAAGTTCAACCTGTATAATTGAAGAATTGACTAAAATAGTTATCATCCTAGAATTATAGAAATGACGAGAGCAGTTTTAAAGCATGAATCAACATCATGTTATATTTTGTATACAGCGTTATATATTATAGTTATATTTAAAGGAACGGCACGCAACATTTTAATTTAAACAAACGATTGAAAATTAAGCGCAAGCGATATTTTAAACATATTGTATTGCTTTTCT
Organism: Cyrtodaria siliqua; assembly: GCA_037043455.1. Lineage (NCBI taxonomy): Eukaryota > Metazoa > Mollusca > Bivalvia > Adapedonta > Hiatellidae > Cyrtodaria > Cyrtodaria siliqua. The sequence goes on along the minus strand of JAWPHD010000715.1, from coordinate 304,220 downwards.
TCTATATACAAGCAAAAGGGCAATCTCTACCCAGAGTACACTCGTTCCTCATTTGACTCTGTCAACGTCAAAAGAAGTAGGGCGAACGGTTAGGTCACGTGATTATTCCACAATTATGACGATGTTTATAATAAATCCTTTTGCGTGATCTGCAAAGATAAAATATAGTCCTGTATTAAATAATTTCAATTTATTTTTCTATGAGTTATTTTTTTTTAGTAATTTTCTGCTATCGAGTTTCGGTTTGAAATGTTTACATATGCGTATCGATTGAGAAGAACTAAGTACGTATTAGTTTTGTAGTACAATATTCCCGATTAAAACTAAATTGTTTTCGTGCATTATTTCAAATCTTGCAACATCTAATCTGCAGATATTCTGAAAATGATATTTACACAAGAAATTGATAAGTTTTAAGCAAACATATTCCAATTTAACAGGTTTTACCAAAATCTTGTAATTTAGTAGTTAGCAGAGATATATGTGAGTGCAAGGAACGATAACTGCGTGGAGATTGGTAAAAGGGTTGGGCCACAAGTTCTTTCAACATTGATAAAGGCCCGTCCCAACAATATGTAATTAACAGTAAACAAGTTGGCAATATAATTAACATCAAATATTCAAATACATTTTTTCGATGAACAAAAGCCGAAAGAAAAATGAGAGGAGTCAATACAATAAAATTCTAGGAAAGATTAAACAAAAAGGAATGAAAGATGAAGCTGTGTGAGTACAGTTACATTGTGTTGGTTAGTTATGTGAAATCGGATAAGCTTAGAGGGGACCACGATTTATATACATTCGTACACAAAGGTGGATTTTCCCGATTGGTAACCAGAACCTGTTCCGTTTTTTCTTGGTAACAAATCGAATTGTTTGAAATATAAGAATTAAACACATGTGCGTATTCGGACCATATTTAAAATGATGGATGGCTTAGCAAAAGTAAAGAAATATACAACACTTATTGTTATAATATAACAGAAAACATGAGTAAATGCTAAATTGAGGTAATAGCGAGCACAGCTCGCGTCGCTCCTATGGTATCATGCAGGCGAAAAGTAAACATACCCATCCATCCTTTTGAAAAGTCTTGGGTCATATACGGCAGTTTATGGGCGACTTCAACCATAAAGTAGCATATTTCGTTACGAAATTAACAAGATAAGCTTTCGTAGAAATCATTAAGAATGGTGGTTTCCAAGCAGAATGAGGTGAAAAAAACATTAAAAACCTTTCTCGAACCCATCCAAAAATGACAATGAAATTGCATTTTTACCTAAGTCGCCAAAACGGCCATTAACCGGAAGCATAGCCCAAAGTGTTACCTTGCGCGTTGTTCATTGGCGAAAATTCGTGAACACATTTCACACTTTAATAAAAGTAGATTTTGTGTCGCAGAGATGTATATGTCTTGCTAACCGATTAGGATAAACAAAGGATTTGGTTAAAAACTATCTTTCATTTGTTTATTTTCCCGTAAAACCATAAATGCAATCGGAATTCCTCGCAGATTTCCGTATTCGGTCGTCTACTATTGTAAGCCATTGACGGAAATCGACGAGGTTATTCCGTGTGCATTCGTGTCAAACCCGAACAATCTGGCAATTTCCGGAAATGTTACGGAAATTATAATACAATGACAAGACGTCATTGATTTACGTCATCATCGTATGTCGTCACATTATGACGTATGATTTGTGAGCAAGGTGCTTGTTACCGATCCATCTTTCTTTGTTTCTTTCTTTTTTTCTTTCTTTCTTTTTTCTTTCTTTCTTTCTTCCAATACTATTGACGTATTTTACACATACTTATTTCGTTTCTGTGGATGAGTTTACCTGCAGGCTTTTTTATGGTAACCACAGAAGTTCAGCGAGATTTTTAAACTGAATAGGGTATGTCTCTCCCTGCACAGGAGACCAACGGCATTACATCAGTAGGGAAGAATGACATACTTTCACAGTAACTTTAACTATCTTACACGAATAGTTCTAGATCTAAGGGAGTGCGTTATCAATTCTCGAGACGTGAACCTTCGGGACTCGAACCCCAGACTTCTATATCCAGAGGCAAGTAAGCTAACCACTCTGCCATCGCATCTTTTTTTTACCGCACAGTAACATTATGGTCCATTATGAAAAAATATAACTACTATAGTATTTAGAACAACACCAGGTCTATGTACAGTAACTAAACAATGGTTAGGCCCAAGATTTTGATCACACTGACAAGGGTAGGAACAGCCTCCTTCCCGAGATCCCAATAATTTGACTGGCGTGTTTGGGTAGGGGAAGTTCAAAAGCTATTTTACCCTATGTTGCATATTTTGGGGCGCTTCGACCTTTTATCCAAAAATGGTTTTAATGAGTAGGGCAAACCGAAATTAAGACATTCTGAAACAATTAAGGCTAAGTTAACTGAAGTTATGTTTGAGATTTCTTATTTTTTTGCTGTCCCAGCAACACGGCAGATGTACACACGAAAGAGGCTAATGCAGGATATAGACAGATAGATAGGAATTTACCTACAAAAAGCCTCATCTGAACTGATCAATGGCTGTAAAATATTTATTTTTTAACCGAAATTCCAAACTAAGGTGTTTTTATTTACCACTAAAATTGCCAGTTCAATTATATATAATGTATTTACATTTTGTTAAAATTACTCACTCACATAGCAGAAAAACCTTAAGCTTAAACAAACGCCCGAAATAATAGCAAATTTGTCGGGTTTAGACTCCACCATAATGTACAGAATTTGTATTTTTTTTTTTTGGCCAGATTGCGTAGCAAATCCAGGCTTACAGTTTGGCCATTTCCATGTGTCTGTCCGTCTATCCATCCGTCGAAAAGCTTTGAAACTTGACACTTGTTCAACATCATTACACATGTTATATGAAAATAACCCTAACTATGTCATGTATTTTACCTGGACTACCCCACTTTTCACACAGATTTATCACTTAAAATGTTAAATTCGCAATCCGGCTTTCGCGCCACTATTGGTGCTTCACCTTTTTTTTGTTGTTACTTTTAACAAAGTTTGAGGTTTCCACTGGACCCCCATCTAAATTAAACGTTCCTATGCCAGTTTACCTGTAACCGGTCTTCCGGTTTGGTCTGATGCTACGGAGTAGTTCAAATTTGAAGGTGATGAAAACACGGTTTGGAAACTTTACCTGTCTTCTGCTTCAATCAATCTATGCTTTTCTCTGTCCTATCATTTCACTATTTTTGTTTTTCTACCACCGACAGAAACATTAGGGTCAAATAGGACACTCAGTTTCTTAAAATGTAGATGTAGAAACTAATAAGTATCTTAAGCACAGCTAGTGCTAAACGTCAAGAACAGTGAAACAACCAACGTCTTTTCTACATAGCATTTTATGAGTTTGGTGCATTTTCAGAATATATTGCATAATATTGATGAAAAACGTCGGACCCGGTGTCCTCCACCCCCAGACATATTCAACTAAATATTGAACTAATCTTCTGAAAATGGACCACCATTTATTAAATGTCAAGTAGGAAACAACAAATTCCTTTGTTTTAAAATCATTGTACTTTTCTCAAACATACATCATCATAATGATTAGACAATACGTATGAATCAATTTAACACACGTTGAAGACAAGACGTATATTAGACGTATATTTAAAAAAAAAAAGCTTAAATCATATATATACATTTTTCGTAATGACATAACGTTGAAACCGTAATTACATGTTGTTCGGCAAAAAAGTATACGCGTGCATCACAGGTTATATATATTCAGCTTACAAACACTGATGTAGTAGCAGCTTTTATGACGGTTGGTGATTCAGCCAATGTCGATCCAGACTGGATCATGACTAGATAGCCGTTCTAAGTTCGTTCCATGCCATGTCTGTCCTGACTGGGAACGATTTGAAATTTGACCGAAGCATTGTGGTGTACTGGTTAGAGCGTCTGCCTTGAAATCGGGAGGTCGTGGGTTCGAGTCCCCTGACCGCGTCATACCAGATACTTTAAAAATGGAACCCTTGCCCGACGAGCAAATAATGGGTAGTGCTACGACTGATTGACCAGTGTCAGAATAATGTGACTGGGGGTCTCAAGTCTACCATGGTGTGGTATTCCAGTGTGGCAGCACTATAAAGAAACCATTGAGTTCGCTGCTTCAAGTAGACATATCATCACATCACACACAAACACACAGATAAAAGTCCAGACTCCATTGTGCCTATAATAGTTGGATTATAATCCTTAGAAATACACACACACACACACCAATTGAAATATGTTGGGGTAGGAAGACACGTACAGGTAGACTTGCACTAGACGTGAGAATCGCAGCGGCACAATCAAACATGAACTGTGCTCGCCCTATAGGTATAACCTATTTCATATTATGTAATACTGTGTATATATGAAACAAATTGATTAAGGACTATCGGTCAGCCATCTTTGATCCAAAAAATCCAACATCGATGCGATATGGTCAAGTGAATTTTTCAACGATGTACGCATTAGGCACGAGCAATGTCAACCATATAGTACATGACAGTACATGGTGTACTTCGAATGTTGGATGATGTGATAACATGGCTTATTTTATTCAGAAATGATGTCTCGTCTGCTACTCGCTGTATACATGGACTATTTTATGGACCAGTTCATTTTACATAAAAAAACAAACAACTTTGAGTAAAACTGCACCAAACTTTTCGAATATAAAGCGCACAATTTCTGCCATATAAGTATTCTTTCTAATATTATATTCACATCAAAAGTGTTGAATTACTGTCATGTACTATATGGTTGACATTGCTCGTGCCTAAAATGCGTACATCGATGAACAATTCACCTGACCATATCTCATCGATTTTGGGTTTTTTGGATCAAAGATGGCTGACAGATAGTCCTTAAGTATAACATGTATAATACGGTTTTAAAATAAAAGCATAACTAGCATTTCTAGCACGCTGAACATGTACTACATTCCCACTGCCACAATATTGAAGTCAATCCCTAACATTCTCGCAAAATATTGGTTCTACAAACAAAGCGTAAGTAATAATCATATGGCCGGATTTGAGGATGTGTTGTATTAATACTCCCAGAAGACAGACAGTTCCAGTCTCGTTTCAAATGCCAGTTTAGTCAGATCTCTGAGCATTCCCTGTTAATACTATGCGATTGTTATATCTTACTTTCACATATCTATCTAGTATAAAGGACATTTAAGACAATGTTCTTGTAGTACTTGTACCTTATTTCTCAGACATTCGAGCCGGTAATCCCGCTTGATCTTTCTGTGATGGCGTAATGTGAAATGTGGCGTGTAACAATATACCACCGATGTCTCTCGGCTCTAGATGCCGGAGAAAAAAATGACCGTTTGCAATGGAATACATTTTCACAGTGCGATGTCAATGGATAAGTTATGGCGAGAAATTAGAATGCTACAACTTTTATTGTCACGATGAAATGGTACGGCGTTTTATGTTGTTTTTATAGTGTCCCTATGTTACGAAACGAAAGCCAGAATACATACCATTCGCTCAGTTTTGATCGTTATGTAAGCGCATTAAGATATTATAACGAAATTTTAAACATAAAATCTGTCAAAAAACTAGACAAAAAATGATTCTATAGAAAACGCAGCAATCAAACGCAATGGCACAGTAGGTCCGTACTACGCCACAAACCGAAATAAAATATCATATTTAAAACGTCAATGAAAATGTCCATAACATAAATAATCAGACAGTCAAAGATGAACTTGTAAAATAACGATTTAAAAGACGGTGTTGAGCATATATGCAACAGGTTGCGACGTACTCCTACGTGTACATTTTACTATGTGTCCTGTTATCCTTGTAGTTGTCTGTACCTTTACAACTGAACGTTTCCTTACAAACTTACATGATGTATGTAATATGTATGTACATGTTAGTAAGTAAGTAAGTTATTTCTTTATTCATACAGGGTGACTCATTTGGCAGAGTCAATCCTCCTTGAAGCCCTGTTAATAACATATATTTACAAATATAATACAACACATACACGTAATTTATAAAATATCTGTATGCATACTTATGAACGCATCAAAGCTTATGCCAATTTGATATTTTAAAATAAAACGATGTCTATAATCAATCAGAATGAAACATAAACATAGACCCATTTGCATAGGGTATACAACATTACTGCTTTTAACCCATGGAATTAACGATATGTAAAAGCAAAATAGAATATGTTAGATTTAGATTCAATTTTTAACTTTGTACCCATTTCAAGCATTTTTGGGAAATATATTCAATGATGTAGAATTTTTAATTTTGAGGGGAATACTATTCATACTAAAGTTCCAGAATATGATAAACTCCCTTTGAATAGTTCGTTATTTGGCTTAGGTACATGTATTAAGACATTTGTATTTGTAATCGATCTCAGTTTTTGCATTGAAGTTTTTGCTAATTTACTCTGATATGAAACAGGTCGCTTAGATATTGCGGAGACATTTGATTTGCTGTTTTATACATCCTTTTTTTTTTTGAAGAAAAACAATTTCTTCGAATGACAAAATATTTAGAGAAGTACGCGCAATTTCAAGATTAAGGACTATCGGTCAGCCATCCTTGATCCAAATAATCCAAAATCGATGAGATATGGTCAAGTGATTTTTTCAACGATGTACGCATTTTAGGCACGAGCAATATCAACCATATAGTACATGACAGTAATTCAACACTATTGATTTGAACATAATATTAGAAAGAATACTTATATTTCAGGAATTGTGCGCTTTATATTCGAAAAGTTTAGTACAGTTTTACTCAAAGTTTTTTTTTTTTATGTGAAATAAACTGGTCCATAAAATAGTCCCTTTATCCAGCGAGTGCAGACGAGACATCATTTCTGAATAAAATAAGCCATGTTATCACAACATCTAAAATTCGAAGTACACCAAACAGATGAATTTGCAAGATGCAAAATAGGTGGAACTTTCATCTCACATGTATTACTTATTTTTATAACAATCTCTTGTGTAAACAAGCTTCTCACAGTTTCAGTTTCGAGGATGTGCATTTCATTTTCCCAGAATGACAATTTGCGCATATATTACTTAACACCTAATAACAATTTTCTAAACATACTGCACTTGCATCGTAAGAGACACTATGGCCGAATTACTAACGGTTTGTATTCTTACACTCATTCTGCTTGTGTCCAATCACATTGCATCAGTAGCAACCCCTGTAAAGTTCCTGATATGCAAGCGACCCTCATTTGTGGAATGGTTACTCCGATATCGAATATCGCACATCGGGTTGCCAAATATTCCATGTTGGTACGTTTTATTTCGCGAAAATAACAGCGTCCTTGTGGTGCATGTTGAAATATCTTCGAGATTGACTGACCACCATTAGGCTTATCATTTTGAGACGTAATGTGGCTATTCCTACTATGAGCCGTAAAACGTCTGTCTATCCCGACTATCAGTCAAGAAAAAGCATTACGTTAATACTATCTCGATATATTACAGGAAGCAATAATGCATCGAACGGAAATAATTAAAGTATAGACATGTTTATTGGGCTTATAGGCTTCATAACATAAATCGCTAAAATAAAAACAATATAATTAGCTCATATTGAACGAATGTATGTTTTCGTTCATGGATTAAAGGCGTAAACAGACATTTGCAGAGTATTTAGATGAAAATAAAAACAAGATTGCGCAATATATATACGGTTCACGCCATTTCCGTCTCCGAGCCTTTGCTTTCGACCACACAATAACCCCAAAAACCTTGGCTGGCACAAATCACTTAACACGCATAATAGTATCGAATGAAGTAACAGAACTGTAATATAAATAACAACCGATCAGACGAAACGATATGTCATACTGATTGGTATAGGAAACGCAACATGTCTGAAACAAACGTTGATGTTTTTACAGCATTTACTACTTTTTGGCATTAACAATCCCCGTTTCTGTAAAATGACCACAATTTGTACTGTCACAAATACATAATTTTTCGGTTGAAATGGTGTTAAAGTAATGTATCGATCATCTCAACCGATGTCGGACTGAACACAAAGCACAGTTATTGCAATTAACATAACAAGACAGTGCCTCGTAACAATAAGTAGAAAAGTCGAACAGGAAATGCAGCTTTCACAGAACACAGTAAACCCAAAAGCACGCAAACGGACAAACATGAATGGCAAAGTTAACTAAGAATAAACACAAAACAGGTTGAAAATAGGGCTACCGCCTTGGAACGGTAAGTGGAAAAACGCCGATGGGGTTTAAATCAGGTTCTAGGGTGCACCAAACCTCACACTTATCCTACAGTTATCCCAATAAAACGGGACAGTGTAAATAAAGAAATCCCCGCCATGAACTATTCTCTAACCAACACGGCAGCATTAGTAGGCAATATAAATAAAACACCAAGATGTTCGTGTATATATCAATACAAAAATCAATAGCCTAGAAAGCCACAAAGAAGGTGCTCAATGACTTGACAGAAGCCAGAGCAACAAGAGAATAATTCATTGAGGGCACGACAAGACACGACTGCAGACAAACATCAAGCGTCACCGTTTATCAGAATGTTAATAAAATAAGGTAACATCTCGTACTCAAGTTAATATGTAGTATGGTTATTATTTTCCTTTTTAGAAACAAATTGAAATAGGCTACGTTTCCCATGTAGCAATAATCCTTTTCCTAGTCTGTTGCAATGGAGACTTAGTGTCAATTGCGTCCCTAACCCTAAGGTCAAAGTAGTTCATAGAATTACATAGTTACTATGATTTTTTTTCTCTAAAACTAAAAGAACAAGAGACCTAACATTTTGCATGTAGGTGTATGATCCTCTACCAAGTGTGTTCCTATGGTAAGCCTAGGTCAAGTCTGATACTGTTGTTGTTAGTGTCGTTGCTGCTGCTGATGTAGGCGATGTAGTGGTAGTTGTGATGATGGAATGGGTATTTGTGGTGGGAAATCAATAAGTCTAGTGCCTACAACTATGACTTTCAAAACTGATAATTTATAAATAAAAACAAAGTAGTATTCTCATCTCTTTGTACTTTAGAGGTGGTACTCTGTTAATTCGAATCCGATTGCCAGAACAAACACCTAACTACAATTATTGTTATCAGAATCATGTTACCCAGTCAGACCTTTGTCTAAGAGGGAATTGCAACTCTCTACTGGATGACATGTAGTGTCAACATAAGAACAATACGACGTGTAAGATTTGAATATATGCTGAAAGAAAAACGAAACGCGACACGGGATTTTTCGCTATACATTGTATGCACAATATGCTGCCGTTAATCGAATAGTACATGGCTACTTAAGATCTTTCCTTTCGGAAAAAAAGACTAAAACAACACGTAACACAGCAAGTAGTATTCCTGCAAAGTTTCATTATTGAGAGAGTATTCGTTTGACTCAAGCATGTGAGCAAACTTAGGATGCAAACTTTTGCAAACTCTTTACGTTAAATTCAGTACTAAACTGGCTCAATATTTCAAAGAGGAACTTCAACATTTATTAATTTCTTGTTACAACGTGTACTGTGATTAAAACGTCTACAACATCACAGTTGTGTCCTTTTTTATACAAACCATCTTGGGATTTCCTTGGAATATATATGAAATTAAGTGTGCAGTATAAACTATATATAGCGGAAATTCCCGTGTCGCATTTATTTTTATTTTCAGTATATTATATTTAGGCTAGTAGGTGCTAGTTTAAAGAAAACCGTGTTTAACAAGTAACATCTGTAAAACAGTGGTTATGCAATTTCACTGTTATGTGCTGTTTAAATGTGTGTAGTAATTGTTTTTTAATGTAATGTTGTATGCAAAAAAATAATTTAAAAACAAGTTACATCTGTATTTGACAAATTTGATATTTCATAAAAGTGCTCGGGGTGCGCCACTTCCATTATAACAGAATTAAAACAGTATTGACGTCAACATGGTTTTGTTTGAAAATGAAGCGAACCTGCCATGTTTACCTTTAAATTAAGCTGAATTATCTAATCACAAGGGGAATGCAATTCCAGTCAAAGAGCCTAAATTATTTGCAATGTTTTGGTTACTAATGCTATTAAAAGCGCCTTATCTTTTTAGACATTCAAATGAAATGCCTTATGGCTTATTTCACAATTCATTCCGTTTCAGGATTAGCCCCTCTTAAGAGACACGAAATGTGAGTTGATATGAACGTGTTTTCCTGCACACAAATTACAGTCAACATGTGTGTTAAAGTCGTATTAGTTTTATTGTTTTTTGATCATATAATATTATTGAAATATCTTATAGTATCACGCATCCTATCAAAGTACAGAATATAGACTTCGTGTTTCATTATATTGGTTAAGCATATTGTTGACCGAAATAATGGTAGCGGCATCAGTACTTGGCTTAAGGCAACTGTGCGACACGTGCGTGCATTTAAGTTGGTCAGTGGCATAAATACAGCCATACAATTAATATTTGATGTGCTGTTTACTGAGAATATATTATATGTCCAACAAGCCCATTAAAAAGACCGGTAACGCTGATTTTGTTGTCATGCATAAGTCATATGGCTGCTATTTATGAGTATAATTTGTGTCTGATCAAAAGCTGATCCACATACTGGTGTCACAAGAGATTGAGTGTTGGCCACATTAGCGGCAATAATTCAGGAACCATGTGGCGGTCTAGACAGATTCTCATGGCTGTTGCCGCGAGAGATCATGTATAAAATGGGCCCGCTTCGTGTTCCTGGGCAGTATATAAGCAAGTCTGGAGTTTAAGTCATGTCTATGTTTTAGGCACTTTAAAGCTTGCAATCACCATTCCGTTAGACTTATGTTTTGGCAATTTGAATTCTGTTACATTTAACTGTTAGAATTAAGACAAATTTAAATAGGACTGTACTTTGATAAGAGATACGTTTTATGTTGATTTTTTTTGAGTTGGTATATTTAATTACATTGATGACTGGAAAGTGTGTGTTGTGACGTTTATAAAGCCCTGACTATAATACATAAGGCATTTTTGGCGCCTAGAACCAGGATTAAATGCGACCCAAGCGTTTTAACGCGGGACAACAAGAAATATTACAATATACACGAAAGGAAACAAGGTAAGTGGCACTTTACAGATTACGATCTCAATATTTTTTTAACCAAAAGCCAGAACGGGGCTTGAACCCGGGACCTTCGGACTACCGTTCCGATGCTCTACCGACTGAGCTAACCGGCCAGACAATGCAACATCAATCTACCTGTTAGATATCCATAACCGTGACACACTCCCCTTACAGACTGAAATTCGTCCTCGAATTTCGATGGGTACAGAGAATCATTTCTAATGTTTCTCGAAGTTTACTCAGTCACGGTCCCCCGTTGGGCGCCAAATGTCACAGGACTAGAAAAATGTGCAGCCAGACCGGGGCTCGAACCCGGGACCTTCGGACTACCGTTCCGATGCTCTACAGACTGAGCTAACCGGCCAGACAATGCAACATCAATCTACCTGTTAGATATCCATAACCGTGACATGGTGTAATATAACAGGTGGTGAAAAAATCGTTTCTCAACCGGGACTCGAACCCAGGGTCTCTGGTTTACCGTACCAGGGCTCTAACCGCTGAGCTATCGAGGACACACGGTTAGGAATCGATATTTCACCATATACCTGTACCCGGTTACATACACCTCCACTAGATTGATATTCGTCCCTGAATTTCTAATGGAGTTAACTCCAGGCCGGCTGTCAGACTTATTTTCATACTGTTTTATGCTAACAGACACTGTCCTGGATCCCGGACGAGCCCCCAAATATAACAGGTGGTGAAAAAATCGTTCCTCAACCGGGACTCGAACCCAGGGTCTCTGGTTTACCGTACCAGGGCTCTAACCACTGAGCTATCGAGGACACACGGTTAGAATCGATATTTCACCATATACCTGTACCCGGTTACATTAGGACAAAATGGATACGGCAGAAACACCTATTGGCGCAGTTTTGGCCACATAACGCATCACTTGGCTGCGCTAAATGATAGAATGGAATCACAAAATACTGCTACACTTGGGTTAATTCATGCCCAGACCGAAACACTAAGGGCGCACGATGTGGCCTATAGCATACAATTATTTGATGGTTCTTCCCCTGGAGAATTTAAAGAATGGATTAAATCCATTGAGAAATATGCATTTCTACACAACTACAATGACCAAAATAAATTATTACTCACATATCAAACTGCTAAAAGCCCACAGACGACTACATTAAGAGGTTTCTATACAATAGGCAAAATAGGGACGCAACTTGGGACGGACTACTAGCTGAACTGACGGCTAGGTCTCCGACGTGACTGACACCTCGCACGCCCTCTCTCTGTTAAATCAAATCAAACAAAAACCCAATGAAAATGTACAATTGTTTTCAGAAAGACTCCTGAGCTTTGTCAGGAGATTCGTCATAAACGGATACGACTCGTTGGTTATAGAACGCACGTCATGTCATGCTCGGTGATTCACACCTCTACTGACTTTCCTCTTGTGCGATGACCGGACAACCTCGTGTGGTTTTACTCTCTGAAATCCTGAAATAAATGTGAGGTTGGTGCATGAACGTTTGTCCCCCAGATCTTCCAATTTTGGGTACATCAAGGGGAGTTGATAGTTAGATATTGTTAAACATTTTTACAATACTATACTGGTGTATCGTTTGCTAATTACTCAGGATGTGAATTATATTTAAAGAGATTTCCATTAGATGGGATGTACCTTTATTTACACTGTCTTGTAAATGTGAACACTGAAGGCAGGATAATAGCTAATCGATTTAATTAACAGTAGACCATACACATGGCCTGCAGAACCTTCCAATTCGGTTACCCTGTCTTTACCAACTGTTGTGTTGTGTATTTTGTCCTTTTCATTTTATAATTATTTGCTCTGTGTGGTGCACTGCGAACCTACAGTGCATTTGCGTTTGGGTTCAGTGATTTATATAGGACGATGAAAACGAAACGGTTACATCACAAGCCTCTTAAGTTGATGGGGTCTATTAATCTAGTATGCGATTTTGTGTCAGATTAAACACACATGTGGATCATAATGCTTCTTGGACTTCATAATGCTTTTATTTCGACTCGTAATTTGAGGATAAATGCGTTTTGTTTGATTATAATCAGCTTTAAGTCGATTTGCATTTGAACCGAAAGTATTAAAATCCACATGATTAGTGAAACAAAATCTTAAATAGATTTCTTATAACGCCACCTTTTATACAAATGAATGTACATTTGTCGATCCTCAATTTGCATCAGTTCTATAATCAACAATATTCATGACTTTGAATAATACACCAAAAGCACGCAATGGCATTATCGTCAATGTGTAAGAATATCGGAGCTTCTAATCATCGTCGACTGCATGATGTATTCTTAAAAGGGACAAATGGAAAGTCAGTTCTGCATGTGAGTAGGTATTTTTCATATTGTTATCTCGATACAACTTAAGGGTTAGCTTGGAATTCGCACCGTAAAATCGAACTAATACAACTACTCGAATATTATTAAAGGTAAGAACACATAGGAGTTTTCAGTTGTCTTCGTAAGTTTACCATATTTTTAAAAATATTATTGGTGAAATATAATCGACATATCGTAATGTTGTTTAAACTTGTTATACTGATTTGCAAATATAAACTACACTCCTGGGAAATATGTACTCAGCGAACACAGGATAGTGCTTTAGAATACGTCTCTATCTTCGTATCATATAGGCGCTCTCGTTCGTACTACTTATAATACGATGATCCCATATTCATTTTAACGTCACGTACTGTACCAAAAATAATGGAGATAGTGTTTAATTGCTTATCGGGTATAATAAAATAATAATTACTTGAATAATTCCAACTATACATTTTTGTTATTGAAATTGATTTTGTGTTTGAAATTGTCGAAGTTTCCTGATAAGCCATACCAAAATAAACATCGTCAAAGTTTTTTTATAAATGTCCTTGATCAATAGTTCTGTACTGCGCACTAACCTGTTCTCGCAATGCAAAGAGGGCCTGCTGGAAAAGTACAACACCAACCTTAAAACACTTCTGCGACTAGGCATATCACAACCCTCATTTTATGGAGATGTGGTCTATAAACTTCGAAAGTTAAAGGGGTCTCACCGTTTCCTGACCGCTTTACAAATTTAATCAGGAAGTTCGTCAGAAAAGGATATAACCCTTTGGTTTTACAGCGCACTGCATGTTTAGTGATTGCCCCCTCTACAATCAGTCATTAGTCTTCACTTTTCACTTGTGCGATGACTGGACTACCTCTTGGGACTCTATGATTGTACCTACTGAAACCCCAACTAAGGGAGGTAGGTGCATGAGCTTTCGTTCCTCGGGATTTTCTGGTCGTACCCTAGATTGGTTTTCTCTTTAGCTGCAACTAATATGGTTGTTCAGTACAATTCTGGATAGCTACTGAGATGTTATTATTTTGTATGTGTTTCTTTAGTTAGTTTCTCTTGATGTGGACTTTATTGTAAGAGATTGCCTTTTGATGTGATGTAGTTTTGTTTACACTGTCGTGTCTATTTGGGCGCTGAAGACTGGATAATAGCGAGGATTGTGCGCAAATCAAATCGATTCAATCTAACCAGTAGGCCTACGGACCTGTCTTCACCACCCTTTTTGTTTTTTTGTCTCTTTCATTGTATCATCAAGTCCTTGTTTGCAGTGCATTGCGGACCCTATATCTCATTTTTTAATACAAGTAGATTTCGTGTCGCAGAAATATGTCTTTCTAACCGATTAGGATAAACAAATGATTTGATAACTACCGTTAAAAACATCTTTCATTTGTTGATCATTATCGCCATCTCGTTTTCCCGTAAAACCATAAATGCAATCGAAATACTTCGCAGACTTCCATATTCGGATCTAGTCTCGGCCAGCCAGACCGTATTATGCATAATTTTATGTCTTACTTGCAGATATCGGTCTGGGCAGATTAGGCCACTTAAAGCGCCCACTAGCGATTAGCACACTTTATTAGCGCTTTTGTGTACGCGCAGAATGTCGACGTTTGCGTGACGTCATGTTGTAAATAAACGTACAACGTCGATTGTTGATGTATCAGTTACACTTTTTAACGTCACTTGATGCTTCTCATAAGTTAAAAATAAGAAATATATTATTAAATTAACTTAAAAATATATTTTTTGAAAATCTCTCAAATTGTCGCCAAAATCGCCCAAAACGTTAGGGCGATGATTTCAAACGTCATATTTTCCTCAGGCCCTGGTTCTGGATCCGTGTAGTATAGCGTAACGAAGAAATCGGAAGCGGGCCGGGTGACCGAGGCTAATTCGGATCGTCCACTATTGAAAGCCATTGACGGAAATCGACGAGGTTATTCCGTTTTCATTCGTGCCAAACCTGAACAACCTGACAAGACTTCATTGATTTACGTCATCATCGTATGTCATCACATTATAACGTATGGTCTGTTAGTAAACAATTAGTAAGCAAGGGGCTTATTACCGATCCATCTTTTTTTCTTTCTTTCTTTCTTTCTTTCTTTCTTTCTTTCTTTCTTTCTTCCAATACAATTGACGTATTGTACACATACTTTTGATTATCACAGTTTCGTCGCTGTGGATGAGTTTTCCTGCAGGCTTTTTTTTGTGATAACCACAGAAGTTCAGCGAGATTTTTAACCTGAATAGGATATGTCTCTCCCTGCACAGGGGATCAACGGCTTTACATCCGGAGGAAGAATGACATACATTCACAGTAACTTTAACTATATATCTTGCACGTATAAGTTCTAGATGAAAGGCAGTGCGTTTTCAATTCTCGAGACGTGAACCTACGGGAGTCGAACCCCAGACTTCTATATCCAGAGGCAAGTAAGCTAACCACTCTGTCATCGCATCTTTTATACCGCACAGCAACATTATGGTAAATTATGAAAAAATATAACTACTAGTATTTAGAACAACACCAGGTCTAGAGTGACTAAACGATGGTTAGGCCCCAAGATGTTACTCACACTGACAGGGGTAGGAACAACCTCCTTCCCGAGATCCCAATAATTTGACTAGCGTGTGGGGGTAAGGGACGTTCAAAAAGTAGTTTTACCCTATTGGGACGCTTCGACCTTTTATCCAAAAATGGTTTTAATGAGTTGGGCAAACCGAGATTAAGACATCCTGAACAAATGATAGCAAACTATTGAGGCTAACTGAAGTTATATGTGAGAAATCTTAATTGTGTGCTGTCCCAGCAACACGGCAGATGTACATAATACCCGAAAGAGGGTAATGCAGGATGTAGACAGATAGATAGGAATTTACATACAAAAAGCCTCATCTAAATTGTTGGCTGTAAAATATTTATTTCTTAACCGAATTTCGAAACTAAGGTGTTTTTATTTACCACTAAAATTGCCAGTTCCATTTATATATAATGTATTCACATTTTGTTAAAATTACTCTCACATATCTGAAAAGCTATGGCTTAAACAAACGCCCGAAATAATAGCAAATTTGTCGGGTTTAGACTCCACCATAATGTACAGAAATTTGTTTTTTTTTTTTTTTGGATAGATTGCGTAGCAAATCCAGGCTTACAATTTGGCGATTTCCATCTGTCTGTCCGTCTATCCGTACGAGTTTTGAAGTTTTATTTTATCTTCATTTCTCAAAAATGAATTGTCGAAAAGTTTTGAAACTTGACACATGTTAAATATCATTACAAATGTTATATGAAAATAACCCTAACTATGTCATGTATTTTACATGGACTATCCCACTTTTCACACAGATTTTTCAGTTAAAATGTTAAATTCGCAATCCGGCGTTCGCACCACTATTGGTGCTTCACTTTTTTTTTTGTTACGTTTAACAAAGTTTGAGGTTTCCGCTGGACCCCAATATAAATGAAACGTTCCTATGCCAGTGTACCTATAACTTGTCATCCGGTTTGGTTTGATGCTACGGGGTAGTTCAAATTTGAAGTTGATGAAAACATGGTTTGGAAACTTTACCTGTCTTCTGCTTCAATCAATCTATGCTTTTCTCTGTCCTATAATTTCACTATTTTGTTTTTCTATTACCGACAGAAACATTAGGGTCAACTAAGACACTCAGCTTCTTAAAATGTAGATGTAGAAACTAAGGAGTATCTTGAGCACAGCTAGTGCTAAACACCAAGAACGGTGTATTTTCAGTGTTTTAAAAACATTGTACTTTTCTCAAACATACATCATCATAATGATAAGGCAATACGTATGAATCAATTAAACATACGTTGAAGACTAGACGTATATTGGAATAAAAAAGGCCTAAATCATATACAGTCGAACCTCGATAGCTCGAAAGCCGGTGATTCGAATACCATCGGTAATTCGAACACATTTTCCGATCCCGACACAACTCCTATATAATTCAATGTAATTTAACCTCGATTATCGAATATTATTTCTCGAATACCCCGGCTCGCTCGAATACTTTTTACGGTCCGAAGATCCATTTTTGTGTGAATTTAAACCTCGCTTAATCGAAGGTGATGATCCGTTGCCATGCGACGTCGGCCATATTAATTGTAATCGACGCGTTTGTATTTGTTTGTAGCAAATTCGATCATAGTGCGAAAACAGATAAAGTTGGTTGTTAAAGGTGCGAACATTTATGATTGAAAAGCGATAATAGACAGATACAATTTATGTTTAGTGAACTTCGTTTACTATTAATTACGATAAATTAAACACGGTTGATTTTCTAATTAAATAATGTACGGAAACCAGTCTTACCTTGTTCTCATTATTCGGACTTCCGGAATGTATGTTAAAATCTATAAGTGTGATATTTCTTTAAATAAATGATAAAACAAACACATTATTGCAGTTTTTCTTGTATTTTCAGTGTAACAATTACATGTTATATATCCGTTATGAGGTTTAAACAAACATGCATGCACATAAAAAACATACCGAGAACAATACATCACGTACACAAGTAGCACTATTTCGGGTGGTACACAAATTCGGATAGATATTTTGGTTTTTACCGTTACCTCGGTGTCTCGAAGCCACCGATAGCTCGAACATATCTCTATGGTCCCGCTGACTTCCAGCTATCGAGGTTCGACTGTATATACATTTTTTCGTAATGACATAATGTTGAAACCATAATTACTTGTTGTTCGGCAAAAAGTATATTCGTGCATCACGGTTGATGTATATATATCTTACAATCAGCCAATTTCGATCCAGACTGGATCATGACTAGATAACCGTTTGAAGTTCGTTCCATGCCATATCTGTCCTGTCTGGGAAAGAATTGAATTTAGACCGAAGCATTGTGGTGTACTTGTTAGAGCGTCTGCCTCGTGGGTTCGAGTCTCCTGACCGCGTCATACCAAAGACTTTAAAAATGGAGTAGTCAGTTGTAACCCTAGCCTGACTAGCATATAATGGGTAGTGCCACGACTGATTGACCAGTCATAATAATGTTGCGCCGTGGTATTCCAGTGTGGCAGCTCTATAAAGAAACCATTGAGTTCGCTGCATCAAGTAGACATATCATCACATCACACACAAAAACACAGATGAAAGTCCATACTCCATTGTGCCTATATCGTCTGGTATGACGCCTGTCGTAGGCGGACGGACTATAACCTTAGAAATAAACACACACGAAGTGAAATTTGTTGGGGGTGGGATGTCACGTTTATTAAGACACGTACAGGTAGACTTGCACTAGACGTGAGAATCATGGCTCTTATGGTGCTATGTACCTACCATGGTATATATACACACCTTAAGAGCTAGATTCTCGCATCTAGACTTGCACATACCGTGTGCATGCATACCGCACAATCGTACATAAACTGTGCTCGCCCTTTAGGTTTAACCTATTTGAAATTATAACAGGTCGGTTATGTGATGACTGTCATATCAAAGTGGTAGCCCTTAACACTCGAACGCAAAACTAAATGTGGTTTCAACTACTTTTAATAAAGTACTGAATCTCCTTAAACATATCATTTCTACATTCAGCAACACGTTTCAAAATAGATCTAACTGAAATATACTGAAAGGAAAAAGAAACGCGACACGGGAATTTCCGCTATATATTATATTACAATATGCTGCTGATAATTGAGTGGTACATGGCTACGTAAGATCTTCCCTTTCGGAAAAAAGATTCAAACAACACGTAACACAGCAAATAGTATTCCTGCAAAGTGTCATTATTGACAGAGTACGCGTTTGACGCAAAATTAGGATGCACAATTTTGCAATCGTTAAATACAGCACTGAATTGTCTCAATTGTTCAAAGAGCAACTTCAACATTTATTAATTTCTTGTTACAACGTGTACTGTGATTGAAATTTCTACAAAATCGCAGTTGTGTCTTTCTGTAACTAAATGCAACCTTTTTTTTACAAAACATCTTGGGATTTCCTTGGAATATATATGAATTAAGTATATGCGAATGTTCATAGCGTAAATTCCCGAGTCGCGTTTCTTTTTCCTTCAGTATATTTCATAGGAAAATAAAATGAAAATCAATTCGCTTTCAGTTCCGTATCATCATTAAATGTTAACTACAAGTAGGACAACTATACTGAGCAAAATAATGTTAGCACATAAAATGCATGCCGTTTCCACAGACGAGATTCAGGGCATGGGTTACTAAACTTTTCGGTACAAACTCAGCTGGCAGATTTTAAATGCTACCACCTTTTAGATATATCTTAGTAAAAAAGAAATAGCCAGGATAGTTTTTCTAAAATGGAGCTTAACCTATTCTTTTTGGGCCAAAACATGGAAATTTGAACAAAAATCGCTTAAAACAGGAATTATCTTTTTTAAATCGTATTATCATTACAATATTACGGAGCTGAAGCTTCTGAAAGTTGTCTGATATCTTCATATAAATAAAAAAAAATTGAAATGAAGTATTTTTATACAGCTTGCCATGCAAAAAAAGCATACAAATCGCTGATTTTTGGAATAATTATTTAAAAAAAATATTGACACTTTCAGTTAAACAAAATAGAAGTTTTTAAAGATGTCCTGAGATATAAGTAAAACTCTCAAAGATCATAGATTTGAAAAAAACAGGGATTCTTTCGGCCAAAATATTAAATTTGGCTCAAAAACACTAAAAATGCGAGTACTTTTAAACATATAATCCTCATTACAATATAAGGAGATTGAACGTCCTTAAAGTTATCTGTTATATACATGTTCATGAAAACAAATAATTGGAATGGATAACATATATAAATCCTGAAATCTTGAGGGGAAATCAACACAAAATTAATTAAAGTTGCTGATTTTTAAAATAGCTATGCAATTTTAAATTATGACTAAAATATAGCAAAACAGAATTCGTTATAGTATTTCTTTAAATGTAAAGGTGTTATGAGCTGCAGAAGGGACAGTCCTAAAGAATCAGAGATTTGAAATTACCAATAATTTTGGCCCAGAAAATCGAAATTTAAATCAAAGCCGCCGAAAACTGGACTATTTAAAATACAATTTTATTGAAATTAACGGAGTTGAATGTTCTTTAAACATTCTATTATATTAATCGCTACAAAGTTGTTTATATTAAATCTGTTTTTAGCTCTCGCAGCCATCTTGAATTTCCGGCCGACCTGCATTTAATGTACATGGGGAAAACATTTGGAATAAACAAAGTTTATACATCTTGATATATTTGGAGAAAATCTACACAAATAAAGCATACGATAAAATATGTTTACATACTTATTTTTAACAAAACAAAATATTTTTCAAAAATGTAAATAAATATGTATTAAGGTACAGACAAAAAGTTCCGAAGTAACTTGAAAACTGCAGATAAACTTTAAGAAAATTTGAACATTTTTAAAAAATAATTTCTTTTGAAATGAAAGGGAGCTAAAGGTATTGAACATTTTCCTATTATTTTCGTGTATATGGGGAAAACAATGGGCGATCACACTCAAAACAAAATAGCTTAAAATAAAGAATTGCATGAATATCATGTATTTGTAATCAATAAATTGAAGACATTTTTAAACGATTTTGATAATTAAACTCAAACTCACAAATTGCATACGTAAATGCCATTGTAGTATATCTTTTATTAACTATTGCAAAAAATATATGCCAATTAACAGAACCAAGAGAAGTGATATTTCGGTTTTGGGTTGAGAAAAATGCAATTCAGAAGTAAACGTAGTTTTGAAGAAAACTCAGCCTGGAAAAAAATATACGTCTCAAACTATTGTAAGAGATGATATTAACATCTTTATCAGAATACTACGTTTTCATCTGCCGAATGTTGACGCATGTTGACATTCTGTTAAACATGTTTCAACTAACTCCCCTACATTCACACCATGTTACAATACATAGAAGTCTATGATTTCTGCAAGTACAGTGTAAAGTAAGTTTCGTAAGATACTTTGATAACATTCCGAAATTATAAAGGAACAGATGGGTCATCTGTTATAACATGCCTTATAACAAAGTCCAAGGTGTACCATCCCTATTCTAAAGGTATATACGACTTTCCGAGGTCCTTCTATGCACGTGGTGGTACATGTATGTACGCAAATGTGCACTGCTGCTGTATATGTATCAGGAATACTGCTCATCAAGTGCTGATCAGTTGAATCCACAACGTTATATGATGGACATACAACAGGTCTTTGTAACGAAACACTGGATTTTTTTTAACTGATATCCAGGGTATCATTATAACGGCTTGTTGTATGCCCATACAACCGCATTTTGTATTGGATTGGACAATTTCACCATCAGATTTTACTATAGACTGTGTGCCCATTTAGACAACCTACTGTTTAAAATAATATTTAACGACCGTCTTTCAAAACGTGTCTTTCAGGATGCTCTGTCCTATTGCCATTATATATATCTAGATTATACTTTTCTTTCAGCAGTCATATACTCAAACTATATTTCAAATCAGTTGTTTTCGTTTAAGAACGGTTTCCTACTTCAAAGTGAAATTTCCAACGAAATGCATACTTTAGGCATGAGCAATGTCAACCATATAGTACATGGCAGTAATTCAATATTATTTACGTCAACATAATATCAAAAAGAAGCTGAAATTCTGGCCATTATATCCGAAAAGTATGACGCAATTTTATTCAAAGTTGTTTAATGTGTTTTTTTAATGTAAAACTAATGTGTTCCTTTTATCCAGCGAGAGCAAACGAGACATCATTTCTGAATCATCCGAATCACCCTTTTCACATCATCCGATTTTCAAGGTGCACCATTGTAAAAATGCAAAGTTATTCTTTCAATGACACGTGGTTTCGAAATAATCTCAATGCTATAGTACGATGACATTGACGGATATTTGTGGATATGTTAAATAGAACTGAATGACTATTTTGCATAGAAACATTGCCAAACAAAACCAATTGATCATTAATATGTCTATATTCGAACGAAAATGGTCCAAACAAAATAACAAATATAATAAACTGTTCATCCAACCGTTTCACCATATCACCTGTTTCAGTTTACAATGTAAGTGCACGCTTTTCATGTATATCATTTGTGTATTGAAGGCACATGGGATATCAATATAAATCTTTCTTTTTTTAATAGTGGTGTACTTTTACAATTATGGTATACATATGTTCAGTGTGAATGTGAATTCAAACATAGTGTATAATTCAATGATGGAATCAAGGGCACATAGGCTTTTGCATATGTTAAATAAATATCCACAAAACACTTTTGTAGGCTTGTCATATGCTTATTTAACGTTATGAGCTAGGTCAGGTTGCAGGTAAAGGTTTAATGGAAAGGGGCATAACTTTGCCGAAATGAAAGACAAAGATGTTAGAAATGTGTAACGACTTTCCGGGGTTGTGATGAAGATGTTTATAAAGTTTCATGATCATAGGATAAATACTGTTTAAGTTATGACCAAGTTCAGGTTGCAGGTTAAAGCGTGAAGGACAGACGGAAGAAGACGACGAATGAAGACAGACTACGGACAAAACGATCCAAACCTGTCTGCCATGCTACGAAGGTGACACAAAGACAAATAAAATGGAACTTGAATTGCAACATTTCTGTGAATCATTTTTAATGTTAACTCAATATTTTTAAACTTAAAAGTGTTCTTTATTATCTCCCTTTTTAGCAACACCTTTAGTACAGAGAGGTCACAGGTTGATATCATTTCGTATTGTTTCCTATATATAGAATCTAAGAAACTATACTCCCATATAATTTGCTTAAAAATGATAATTACATTCTAATTTGTTTGGTTATCTTTACCTTCTTTCGATAGAATGTGGGTTTAATGATTAAATATGTTAAATGGTTGCTTCCATATGCTTTTATACGTGTTAAAGGGTTGGAATATTGAACTGTTATATGTTTACATGACTTACTTAACCATTTTGAATGCAATCAAATACACAAAACACACATTGGTAGAGTTAATCCATGCCTTACATCCATTTCTATATCAATTTAGAACATTTTTCTTAAAAATTACCTCCCTTTATAAAACAATAGTTTTACACACTTAACCTACCGAACTACAAATACTATCCAGCTTAAAAGAAGCGTAAAACATTGACCTTTCCGAAAATGCATATTAGAATTTGCCAGCTTGAGTGGTACCAATATGTCAACATTTGGGTAGCAGCTCACGGTCTACGTGTATGTTCGGGGTAATTGATAAAGTGACATAGATATGACCGATAATAATTCTACAAAGTCATTCGTAAAAACATTCGGCGATGAACGTAAAGCAAATAGGTTGGGCACATACGTCTATCGAACATCTTTCATTTTTCAATGAAAAGGGAGGTAATTTTAAAAACAGAAATTGGGAAGGTTTTGGTTTGAGACTAACAGTCATTGAGACTATCTAACACATTTCAGCATGTTTTGAACAATGACAGAATGGTCAATCATTGTCAATGTTAATCATTTCGTGTATGCACAATTAAGGTGTTTTAATATAATTGTTATGTGCCTCGCTTAGAAAATAATACAATAACACAATGTTTTGAAATTCACATCCTTATCTAGCATTTCTAATACATTCAAACAACTTTATCAGTGCTCATATGTTTAATCTATGTCGCTAAAAGGTCGTGTTAAACTTGTTTTTGTTCAGTTTAGTTTGCGTTGAGCTTAATGTCAGAATGATCTAAATGAACGCCTCTACGCGTATGAATAGTGTTCTTATGTGATTTAATTAAGCGATAAGAGGCGATATGGAAGAGTGAGCGAATACAATTGTATAACTGTGTGATCAGTTACATCTAAAATATGTAAATTCATTACATTTACCCGAGTTTCAAACCAAATGTGAATGAAATAACACAACTATGTGTTCAGTTACATATTGAATATGTTAATGCATTACATTTAACCGCAAGTGTAGCATGTTTTTTCATAATTCGTGAAAACAGTTTGTTTATTCAAACAAAACCAAAAAACACTTTTAATAATGCACATGGTTGGAGTCTTTCAATAGTATCAAGAATACATTGCGTGTGACAGACTTTCGAAAGCTGCAAGGTTGCAAATATCGAAAACCATGGAACTATTCCTTCATGATTACAAATAATAGTTTTGTCGATAGTAGTCGGTAATTATCGTGCACACAGGAGTGTATAATTATTTGATAATACATCAAGTAAATGTAAATACTACTGATGATATTCAAAACGAACCAGCTAATTTACTGTTCTTCTTCAAGTGCACGCTCAATATTTACATAATGCATGCACGTCGTCAGAATACAGTTCACTGAAAGGAAGAAGAATTGTTCAACAAATAAAAAAAAAGTAGCAGGTTATTTATTATTCAAACTTGATGACAAAAATACATTAGCGTAATGTAATATAATTCTCATACATGTAACAAAGAGATGTTTTGAAGACGTGATATGAGACAATATCATTATTTTGCATTGTGCTTTGTTCAGAACACATTCTATGATGCGAACAGCACGTTATAGAACGATATTTCCATTGTGTAATATTTTTATAAATTACATTATGGAATGATCTTTCTAGAAATCGCAATATTAAAGAAGCCTTATATTAACCACAGCACGAAAGGATCGCCATTTGAAACGAATAACGAAATGGTATGTTTGTTAAAATCAATAGAGAGAAACCATTCTGTTTAATACAATATTCAACGTCTGACTTAGCCTCGGTTACCCGGCCCGCTTATGTTTTCTTCGCTACGCTATGCTCCGCGGACTCGGAACCAGGGCCTGTGGTAAAAAGGAAATCTTCACTAAAGTTGGAGGCGATTTTGGCGAGACTTTGTTAGATTCTATGAGACTTTAGTTGAAGCAATTGTCAAGTTCTTTATTTTAACTTGTGAGAAACAGCAATTGACATCGGAAGGTGTAACTGTTGCATCAACATTAACGATGTGAATTTAATTAACCAAGGACGTCATCCAAATGTTGACTCTATGACCGTGAAAATACGCGCGAATAAAACCGGTTTATCGCTCTTGAGCGTTTTATTGGGCCTAATCTGCCCAGAGGTACGCAGGTATGACGAATGCATACTGCGTTCTTGGCTAGTCGAGACTTGGTCTAAGTATAAAGTCTTGGATAAAATAGTGTTTTACCATGTGACAAAACATATGAGATAACATAGTATAACATAAGTAAAATAATTCCCTCTAGAAATAACTGGACAGTATTTGATACAATTTCAACAAATGTTGTTATGTAGGATGATAATCACTATCTAATAAATACTGAAAAGGTGTTTCCTTGGAAGCAACAAACATAAACAAGAGATAAAATTAGCAGACTCGTTTTTATTGAGTCTATTCATGAGAGGTAATGTAAAGTGCAACACCTGTCGCGCCTCTGAGCACCGGCTTCGGCGATATTATACTTTAAAGCCACACAGATTGGGCTTGATGATCTCTAAGGATCAGTAAGTAATAACTGATTTGTAGTTGTAGAGATAACAGTAGCAGCCCCGGTTTTAAAGAGACTGTCCATGAGAGGTAATGAACAGTGCAACACCTCTCACGCTTAAGCGATATACCACTTTAAAGTCACACAGATTGGCCTTAAGACTCATATTTTAATCACTTTAACACCATCGTCGGATACCCCCGTGTGATGCGTTCCGTTACTTTCCATGATAGTCGAGACGGAACGAATCACACGGGGGTATCCGACGATGTTTAACACCGGCGTAAAACGTATTGCACTGTAAAGCCACACCAAATGGGTTCGGCGATTCCAAATAACCTTGAAGAAGCCACAAGTAAGATTAAGATCCTGTAATAATATCATATTACATTACTTAAACCTCTATATAACTTGGAAGTTTGATTCCGTTCCAACCTTTCCCTTAGTGTATGCCACATGCTAATGCATACGTTTCAACATCTCTATCAGACGCAGATTAAATGCATCTATAACAGCAGGATACACGTTGTGATACCGCAAACAAGGCGTTTATTTCCTGGAGGCAGACCTTGTAATGTAAAGAGCGTGAGCTTGATGAATTATAAGAAGACAACACATCGTCATGCAAATCGCTTTTATAAGTCCATTATCTAATTATTACCTACCCTGAACAATTATAAAGTAAATCATCTAAGACTCGTACCTTCCACCCCATACCGATTTCCCCCATTTAATAACGAAAGTAGGAGCAAGTTAAATGTGTTCAAAGCAAAATCCGTTCATGTTCTTCTGGACCCCGTTTTTTGAAACAACTTACGACCATTTTGATCGTAAATCAATTTCTTAAATGCTTCACCATGAATTACAAATAAAATTGATTTCATTTCATTTTCTTAAACATGTGATATTTCTGCACTACGTGCACACCTAACTGTCTGCATTAAATGCTTAGGTAAACAAAGTGAACGATTTTAAAATTTAAGACTTATCGTAAGATGTTTAATAAAACAAGGCCCTGGTTTATAGTTTAGTTACAAGCGCATCTGTTTCACTGTCTCTGAATCCGCCTTGATGTGTTATGTGAACTAACATGGTTTCATGTGTTGGTATTTTTATTTTCATTCGTAAATGTAGCGCCAATCAAAGGAGCAGTATATTGGTTACTATAATAATATGTTCGACATCGTCAGTTGCAAGTGTACATCAATAATGAATCTAGGCCCGTTTAAACGGATGTGACATAATTTGACAAATAGACATATTAATCTAGTAATTGTATGAACAGAATGATTATAATATGTATTTGCTGTGCTTAAAAGGATATATGGTAGCTTATGTGCGAAAGCCATGGTTTCTAATGACTTCAAGCAATGCACGAACGCTACACCAAACACTGTATGCGAATTACCGATCCAACACCTTATGACTTTGTGCAGTTACTCTAATATAATCCCAATATCTACGATATGTATGTTTGTGGTAGTCCGACATGTAATCAAGTCTAATAGGTAATATATCTTAAAATATGAAACTTCTAATCTCTATGGAACGGGATGATTGACTACACTTTCAAAAGCGCAACCTAAACATTTTTTATTTATCATTATTAACTATAACATACTGGTCATGTAACATCAATAACTTTATATACGGTATGTAGATATAAACGTCGAACAAGAAATGTAGCATTCAAGCTAACCAACAACACGCGTAGAAAGAAACAATAGTTACAATAATAATATAATTGCTCGTGGCCCAGTGTTTTATATAATATTTTTCAAGACGTTAAAGGGACACTGTCCGTAAGTAAGCAGATATTGAGCATAACCAAATAACTGTCTGACTTTTGTTCATTGAAATGTATACATGAAAACATGAGAATAGACCCTAAGAAGTATGTAGGAAAACATTCGTGAGTTTGAAAAAAAAAAGTTTTAATTATTAAATGTAAATAAAGTGGGACCCACACTATTTACCTTTTTATGCGTTCACGTGACTTCCATAGCGCACTAGGTTTTCACCATAGTATGTATTGCGTAATATGTATAGCCCGCTTAGCTCAGACGGGAGCGAGTTCCGACAACTTTACGCTCACGCACACTTATTTTTACTACGAGTTTGGGCTGCGATTTCAAACCCACGAAGTGGATTTGCTTTTTTTTGTACCGCGATTGAATTCCGTTAAACAATCTTGCTTTTAATTAGTAAATATTGATAAATGTTTAGTGTATAATGTTTGCGAAAATAATTATTGGGTGTTTTATAAGCTAAAAGTTACGGACAGTGTCCCTTTAACGTTAATATCGGAGAAAATAACCAGAAAATAGTTCAGACTGTAAATATTATATTCAAATGAAATTGTGTCCTCATTAACTACTTTCAATTTTGCATTCTGTTCAAATTGTCACGCATAGCTACATAGCGAAGTACACGCCAAAGTAGCACAATAGCATTTGCAACTGCTGCTTGTACAGTTTCTTTTCTTAAAACCACATTTCCAAAATGCTTGACATATAGCTAAAACACGGAGCAGAGTTGTCCAGTACGGTTCCAGCGGTCACCAGCACATGTCCAGACCCATTAAGGTGGATAACGTATAACGGGCATTCCCCTATACCAACATGGAAAGTTTGCTATTAACCCCTATCTTTGGGAATTATACATACATCTTGCCCCTAATGATTAAAATTACGCAATCCATTTGTACATTTGTTTAATACCCCTTTGTATGCCCGTCCCGAACCCTTTCCCCGCCGTAGGACCACCAAATAGGTGTATACCTGACTGAGACCATTATAGCGACATCCATATGTATTCTGTATTTGTTTTGGTGGAATTGCGTCATTACAATAATTACTTTGTATCAAGGCTTCATTTACCATCCATGTACTGTTTGAATTATCATACATAACAAATATAAATTCTCACAAAACATCATAATCTGGTTTATCAATACTGCTAGACATGTTGCTGAGGTTTACGGCGTTTTCTAATGCAGTTTCAAGTATATATTTCAAGCTTGCCATGCATACTTCCCCTTTCTCTTGGAAGGTTGCAGCGGATTTGCAACATGTGCAATCATCAAATAACGAAAATGCTCCGGTCTTTGGATATAACTGGAGCACGATGTAATGTATTTACAGCCATTTTAAATCTTTCCCTCTTCTATAGGCAATTCAAAACTAATCTATGCCAATCTTACTAGGGCGTTTTAAAGAAAAACACGTCAGTGTCAGAGCCGGACATTACAATTTCCCTACACCTGTTTTGAATGTATGTGTTCCACGTACAATTATTCGTGTGATGGGGACAGTGTGCACGTTAATCTTTCTCAATAGACACAAGAATTTAAGTTTCATTTGATATTACATAATTTGATAAACATGCGATTAGCAAAAACAGTTAAGTTATATTTCCAGATAATCTTAAAATATTTTGACAGTTGGCTTTCACTTTGCTTGGATCTGAAACATTTGTCGTAACACCTGGACATCTGGTATCCCTTGTACTACATAACATTTTAAACAATCACTGAAATATCTGTCAATTAACATATTGTCAATCATTTATCCATTTCAACCAATCGAACCAAAACGATACCTCCGACAAACAACAGCACGTGTCACTGTATAATAAAGCACGTGCATCTACATGTATGTTATAATATAACCTATTGTCAATATACTCCCACATCAACAATAGGGCGGAGATATCTAAGTACTCGCGACATGTCAATTTGCGATGTAGATCTTGTTTTATTTTCGACAGCACGACTCAAATGATGGTTTCAATATATCTTGAAATTTTCTACACAACTGTTGGTGTTTCGGACTTCTCATCTGAGTTCATTTTTATGTGAAAAACACATTTGAAAGATATACTTGTGTAGCTGAATCAGTCTCAGAAACCTCCGCGAGACATGCACAGAAGTTGTGTTATTGCCTTGAAACAAAAGTCATCATTGATGCATAACAATCTGCTACTCGTTTATCTACCACCAATTTCCTAACAATATTGAAATATGCTGCTAGAATCATCAAGGAATGGATCTCTTTCCAATTCTTTTAAGATATCCTCTATATTTTTATTTGGATGAGGACATCTCAAACTGTTCTAAAAGGCTAGACATGTTTGTAAGTGAAGTCGTTCATCTCCTTAAGGCAGATTATGGGTCCTGGTTAATAGATTGTTGCAAACATATTCTTCGGTTAAGTTCAGAAATGTATACGCTTTATGAATTTAACTGCACTCAATGGATACTTGCCAATCCATCAAACGAATAGAAACCGTCTAGCATAAATATCTTTCTTTATACGAGTGCATACAATTCAGAAAAAGTACTTCAAAATTCAGGACCTGATTCTACAACTAAAATTGTGGACCTTCTTTAACTAATATACAACTATGTTCATATCAATGTATGGATGGTACATTTTCCTTTTGATTGTAAAAGGCACATTCAGTTATATGGTGCTCCTAAAATTGTTTTTGAAAGATATGAATCAGATATAAACGATTCGGTCGTATCATTTGATTTGATAGGAACTTCAGATGTAAATATCGGAAGATCTTCTGTTATTACCGTCGTTTGTACAGGATTAAGAAACGTTACCACATCCTTGACCATATCTTTATAATGTTCGATTGTTGCTTGGTCTTAAAATAATAGAAATAATGTTGAACGTTGTGATAGTGTAACTTCAAATGGTGAAGACCGCCTAGAGGTTAAATGATATGCCGGGCTGACATGACATGGGGTGGGGGTTTGGGGTGGCTGGGTGTGAGGGGTGGTGGTTTGGTGGGGGGGGGGGGGCGGTGGCTGATGGGACTTCTTAAAGTATCAGGTATACAATGTTGTTTGCGTATGTATTATTTCAGCTAAACATGGTACTGGCATTGAATACTGCGTTACAGCCAATGTCCATATGAATCGTACTGATAAACCAAAATAACGTCAGAATTATACTATATAATTTCATTACATTTCTTAAAATGAACAACCTGATTTGTGTTCATTAAAGAAACTATCGAAACTCCATGTGTTCAGGTCATATCATAATGCATATGTGCCGATTTAAAGTATGATTTGTTCAAGGGTTCGTAAAATATCCGAGAGTTGAATATGTAATATAAATTATGATTTGGTAACTCTTAATTCGACGCTCCAGTTTTGGGGCTTTGTCTAGCTGGTTAAAGCCATTTATTATTCTGTCGACAGAGTCAGGATTTTCACATTGTGAAAGCTATATATATATATATACCTCGTCGTCAGTAGTTTTAGGTGTGCATACGTTGTAAAATGTGCCTGTTGATGGCGGGAAAGGAAATGTAAAGAATAGATTCGCAATATGTCTGGGTGATACAATCAATAAGTTCATTTGAATGTAAACATTCGGCGGAACATTTTATATTTTATGCAAAACAAACTTGAATGTTTGGTCTATTATGATCATTCTTATCATTGTAATCACATATATTATATCATTTATTATACAATTATACGATTATAGTTTGACTAAGAAACTGTTTGAAACGATAATAGCTTTCTTTAGAATATGGGGCGTCCGTGGCCGAGTGGTTGGGGTCTCTGACTTGCAATCACTTGCTGTAGGTTCGATCCCTCAGGGGCCTAGGAATCTTTATGTGAGGAAGCTATCCAGTTGACTTGCGGAATGTCGGTTTTACCCAGGTGCACGCCCGTGCACGAAAATTGCCCGGAGGGGCACCTGGGGTCTTCCTCCACCAGTGGAAGCTGGAAAGTCGCCATATAACCTTAGCTGTTGGTGCGACTGTAAAATCCAATTCAATTCAATTCAATTCTTTAGAATATAAACAACGCATTATACAATCACATTTTACTACCAGTTTCTGCATAATACTTCGATATGATAGTGAAAATGAAGCGGCTCAGGTTCTGGGCATGATCAGGACACCCTACTGGATTATTCTGCCAACTTTCATGTTTGTATCACAATTTGAACTATTTTGCCAAATATCTCAGTTATTTCCTCCGTAATAATGGGGAAATCTTCAATCGAAAAATGTTTTAATTACACATCCCACTGAATAAAAACATACATCAATTTGTCAATACTCCAGGAGTAATTTGTATGTATATTTTTATGTAAAGTAATGTGTTATTCGAGTGAAAGCTAATGCAGTGCTTAAAAAGGAGACACAAATAAGCCGAGTGAACCTCAATATGAATAGAACGTGGATGTCTTTTTTATAAATGAGTTGTGTGCATGTTAGCATATTATGTTATAAGCTAAGCGTTTTAATATTGGGCCAGTTATGGGTTCAAAGACTGTCATACAGCCCCAAGTCCGAAGGCCCCGGACCAGTATGACAGTCCGAGGACAAATAACTGTGACAATATGAAAACACTTAATTAATGACAATTTTTTTAATTAACTTTCACTACTGTAGAGTTTTATTTAAATAACATTATGTTGACATGATTTGCGTTTATTTACAATAGCGTTAATCAGTTTCATGTATAAGTTGGTAAGCGAGCGAGTCATTTAAGCTCGTCTTTGTGAGTTTGTGCATATTGGTCTTGTTTAATCATATTGGCCGACTTTCGGTTCGTATTGGTCGAGCTTGCGTCGTATTATATGTAGAGTTTCTAGTAAAACACGCCTAATATAGTAAGTAGATTTATTGATAAGACTTCTCTGTTAATGATGTAAAATCATGACAAAAAAAAACATTGAAGTAAACCAGACCGTTTGTATTGACACATATATGAATTACTATTCAATATTAGCTACAGGTTAAACTTGCAACACTCGTTCGTCCATCAGTGAGAACAGTAAGACTGGTGTGTATCTTTTACATGTACATTTATATTATATCAGACACAGCTCAGCATGATATACGATATGTGTTTCTTAGCAGTTAACAGTTTTCCGTTTACGTGAAGATGGCAAGGAAAACAATGTAATAAAACGACTCAACGCAGAGTGTTTCACTCTATACGTAAGTGAAATGTTAAGATGGGCATTTGTTGCAAGTATTTGTCTTGCACGTCCACCATTATATCAACTGTTATTGGTAGAATATTTAATATATGTCTAGCTTCCATGTTGATTGACGTACTTCGCACGTCATTTATGTGTTGACTTGAAATGCACCACATTGTGGTATACAATATGTTGGACAAACAGGTTGTTCCTTAAAAGTTCGATTCTTGATCCCAAAAAGCTAAAGAATTACCTGTACCAACGCCTTCTTGAATCAGGTCATAATTTTAGTAACGAAACTGTTCCACCTGTTGCATATATAATTTATGATAATGATGCAACTAAAAACTGACAAACAAAAATCTAGACTAGAAGCAGAACTAAAGTGGATTAAAAACGGGCATACACCATTTCCAGTGGGTATTAATGATAAAATGTATCAGCAATAAAATATTCTATAAGAGCCTTATATTGACATTGTTGCTATTTTGCTATGGTTTCCTTTCGAAAGCGTAAATCTTGGTCTCATAGTTGTAGACGTAATGGTAACCATGGTAACATCAAACGGAAATCACGTATTACTGTCTTAGTCGCTGATTTATATACTATATTTAAACAGTCTGGAGAGTACTCGATGATATATACTATATTTAAACAGTCTGGAGAGCACTCGATGATTTCCTGTCTCACCTCTCTATCCATTTCTTCACTTAAGCTGATTGACGAGGAAGCAGACACAATTTTCACTCGAACAGATCCTTTGTATACCACTGCTTCCATAATTCAAAGCTATACGTAGCATGTTCTCCGAACCTAGTAGACAGGGAGTCTGATCACGTCAGACATTTTTTAAACATTCTTTCTCTAAATAAGGGCATTAAACTTATTGATATACCAAGTATTTTTCGAGATAACCTATCATTTTGTAACGCACTGCATGCTTGGTGGTGGACCCATTTATAGTTCGCCACTATCCTTTCCTCTTTAATTGAATCTTACGAAGTTTGTAAATCACGTCACCATAGAAGTCAGTTTGTGATAGTCCTTGTCGCAGAAGAGTTCTTAAATTACTTTTATATTTGGAAAGAAGATCAGGGTTACGATAATGACCTTTTGTAAAGGTTTTACGAAGTTTATGGTAACGGTAACTCTGATGGAATATCGTTGTAGTTATACACAGATTACGAACATTAAAGTCCTCAATTCGAGTACAACGAATAAGTTGAGACACATAGACGCAAAAAGAAGTTGCTCGGGGAACATCCCCGTCTAAATTCGGATAAGTAACAATATCAAAATTAAAATCATCTCTCTTGTCATATGTTTTGCTAATTATTTCACCATTCTCAATGGAGAGATGTAAATCAAGAAAAAAAGCGTTAGTATCAGAAATATTAGCTTTGTTAAGTGGAAGTTCTTTAGGGTATATATTAATAACCATAGTAGAAATGAAAGGGTTGTCAATGTGTAATATGTCATCCAGATACCGAGAGGTGTCATTAAAGGCCCCAATAACTTCTTCCTGGGTATCTGGTGAAAGACTCAACATGAAATCTCTGTCATAGCAATATAAAATCAAATCTGCGACAAGAGTTGTACAGTTCGTACCCATATGGATACCAACAATTTGTCTTCCATACCTGACGAAAATATTATCCAATAGGATGAAGAGTGTTTCACAAAGTTCTTGGCAAGTCCACATACAAATATAATTGTCTAAACTGCCGTTAGTAAAAAACGCTTTAATATTATTACAGGTCAAACATTTAGTATTTTTACTAGTGAATGGTTTTTGAATAAGAGTAATAAACTTGTCTTGGATAAGGTGATGTGGTAAGGTTGTATGTAGTGTAGAGAAGTCGACTTATAAGTGCTAATAGATGAGACTTGACGTTTATTGC
The DNA here is from genome assembly GCA_037043455.1 of Cyrtodaria siliqua. Lineage (NCBI taxonomy): Eukaryota > Metazoa > Mollusca > Bivalvia > Adapedonta > Hiatellidae > Cyrtodaria > Cyrtodaria siliqua. Next base: position 269,363 of record JAWPHD010000715.1, on the reverse strand, counting down.
ACATTTTATCAAGAACTTCTCCTGATTTTTTAATAGACCAAAACAAATTAATCCCAGCGTTTTCATAATTTTATCACAATAGTGTTTAACGTGATCTTTTAAGGCAGTAAGGCACACAGTTAAAAGTTAAGAGAAATTTGTGATGGTGCAGGCACTAGAATCCGAAATAAAGCGGACCTTATACGGATTTTTATGTAATTTAGGAATCCAGTACATAGTTGGCAGTTTGTTCTGCTTTTCGTCTACCCCAGTCTTGAAAGTAGTGCACCGAATGATATGTGTGGAAACAACATCATCCTCAATAGAATAAACTGGAGTATACGAATTAGTGCTAATGAGTTCCAGAGATAAAATATTGACGTAATGTAGGCATTTTTTAAAAAAAAAATGAATGCATTCAGCGTTTATAAACGAAACTATGCGTTCGTTTAAATGCACGGAACGAATGCAACATAATGTGTGCGTTTAAATGCACAAACGGAGAAAATGCATTTGCGTTCGTTCGTTCAGCGTTTACCAATCGCAACATTTCTGACGATTAAACTACGCATGATATCCAGTCATGCGATTCTTACCACGAGTCGGCGACTAGTGTTTGTGATCATATTGAAGAATGTGTACTTTGGTTGACATTATTTGGTGGTGCACATTGATGATTATTCTGTTTTCTTCCGGGTTTATGTTATTTTCATAAAAAATTAACATACTTGACACTATTTCAGTTTTATAATGAAATAATATAAAGTTTGTGCTAAACACTAAATACATTTCCTGTTTTAAATCGGTAAAAATGAAAGTGTGTAATCCTGCATATTAAACTCCATTTACAGTGTATTTCTTTATATTAAAATACTGCAAAACACACTTCGTTTAAATCGAGACTTCAATTATGTACTCGAAAGGATAATATTGAAAGTTATCCGAAATAGCAAAATGCATTTGCGTTCGTTTGTTCGTTTCGTTGCGTTCGTTGCGTTCGTTGCGTTCATTTGCAGCGTTTAGCGTTTTAAAAAATGCATTCATCGTTCATTCTGCGTTCATTTTCCGTTCGTTCAGCGTTCGTTCTACATTTATTTGGGGTACTTGAACGCAGCTGGGTCTGCAATAGTTCGTATGTGTCGTGCTCGGCCGTTTCCAAATGTCCATTATTATACTCTTTTTTGTGTTATCTTTTTCATATTTTTACTCTCTCTTCATAACTAAATGTCAGGTTACAGTTTTACCCTCATCCAACCAGATATTTTCTTTTATTAGTATCACATTTGGCTCCAGAGTGTCTACTAAAAGTAACCAGTTTCTGCAACACTGCCAAACGATAAGTTGTTTTTTAAAGAGTTTTATTTAAACTGCCGTGTATTTTAGTGTTTTTTTGTTCGTATTTGTTATTTTCAGGTTTGTGTACACATGATGAAGGCGTAAGCGGAAATCGCTTTGGTTTTTATAAACTGTAGCACTGTATACATGTTTTTCCCCATCTATATATGTAAAAAATATAGATATAAAAATCGAACTGGAGAAGTAGCATTCGGCAGCCAACCACAAACACACACATAAACAAAGAACAACTTTAAAGATGAATAAAAGGCCCAAATAACAGCTCACAAACACAAAAGGGTTGACAATAGGGCTACCACCTTGGAACGGTCATTGGGGGTTTAAACCAGGTTTTAGGGCGCATCAAACCTCACACTTACCCTGCTGTCATCCCAGTAAAACGGGACAAGAAATTCCCGCCATGAACTATTCTCTAACCAACAAGGCAGCATTAATAAGCAATATAAGTAAAACATAATGATGACAGTAAGGCAAGTGTGAGGTTTGGTGCTCCTTAGAACCTTGTTTAAACCACCAACGGCCATTTTTGCCAATGACCGTTCCAAGGCGTAGCCCTATTGTCAAAATAAGTATAAAAGTCGACCAGGAAATGCAGTTTTCGCAGAACACAGTAACCCCAAAAATACGCAAAACGACACACATGAATGACAGTGTTAAAACAGAACAAAGGCATATGACATCACAAACCCAAAAAGGGTTATCTTCTACGTTAAGTTATCAGAATGGTCCAGTTTTCAAATGTCTGATATTTCCAACTAACATGTGTTGAAGTCCTGTGAAAGAAAGTGTTGCATCCTTTTAATCCAAGTTAATCTCATCTTTGTTCAAAATTACAGTTGAGATCCATCCCTATAACAATACATGCATATACATTTACTGGAAATGAACAGACTATCAAACACCTAACCAGCATCGCCCCGATGTCCGTCCCCACACCTAATGGGGAAAACTCCCTGGACCTTAAATTGGAAACTGTTAAACTTCCCGTCATATAACCTTAGATACACTTACTGAACACGAACAGAGGATACAACCATCCAACCAGCATTAGCCCCGTTTCTCATCCCATCCCTGTGGACATTTGGTTATTACTTGGACCCCTTTAGATCCCATCCTATATTCATTTATAACCTTTCAAGGCATAACTACTTTAAGGCGGGCGTGGGAATTTTGGACAGCGTGATCTAATTATGTAATTAAAGTATACGCGTTCTGATAATTGTGTTCATCTGTGCAGTTGAGCGATTTAGGGACAGTTTTTTTTTTGTTCATGTGGTTTTATAATACCTTGGTTTATCAGCATTCGGGTACAAGTGTCTCTACAATATGTACTAGCAGGTATAGCAAGTGCAACATACAAACGCGATGTACATCATTTACTGAACAAATCCTGTCACACCAAACAATTATAAGTTACTTCTTAAAAACAATATGAGCCTAAACACGCGAAAACGACCCTTCAGACACAATTTTGACATTTTATATTTGTTTATGTTTATGAAACACGATGATTTTTCTCTTTAAAAATCTCTTTAATTTATGTTGATATCTTAATTAAAAATGATTTTATCTCATTTTGAAAATTAAAGATTGTACTCAACTATTTATATTAACAAAACACAGTCCCTATGATATAATACTTAAGTAAAACACGGAAGTGACGAGAAATTTGTTACTTTATGACGTTGTGTTGCGGCCCATATATAAAAAGTGTCCTTATGAAAGACATATACCCTATCATCATCAGTCGGTTAGGGACGTACACTGGACATGTCCGTGTATCCGCGTTTATCCTCGTTATAGAACCGTAGAACTTTTCTCGAAGGCAAGAGTGGGGCACGGTTTCCGGGATTCATACATGTATGTAGCATACCCGTCTCTATGGAACGGCTATAAATACCCGTCCACATGCGCCGACGAGCCGTTACGCATCATTCAATTCATTTGAACCGACTGGGAACAGTAAGTGACAAACGAAGACACTGAGGGTGAAGGTTATACCAACTCGTCTTGTTTTTCATGTTTGTACTTTTTTTCTGGAGGTTGGGTGGATTAAGTGTTATTATAGAGATATATTTCCATAACATGGAAATGGGTATTTGAATCAGGTATCCCAATGGGTTTAAACAAAACATCGTCAGTATGTTTGCTGTCATGAACAAACTAAGATTGTGTCTGCAAGAGCTTGCATCATGCCTTTTAAACTAGTTATGTATGGATGATATGAATACAATTTTTAATTTTAACTTCATAGTGTGCATCACGCACTTTGCAATTTCATTATCGCTGATTGATTGTGAACTTGGTAGAATTATTTTCCCTGACAGCGGAGTTCCGTTATAATTGTAAAATTATATTGGATGAGTAAGTGCATGTCTTTCATAATGATTGCGATGAATGTCAAATGCAATGTAATAACGGTAGGAGAAATGACGGGTTTGACAATAGCCAACAAACAGGAAGACGTATTCTAAAACAAAAAAACAACATCAAATAATAATAATAATAATATTAAGAATAATAAAAATACTACATGTACTACTACTACTACTAATAAAAAAATAATAGTAATATTAGTATTAATAATAATAATAATATTATTATTATTATTATTATTATTATTATTAATAACAATACTGATTTTAATAATAATAATAATAATAATAATAATGCTTATAATAACAATAATAATAATAATAATAATAATAATAGTAATAAAGCTACACACCCTCTCTACATGTCTAATTAAATCGCAAGTTTTTTTATAGTCTTGCTTTTATTGGAATTTCATGAATCTGGTATGTAGGCCTCAGCGATCAATTATAATGCTTTTGCTGTACAGAAATATTATATTCCGGAATAGTCTCTCACGGACTCTAACGCACCACCTTTTGATTTTGAAGTCGGTCGTTCTAACCACTGAGCCAATGGGACTTCTTGAGGACATGATATATGTATTATAAAGGTCTCACTGAACGGTTATTTCTCTTGTCAGTCACGGTAGATACTTGCTGGCGTTTCAAAAAAAGGTCTGTCTCGGTTCGTGTTTATTTATTAAAATGTGCAAATAGTTCCTCTTTTTTTGTTGCAGGTGACAATAATGGGACAAGTTCGTGATTTCATACAGGTTTGGATATGCCTGAATGTTTTTGAGCCCAGATCTGAGAATCTAATACCGGGTAGTCATACACTTGAACATGTAAGTGAAATGGACAAATCTCTTCAAACTAGTGATATTAAAAAAAGCAAATTGGTCAACCACGTGTTTTTTGCTAGATAATTCGAGCAACAGACTTCAATTTTCACAAAGGAAATACTTTTCAGAAACTTCAGGAACTTCTACAGTAGTCCTGAGGGGTCCTGCTACATATTTGGAGCAGTACATATTTACGTTATATACCTAAATATAACGAAAGACAACAAAACATAGGAGGGATGATCCACAATTACGCAGACGTTTACTACATGCATTGTATTATTAAATATATAACAATAACATGCATATCAGTTTATAATTACAATTATTAATTTTAATTTTATGCTTTCCGGTGGTTTATATAATTTTCTCAGTGAAGTAAAATTATGCTGCTGGAAGCATAAAACAAAAAGAACATTGATTTTTTCAGTGCAATTTATTATATCTCGTGAGCTCCCAACACAATATTCTCACTCGTGGATACGCCACTCGTGAGAATACTGTTTCGTGTGCTCACTCGATGAAATAAAGTTCATCTTCCACTGTAAAAAAACAAATATCCTCTATATATTAAAAGCATTTTAAACGTCTTTATAGTAACCCATTAACGAGGGAGCAGGACAATTCAAATTAAACGTTTTAACATATAAAATGATACTTCAAAAGCTCATTATTTAATATGAAACAAGAGACAATCTACGTCACGAGGTCCCGCCTTAATTCCATTAAGCAATTAGCAGGATTTTATAACAGATTTTCAACAACAAAAACAGTTTTAAAAAAAAATTACTGAGAAAATGTGACCTGTTTACAATTACCTATTAATTGTTTTAATTTAAAATAAGCAAACTTTTAAGCCGAAATTAGGGTTTTATGTCATACCTGAGCCACCCCATTTTCGCTTCTTGTAGGAGGGTTTGGGTGAGGTATAAAAGTTAATACTCGGACCACGTAATGTGTGCCATTTCTTATGCTATCACAATGACGTCAGTACAGGTTGTATGTTTAATGTTGATTTATTAGTTGATAATAAAAGAGTTTACGTATAACAAAGTCTACGTAAAGAAACGGTAATTTGGACAGCCCCGCTCTCGCTTTAACGGGCTACTATGACGACGTCTAAAATACATTGCTTTATAGTATTTGTACATTGTATTGTTAACTATTTTATAATAAAAATATAGCAAAAATATACACCATACACAATGCATCAATGCCTTTTCCAGATGTGTACGTAGGTTTGCCTAAGAAAATGAACTTATAATGTGACAATTGGATATCCATAATTTAGGTCTGTAATGTGACAATTGGATATCCATAATTTTCGTCTGTAGCATATTGAATAGACGGCATTGAACATCTTTAATTTACGTCAGAAATATAAGGTTTATATCACCCAGCTCAATTGTTTTGTCTGACTCAAGGAATGCAATGATCGAACTCTAGTTATTCCAAGTAAGCTTCTTCAGTAAGGTTTTTATTATCATAAACTACGTAGGTGTTTCTCAAAGTGATACCGCAGTGAGCAGATGAGTTGTACAATTTATGGATGTAAGATGGAATATAAATGAATTAAACATGTAATGTGCATGTGAGATCTACTAAACATGTAAAAGTCACATCTATGGCAACGGCTGTATTCAATTCTAAAAAACAGCAGTTCAGCTTTATATTCTATTATTTAATTTCCCCAACTGGATTTACTGCCTGTAAACATGCAGTTAAACTAACTGCTTCTGATAATTCATCGACATCACGAGCATTTTTAGTGAAATAATATGTGAAAATAGTATTAACAATCATCATTTATCTGTACGGGAATTACATATCCAAGACTTTATTATAATTGTTAACATTTTTTTCGGCTCACAACATTTGTACATGATTATAACTTTAAACTGTATTCACTCAATTTCTGCTAATTTTTTTAACTTGCGTCATAACTTGTTTTCCAGAACAACCATTTTTATAATCATAATTCTACCAAAGGTAACATGTGGCGTATTTAAGGAATATGTACAGTTTATACATGTATGAAACTGAAGCACTGTATCAGGGTTTTCATATATATTTATATCGTAACCAGAATAACTCTTCCAGATCGCCTTACTTGAATACTGTATGAAGAAAACATTATCAAATTCAAACAATATCACAGACTTTTTTGCTAAATCATAAACTATTATTTGATCTGTGGTTTATAATGATGACACTTGTACATATAAATAAAAGTGTACATGTACGTCGGTCACAAAACAATATAGTTTAAGAGCCTTACATATCATACAAATTACTTTTAATGATGTATACAACACAAACCGTTGAGTCGAGTCGTGATTAAACTATTTCCTTAACAGCAGTCCATTTTGACGGATCATGTGGCGTAGTTTAAAACATATGCACATTGAATATGAAACCGATTATGATATTGATGGATTTTCGTATTTAGACATGATTCTTATAGATCTCTCCAGTCCCTTTAATAGTTGCAATGTTTAATATTGACAGTGATGAGGGAATACTTTCCATCCTTTTCCCATAATGTAATGTTACAAAAGCGAATGTTTTAGAATCACATTCCTCCTTTTATTGAGAATGGAGAAATAATAGATATACCATCTCATACATGAACAAACACGAACTGTACAGAAACTCATCATCAGTGGATCGAGAAGACATAATTCACAATTTTGAATCTGAGATATATTTGCGCTGTATGTGCAAAATGGAGTTTTATTAGGTCAGATATCACTATTTATTTGGGGCTTCTGATTGGTTGAAGAAGTATAAGGTCTATTAGCCTGAGGCAATATAGTCAGATTGTAAGTTAGAATATGATTGGATTACATTATTCAATTCATAACATATCCGCATAAAACATCAAACTAATATATTTCCACCATAAAACATGTTCATTTATTGAATTGTTCTGAGGTATATTTACAACATGTACGAATTATTTAATGCCAGTTTTAGGGTGCCTACTTTCAGTGAACTGTTAGAGGCTGAAAGCATTGCATTGCCCCCAATTCGCTTTTCATTTCTGAGTGTTTCTAAGATAGGGGTATTTCCTTAAGAAAAAACTATTATGTTTTTCAGCCAGTGTGATTTAGAAATAAGGGTTAAAGGCCAAACTAATGTAATGTAGGTCTAAATGCAATAGACTTTATAATAGTGTAATATGGCCAGTATGGTAAATTATTGATAATAACGACAGAGATGTATTACTGATATCAGTCAGTTCAAATAGTTGATCTCATTAAATAGGTCAAATATGTTATTTATATGTTATGCTGGCAATCACTAAATATTGGTGTTTTTAGTCACATACCTAATACTTCTATGATTAGGCACACAACAAATGCATTATCAATACTTTGAGAATCATGGAGGTATCGCATTACCAAGTAGTTTCGATAAGTTATTTACACAAGTATTGAACAATATCATTTGAAAATCATGGCAACTTTTTTTATCTTAGGCTTTATTTTTCAAACATAGTTTGCCTTCAATGTATCATACTTTTACTAATTATAGCTGAAGAAGTGTTTAAGAATGTCTAAGGTATTATTAAAATAAAAATGATATATACTGAAAGAAAAACGAAACGCGACACGGGAATTTACGCTATATATTGTATGTATAATATGCTGCTGTTAATTGAATGGTACATGGCTACGTAAGATATTTGATTTCGGAAAAAAGACTAAAACAACACGTAACACAGCAAATAGTATTCCTGCACAGTTTCATCATTTGGCGCAAACTTAGGATGCAACATTTTGCAAACTCTTTACGTTAAATACAGTACTGAACTTGCACTTTTAAAAAGAGGAACTTAAACATTTATGAAGTTCTTGTTACAACGTGTACTGTGATTAAAGCGTCACAGTTGCGTCCTTTCTCTAAATAACAGCAACATTATTTTTTACAAAACATCTTGGGATTTCCTTGTAATATATGGAATTAAGTGTGCCGTATATAAAATGTATAGCGGAAATTCCCGTGTCGCGTTTCTTTTACCTTTCAGTATAGATTTAAATTGAACAGTACACAAACAACTGATCTGCGAACTATTCATAACAAGCGCTGAACGTATTCCAGGGTCTGAATGAGATCTAAAATATTGATTGGTTTTAATCCAAAACCATATGAAAACCACAAGAGTAAATTAATGATGAGGAATGGCATATATTTGGAGAATGTGGTAATTGTTTCTTTTCTACTTATACATAATGGATGAGGTTATTTACATTTCTGATTATTACACTATACGTCACTGAATTCAAATCATCAGTAATACATGCAATTTTACACGGCTTTGATTGTTATCGATTATATCAAAGTATTGTTTGTAATACTATAGTTAAATAAAATAATGGCATGCATATACAACCTAGATATAAACATGAAAACAAAATTACATTTGTATAAACATACCTGGGATTTAAACTAAATCACACTAGGAGTTGATGCAAAGAGGAGTATAAGACACGTGCGAAGGTAGACTTCTTTGTAGCGATGTTGATCTTATCGACACGTTGTAGTTCACACCATCACACTTCCTGAACAACGCGTACTGGGACGTTTTAGACAAAACTGTAACCAACAACCAAACCCAAATAAACGATACACATAAAATCCACTGTCATTACCTCCCTTATTAACAATGGAAAGTGCGAACCATACATCTGATTTCACTGCTCTTAAACTCTCAAAGAGCATATTAATGACGGTATTACATATTTTGAATAAGTCGCATAAGCAAAGCAATTTTACCTCTCGGTATCTGGATGACATAATGAACATTGACAACCCTTTTTTCTACTATGGTTAATAATATATACCCTAAAAAACTTCAACTTAACAAAGCTAATATTTCCGATACTAGCTCTTCTTTTCTCGATTCACATCTCTCAAATGAAAATGGTGAAATAATTAGCAAAATAAATGACAAGAGAAATGATTTTAATTTTGATATTGTTATTCATCCCTAGTTAGATGGGGATGTTTCCCGAGCAACTTCTTATGGGGTCTATGTGTCTCAACTTGTTCGTTTTTCTAGAGCGTGTACTCGAGAACATTAATATTTGTAATCGTTGCGTTACTAAAAAGCTACTGGATCAGGGCTATCGTTACCATAAAATTCGTATAAACATTGCAAACTTTTATTATCGTAAACCTAATCTTCTTTCCAAATACAAAAGTAATTTAAGAACTCTTCTGCGACAAGGGCTATCAGACTGACTTCTATGGTGACGTGAGTTACAAACTTCGCAAGATCCTTGGTCATGACTTTCATACTATGTTTGTTAAACTTGTAAAAGGTTTATCAAAACAGTTTATGATCATATCAGTTTGCACCGCATTGCATGTTTGGTGGTGGACCCATTTACAGTTCGCCACTATTCTTTCCTTTTAATTGTGCGATGACCGGAAAGACTGTGTCTTCTTAAAGCCCAAAAGGACGGTAACGTTTGATGTTTGTCTGCAATATAGTTGTGTCGTGCCCCTAAATGACTTATTCTCTTGTTGCTTTGGCTTCTGCCTAGTCACTGAATACCTTCTTAGTGGCTTTCTAGGCTATTGTTTTTTTTTGTATTTATATATATACACGGGCATCTATGTGTTTTACTTATATTGCCTATTAATGCTGCCTAGTTGGTTGGAGAATAGTTTAGGGCGGTGATTTCCACTCATGTTGTGGGGATGACAATATGGTACATGTGAGGTTTGGTATGTTTCAGTGTAGTTAAAATGAACATAGAAATAAAATATAGACATTAGTCTGAAGAAAGACGTAAATAACAAAAACCTGTCCCGTGATCTGACATTTGGCGATTTACTCGTGGGTTTTTCATGTCTACAATACATCCAAACATAATGGGACAGATAACATTAGCGTTTTAGCTTATTTCGAGTGATTCTGCGTGTTTTCCATATTGCCAGGACTTGTAAGGGCGACGCCGTTCGAAGTAGAATTGCTTGCAACATATCCGAAATGAAATAATGTCACGTCATGGAGAACAATTTGAACACATCATAATGTGTTTCAAAGTAAAGCCGATTATCTCGCACATATGTAGTATGTTTCTTGATATAACCTATATTTGATCAAAGAATGTACGATTCCCGTCTCAAAAAAACTATCTATATTATTTATTAAGTATCCAAATTAGTAGGTTGTGTCGGTTTTAGAAATGCTGTTTGCATTATCAGAAAGTAGCGGTGGTGTAGTTCTCGTAACCAAACATTGAATGTCGAATAAGAGCGGGATGTGCCCAGTTCGAATCCACACACATGTTTTTGATGAAAGATATTCGAAGGAAGTAGCTACCAGTGTTACCTGTACGAAGTCTAGATTGATTGTTCGATGTTTGACTTATCGCTCCTACTCGTTTATCTACCGACTTTGTGGGTGTTCGTCAACCCGAATGAACTTCAACAGTGATCCATTATTTTTCTGAGTTAGTACCATACACAGTATAGTGTGCGGCTTGAACAACTAGATTTTGTTTTAAATTAATAACTTAGTAACGACGCGAATGGTATATTAATCCACAAACGAGGCTAATTGCAAGGTTAATATGGCATTATGACTGCACGGCATACTGTTTACATTATTATCGTATTCGCGTTGTTGTCATCATCAAAGAAACCGTACATGTGGCTGTTGATTTTTTAACAAATGGCATTGCTTTACCTATGATATATCGCTTAAATAGATGAGCTTACATCTCAAGCCTCTTATGTGGGTGGAGTCTATTAATATAGTATGCGATTTTGTGTCAGATTAAACTCACATTTTGATCATAACAATTTTTTAGACTTCTAATGCTTTTACATCGGCTTGTAATGTTTAGATAAATGCGTTCAGTTTACTTTTTATCAGCTTTAATTCAATTACCTTTTGCACCAATACTATTAAAAATCCTCGTGATTAGTCAAACGAACTCCTAAACAGATGTATTATACCGTCACTTTTTTTACAAATGAATGAACATTCGTCGATCCTCAATTTCCATAAGTTATATAATCAACACTATCATTGACTGAATAATGCATCAAGAGCACGCCATGACGTTGTACATTGTCGTCAATGTATAAGCATATCGGAGATTCTAATCATCGTGGATTGCATGATGTTGTCTGAATAGTAAACACGCTAATCTTGAAGTTGTTTTCAGGTATAAAAATTAGCTCTTCGATGCATTAATACTGTTTTATTTTAAATTAAAACTGCTTGCATGTACTTATGTATCAGCAAAACCAGCCACACAAAATTATAATTAACAAATTTATTTAATGAATGTACAAAATCCAGTTTGTCATTAATATCCATTTTTTTAATTAAGTCCAAATAAAATGTTCCAACGTTCCTTTAATTAGGATTAGCAAGTGTCTCTTTAATCCAAAACAGTAAGTATCTCTTTAATCGAACACAGTAAGTGTTTCTTTAATCCAAAACAGTAAGTGTCCTTTCAGTCTAAATAAATTTCCAATATTTCTGGTTATCCAATTATCCAATTTCACTGTTATTATGAATGAGCACAATAATAAGTAAATCCTCTCATAAATTAAAAGCATTCACTTCAAAATTAAATCTTTACACTAAATAGTCAACTGGGCTACACCCAGAGCTAGCCAGTTTATATACCGTCCAAAGACTACTCCAAAAGCCTCCCAACCAAAACTGTCCAATGAAAACTACCCTAAAGTTGATCACAAATGAATTTGCATGCAATAGTCAAATTCATCCTGAATGAATTTGCATAAATAATTTGCATACCAGATGAACATATTTACATCTATACTATTTTTAACTTTCTTCAAGGCCAAATCAAGTTACAAATTTATTTAATGAATGTACAAAATCCAGTTTGTCATTAATATCCATTTTTTTAATTAAGTCCAAATAAAATGTTCCAACGTTCCTTTAATTAGGATTAGCAAGTGTCTCTTTAATCCAAAACAGTAAGTATCTCTTTAATCGAACACAGTAAGTGTTTCTTTAATCCAAAACAGTAAGTGTCCTTTCAGTCTAAATAAATTTCCAATATTTCTGGTTATCCAATTATCCGATTTCACTGTTATTATGAATGAGCACAATAATAAGTAAATCCTCTCATAAATTAAAAGCATTCACTTCAAAATTAAATCTTTACACTAAATAGTCAACTGGGCTACACCCAGAGCTAGCCAGGTTATATACCGTCCAAACACTACACCAAAAGCCTCCCAACCAAAACTGTCAAATGAAAACTACCCTAAAGTTGATCACAAATGAATTTGCATGCAATAGTCAAATTCATCCTGAATGAATTTGCATAAATAATTTGCATACCAGATGAACATATTTACATCTATACTATTTTTAACTTTCTTCAAGGCCAAATCAATAATAAACAAGCAACAAAGAATGTACACTTTGAGACACATGAAACAATACCTGTAAACGTTTAGATAGATAACACATTGTTATTCTACCATAGATTTAAATATAATACTGATGCAATAACAGCAATAGTTAGATGTAGTAATAATGAAATGTAAAAACAATTTACTGTCAACTATTTTGAAGAGTTATAATGAAAAATAAAAGATTTCAAAAATGAAAATATGTAGAAAAACAAAGGAACGCCACTAATTTTAGACACATGACAATTATGAAGTTTGTAACAAGCGTTCTAATTTGGCATTCGATTTAGAAGTCCAGTATAATTTTCACTTAAACATGTTTGCATAACTTTATAATTAAATACACGTTTGAGATTTCAATTTGCTTCTTTATTCTATCAAATGTTTAAATGTCTTACTGGTGAAATGTAATCAACAACTAGTAATGTGTTATCTCAATTTGCTTTGAATTATTCTGATAATTAATATGAATGATTCATGAATATGGAATTTGGTAGAAATATAGAATATTAGGCCAGAGCCTTTTGTTATTAAGTTCGTTAGGCGAGGCTTAGAAAACGAAGAATGGCGAGGTTCTGCCGAAGCCCTGCCGAGCCACTCTTCGTTTTCGTGCGGAGCCTAATAGACTTCAGAGTAAAAGGCGATGACATACTATTCTATTTATCATTTAGATTATCAACATGTTCTGCATGAAGTACTACTAATTTTTATTTCGCAAAATTCTACTCTTACAGGTCTCACTAAACAGTTATTTCCCTTGCCAGTCACGGTAGGAACTTTCTGGAGCTTTAAAAAATGATCTGTGTTATTCGGTTCTTGCTTATTTCTTAAAATGTGCAAATATTTTCTCTTTTTTTTGTTGCAGGTGACAAGAATGGGAGAAGTTCATGATTTCATTCAGGTTAGGATATGCCTGAATGTTTCTGAGCCAAGATCTGAGAATCTAATACTGGGTAGTGATACATTTGAAAATGTCAGTGAAATGGACAAATTCAAGAGGGTTTCTTCAAACTATTGATATTAAAAAAAAGCAAATTGGTCAACCCCGTGTTTTTTGTTGGATATTTCGTGCAACAGACATCAAGTTTCACAAAGAAAATATTTTTAAGAAAATTCATTAAGTTCTACAGTGGTCCAGAGGGGTCCTGCTACATATGCAGAGCTATGTAAAATTAACTGTGTTGTGAGACGTAAACCAAACATCATCCAGTTCAGCAGACGCTTGCTCAAATAGCAGCTGATTGATGCAGATTTGTGTTTTCTGAAAAAACAGCCTTCAAAATGGAAACAAGTGAGTTTGAGGATTGTAAAATGGCATCACGTGTGGATTTTAACAAGTTTTTAATGATTTTACAGTGTAAAATTGACTCTTGTGTAAGACATTCGGACTGTATGCTGAATAACAACAACACCTTGGATGGAGTTATGCATAAGAAGTCTGGTTACTCTCAATATAGGAGACAATCAATTCAACTCGGAACAACACACACTCATTTGAACGTTTCCGCACACATGGCAACATATATTGATGTAAAGAGTGACTCGGGTTTGCTTCGGAACCTTCATGTGTTCTGCCTTTTAATAAAAGTTTGTGTCTCCGAGATATGACCAGCTGAGCTTGGAACCACATCCAACAAACTGTGAGAAAAACAGATGTCTCCACACCACACCGAATCTATACATGGGACTTGGCCAGTATCTAGACTGCATGCTTGAGGTAATTATAAGTACTGTTGCTGTAATCAAGTAGTGTATCACATTAAAATCATACCCCACCCTCTTCAAATGTACAGCATTTATTTGTAATAACTAGTCGTATTTAAATCTATTGTTTTTCACTTGTCAAGAATGTCGGTCGCATACAGCCTCACATAAAGTAACCTTACGTTAAGTAATTTATTTGTCACTTTGTCAAGAATGTCAGTTGCATACAACCGCACGCATACGTAAACATAATTCATTCGTCACTTGTCAAGAATTTCGGTCGCAAACAATCGGACGTTAAAAAAGCTTGCGTTGCGTAAAATAACTTGTTTGTAACTTGTCTAGAAACTTGGTCGCTTTCAACTTTATACAACCTTACGCGAAATACCATTAAGTAAAATAATGTAAATTTGTCGCTCATCAAGAATGTCGGTCACATAGCACAGTGAGCACAGCATACAACCTTGAGTAAAATAACCTTATGTAAAATAATTTATTTCTCACTCGTTAAATAGATTTATGTCGGTCGCAAGATTTTTGTCGGTCGCATACTGCCTTGCATAAAAAAAGCTTACGTAAAATAATTTATTTGTCACTTGTCAAGAATGTCGGTTGCATACAACGTCATGGAAAATTTATAACTTTACGTAAAATAATTTATTTTTTCAAAAAAGTCAGTCGAGTCGAGTACGCTTGTCTTCTCTCGTCGTTTCTTGACATTTTGTAAAAGCGTTTTGTTTTGTAATTTTGTGACAGTTGTCGAGAATGTGTGAAACTATTGTACTGAATTTAGTTAATTTCAGATGAATATATTATAAAAGTATAATTTTTCAGTGTTGACTTGACTTGACTTGGTTTGACTGACTTTTGACTTGACTAGACTTGATTTGACTGACTCAACTGCACACCTTACATAACTTGTTTATGATTTGACTCACCGAAACTTGACTTGACTTAATCTTGACTTATACTTGACTTGACTTGAACTTGACTTAACTTGACTTGAACTTGACTTTGACTTGACTTGAACTTTACATGAATGTGTGAAACTATTGTATTGAATTTAGTTAATTTCGGATCAATATACTTAATAAATTGTATATGGATACATTTTTACTTTGGTCCTGACTTGACTTGACTATTGCTTGACACGACTAGACTATAATTAACTAGACTTGACTTGACTAGACTAAACTGAATCAGCTGCTGAAAGTCTGCACAACTTGTTTATGACTTGACTCACCATAACTTCCTTATTACTTGACTCACCATAATTTGACTTGACTGAACTTGACATCAACTTGACTTGATTTACACACATTATAATTTAAATATGAAACACATTTTAGATAAAGAAAACATAACGCCCAATATAGAAATAACAATACTGATAATTATTTTACTAAAGAAGAGTTATTAAAGATACACCTTTGTCGTCTCTATGCAATCCTATATATTCTCGAATTGCCTAGATCTCAATTTGTCGAATCCAGACGTTGTCATACTTTATGCTATAATTTCACAAATAGTCGCCCGATATGGTCAAATGAGGCCATTTCATGTAGGGTTTTAAGGTAAGTTTCTTCAGAAAAGATTTTCGTCTCATGTCGCGGAACTTTTTTTCCTTCAAGGTCTCACTAAACAGTAATTTCCCTTGCCAGTCACGGTAGGAACTTTCTGGAGCTTAAAAAAAAGATCTGTGTTATTCGGTTCTTGCTTATTTCTTAAAATGTGCAAATATTTTCTCTTTTTTTGTTGCAGGTGACAAGAATGGGACAAGTTCATGATTTCATACAGGTTAGGATATGCCTGAATGTTTCTGAGCCAAGATCTGAGAATCTAATACTGGGTAGTGATAGATTTGAAAATGTCAGTGAAATGGACAAATTCAAGAGGGTCTCTTCAAACTATTGATATTAAAAAAAAGAAAATTGGTCAACCCCGTGTTTTTTGTTGGATATTTCGTGCAACAGACATCAAGTTTCACAAAGAAAATATTACTAAGAAAATTCATTAAGTTCTACAGTGGTCCAGAGGGGTCCTGCTACATATGCAGAGCTATGTAAAATTAACTGTGTTGTGAGATGTACAGAGGACGCCGCCATGTTGTTGTTTTTTATTTGTTTTATGACCTCATATAACGTTACGTGCATGACGTCAGAAAACGTACAATAAACGCCGAGTGATTTCGAAATTGATTATACTCCTTTATTAAGCAGAAACGTGCATATCTGCATGATAAAACTAACAAGACGCCGCTGAGTTTCCAGTAGTTAGTTAGGTATAATTGTATTATTGTTTCCTTTATTGTAGGAACATGGCATCATGGCTTTTCATAAGGGACACGTGTATACATGGGATATATGTCAATTTTGAAGAAGTAATTAAGCAATAGCATTGTTCCACGATATCAAAATCATACCTTTGACTTTAATTGTCCCCTTTGGATCCCTGGCAAAGCGTAGGGCCACTCCTTATCCAGACAGAAGTGCAGAAGTCCACTTTGTTCCATTTTCATTAAATGTCTTCACCATCATCCCTGTATTGTTTCTTATGCTACATAAGAGCTTGCAGAAAACAATAATCGTAGCTCTACCGAAAACTGAAGTGGTCACAAAACATCTTGCAGTAACGTGTTTATGAAAAAGACATGTTAAACTATTTCACAAAAAATAAAATATGAGAACAGTTTAGTTAGCTTATATTTCCATATAATAATTAAATGATATACTACTAGTAGGACATCGGACTAGTTTACGACCATATCAATGTATAGGATACGCGCTGTGATTATGATGTCGGTCTGCATGCGCGACAGATGTCGGTATCATTTCAATAAAATTATGGGAAAACTGATTTCAAAACATGTAAACAATGGAGTGCTTAGGGGAGAACATGATGGGTATCGAGAAAGTTGGTAAGTTGGTTCATTTGCCTACTATTTTCCATCCCTTCTAAGCTAAGATAAGCTTTTTAATACTGTCGTATAGAAAGAAGTTAATTGTTTTGAGAAAAGGCCCCCAAAACTCAGTTCTGGTTATAATGTGAAAACTATTAATGAAATTCTTATTTGTATTATTTGTAAGTAATATCTTATTGGCATTCCCCTAAGTTCAAGAATCATTGTTATACAGTATGTTTATGAAGATAACAATGATTTGTGCGTGCAAGTGCCTTATGATGTCGGGTTGTCAAGCACTGGATGTCGAATTGAATTGCGCTAGATGTCAGAGGTACTGTTTCTACAGTGCGCTAGATGTAGGTCTGTGAGCGCTGGATTTCGTTAGATTGAAGATATATTGACTGATGGTTGATACAATAATACAACGTCAATTTATTCAGTCTACATCAATTTACTAGATAAGTTCAGTCAGATAAATATCAAATATATTTCTTTCCACACACATATAACTGCATAAATATATAAATGCATTACACTGAACCGCAGTAGCATGCTTAAAACACATTATTGCATCATGTCCTTTCATAATTTTGGAAAACAATGTGTGTATTTGAACTAAAAACACGTGTTAATAATCAATTTGGTTGGAGTCTTTCAATTGTAAACGGGATAAATTGCCTAAATTGCCTGCGGTAGGCTTTCGGACGCTGCAATATTCTAGCTATGTACGTTAAACATATTTAAAATCATGGAAATATACTGAAAGGAAAAAGAAACGCAGGGTGCGTATTTCCGCTATATATTGTATGTTTAATATGCTACTGCTAATCGAATGGTACAGGGCGACATTAGAAAGAAGGTTTAAACAGCACTGAACACACCAATGGTTACCCCTTTAAAGTTTCATTATCGTCAGAATGCGCATTTGGCTCAAGCAGGTGAGCAAACTTAGGCTTTAAATGTTGCAATCACTTAACATTAAATACAGATCTGAACTGGCTCAAATTTTCAAAGAGGAACTTCAGCATTTATGAATTTCTTGTTACAACGTGTACTGTGATTAAAACGTCTACAACATCACAGTTGTGTCCTTTCTCTAACTAACTGCACTTTTTTTTTTTACAAAACATCTTTGAATTTCCTTGGAATATACATGGAATTAAGTGTGCAGTATATGCAATATAAAGCGGAAATACGCACCCTGCGTTTCTTTTTCCTTTCAGTATATTCCACCATGATTATAGATAATGATAACTGTTGATAGCAGCTGGAAATTAGCGTGCGTGCAGGGTTGTCTAATAGTGTATCGTTTAACAATAAATCATTTAAATGTAAATAATACTAATGAATTTCAATTTGAAACAGCTTATTGACTGAAACAGTCGTGCTCTTCTTTAAGTGCACGTTCAATATTTACATAATGCATGTGCGTCATTAGAATACAGTTCATTGACAGGATGACGAATTGATGAACTAAATTAAAGAAAAGCCGTAGTACATGATATATTATTCCAATTCGACAACTGAAATACATTAGTCTAATGTAACATTATAAGTACAAAAAACAAAAACAATTTGAAATATTATTTTCAACTACAACAAAATAGTGTCTGACCTTGATATAGTAAATAACACTCCTAAGGAATGCGAGTGTAAACATCTAAATTGTGCTATGATCTGCCCGGTCATGTATTTACCGGTAATTTTGATATTATATATTGTACCTTTTCTTTGTTGTTGTTTCCTTGCATTGTATGATGCGAACACCATGTTATAGAACGATACTTTCATTACTGAAGGAACCTCCCAAACACACACTATTAATTATTTTTTTCTATAAAATACGTTATGGAATGATTTCAATAAGGGATAAGTGTGTTCAAACATGAGATATAGGGTCCTATAGAAACCACAGCGTCCGAGCGCAATGGCATCGTAGGTCCGCACTGCACTGCAAACAAGGACTTGAAAATACAATGAAAGAGACAAAAAACAACAGAAAGGGTGGTGAAGACAGGGTTACCGACTTGGAACGGTCAGTAGGCAATAAGGCCTACTGGTTAGCTTCAATCGATTTTATATGCGCATAGTTCTTGCTATTATCCTGTCTTCAACGCCCAAATATACAAGACAGTGTAAACAAAACTACATCCCATCAAAAGGAATTCTCTAACAATAAAGTCCACATCCTGAGAAACTAACTAACGAAACTCATACAAAATAATAAACATCTCAGGATGTATCCAGAATCGTACTGAACAACCATAGAAGTTGCAGCTTAAGAGAAAACCAATCTAGGGTACAAAACAAACCGTGCTTGTTCGTATGCTTTATATTTTAGTCACGTGCGCAATTTATTCGATATCTCTGAATCCGCGCCTTTATGTATAACATGTATGTTACCTACATGTAACCTGGTTCCATGTATTTGTATTATTATTCCCTTTAGTCAATGTAGAGACAATTAAGGGACCAGTAGTTTTGTTGATGATTTATCGACATCGTCAATTATAATTTTTACATTTTCAAATAGTTTACATCAGTGATTTTGAATGTAGCATAAACGCACATGACGTGCTATAGCAATTAATGGGACTTGTTTTAGCAATGCGAAATATGTATTTGGTATATGCACAGCAGACAATATGTATTTACTGTGCTTAGAAGAGTTTTTACTAGGTTATATTCGGTGTGCAGCATGGCTTCATGCAATGCACGATTTACAGTCTCAATCTAACCGAGACTGCACTATTTCGTGTTTATCGTGTTCGGCTGTTTCAAAAGGTCCAATCTCATGCTCTTTATATAGCACAGTAGCGTTGCTTGTGTAGTATGGCGGCAGTAAAAGGTCTCCCCGCAGCTGGACATGGAATAATGACAGTTAAATAGCATGTACACCGCCATATGCATGCCATCTTTGGGATAGTTAAAATTCTATACTATTGATTTTATGAATACCTAGTTTTTCTCAATCCGGGGCTAGGAGGCATGAACGGTAGCAGCAAGCATATGTCACTACCGTTCATGATCAATCAAACCGAGACTGCAATATTTCGTATTTATCGTATTCGGCCGTTTCCAAAGGTCACCTCTCATACTGTTTTACAATTCAACACTGCTTTATAGTGTTATCCTAATGTGTCAGAATGTATACACCATTTATGTCTGTGGCAGTCTGACATGTATTCAAGTGTAACATGAACTGTATCTTGAGAGATGAGACTCATCAGGTTTTCCGCTTTCACAGCAAAAGAACACTTTTCATTATGATATTGACGTGCTATGCTGGAGATGAAACACGTATTTATATTTGTCAGTGCTAGAAGTAGTGTATCTAAGCATGCAACCTAAACTTTATCATTGTGCACTAGAATTATCATACGGTTGTCTATTAAAATCAATAACATTTTTGCGGCAGTTTATATTCAAAATGAAAGTACATATGTCGCAGATCGCTTGTATAGCGGTGACTATTTACAATGACATTATGTCTGCATTATCCCCATACATGGGATCTCATAAACCAGGTGTCATACTCATCACAGAATACTGTAAATATATGAATAATATATTTATTATGTGAAATCAAAAATATATGTATCAATCCATGTAAAGTATATAACTTTACTCGTCAAAGTCTAAACGGCAAATGCCATATTAAATGAAATATTATTTAATTGGAAGTTACAAATTACATTCTCAATAAAGATATTGTATAATATAATGACAACGCTGATTTATGTTCAAAGGTAAACATTGAAACATCAAACACACACAAACACATTGCTGTATTGGATTACGTATCTTGTAGTCTCTTAACAATCAATATTACAAAATATTAATTACATCTTTCTCTTAAAAACTATGAACAATAACAAAAATGTTACATACCTAAATAATATATTTATTATAGGAAATCAACAATTTAGCAATCCATGTAAAGTATATAACTTTACTCGTCAAAGTCTAAACGGCAAATGCGCCGAAGCATAGCTTTATCGCGTACACGTGCATAATTATATTAGTAAAAGTATGGGTATATAACATGACATTTCTATAGGATATATTATAACAGGGTCATAATTATATATTATGTTACTTAAAAGGGAAAATAAATAGATAAATAAAGACGGAACGCTTAATTGAGTTTATTATTTATTTGTCCGCCCTATGACACATATAAAATATAGATATACAACTCCAACTGGAAAAGTAGCATTCAAGGACGACAGTCAACCACCAAGACACAAAGAAACAAAGAACAACTTCAAAGATGAATAAAAGGCCAAATAAGACGTCACAAACACAAAAGTGTTGTTGATAGGAATACCGCATTGGAACGGTCAGTGGCAAAAAATGCCGCTGGGTTTTTTGAACCAGGTTATAGGGTGCACCAAACCTCACATGTACCCTACTTCATCCCAATAAAACGAGACGAGTGTAAACGAGTGTAAATAAAACAAATCCCCGCCATGAACTATTCTCTAACCAACAAGGCAGTATTAATAGGCGACAAAGATGCTCGTAAAAGTCGAACACGAAATGTAGCATTCAAGGATAACAGCCAACCATCAACGCGCATGGAAACAAACCTTAATTACAAGGATGAATAAAAGAGCAAGGTATATGACATCACAAACATAAAATGGTTGACAATAAGGCTACGGCCGTGGAACGGTCAGTGTGAAGAAAACATCAAGCCATATTCTAGATTACACCAAACGTCACTCTTACCTTATTGTCATCCTAACAAGCCAATATCGGAGACAAACATCAAACATCACCGTTTTCTCAGGATGTATGCAGATATAATCAAAGAAGCAAGCTCGGCGATTGTGGGTGACTTTCCATGTCAATGTTAGCAACTATTCCTGTCACTCCAAATGTCCGTTTAACGTTTTAATGTGTTGCTAATATAAACGTACCATGGATATATTTTTGCTGTTAAAGGCAAGCTAAACCTAGCCTGAAATTAAATGGACAGAGATTAGACACATAAACTGGAGGACGGCCTCTACATGCATGTCTAAAGAGAGTAAGAATGTTGGTCTAAATGTTAGAGAGAAATTCCAAAATAGTGTGTTGCATAACTGCGTTAGATACCAGTGTTCATGCATTTTGGTATTCACGAATGACTATGTTTTACAAAATAAATAGCTGTGAAATAGTCTAAACGTGAGCTTTACTCATCATAAATATACTGTATAGCAAAAAAAAGTCAAAGACCATCCAGTCTCCCAATTTATTATGGAATAAACTCAGAAATATACAACGGTTACAACAGATATGTATGATGTAAAACTTGTGTCATCTTTGTCACAACTTTTGTTTAGGTTGCATCGGAAAATGGTGTTTTTATATATGTCTCATAGCCATGTAAAGCTATTTCAGTAGGTTTTGATCTACCATTTGTCCAGCTCATTACGGATAGTATCTGTACGAGACTGAATATTACACATTTAAATATAGGTAAACAAGTCGAACAGAAATTGCATTCACCAAACATAGTCAATCAAACAAATCAACATTTTAACAAACCACAAATACAAGGATAAATACATAAAAGGCACGGTTATGACATCATAAACACAAAAGGGTATACACCAATGGAATGGAATTGTTGGTGGCCGCAACATGCCGCTAGGGCTTTAAACCAGGTTTAAACTATTACACTATTACAATTCAACCGGACAGCGTAAATAAATAATTATCTACCATGCTATATTACATGTATCTAGCATACAAGGCAGCATTACTATGCAAAGTAAGTGTCAATCGATATAAATATCGAACAGGAAAAGAAAAAAATCAAGGCGACAGTCAACCACGAACACACACAAAAGTTCATGCATACAAAAATACCATAGATTTACTCCATTTAAAGCGCTAAATTAGCAGCATATAATAACACGTCTGAATGTATACTCGCACTATTGCATGCTATCCACGAACATTAGGCCTAACAGTTTACTGAGGTTATTTAACTGCCGAGAACACAGATTTTAAGCAGCTCTAAATGTGTGCCTGCTGTTGTTCTACCTTCAATAATGGGCCAATATGGCAATACTCGTTTCAATCAATCATCAACTTGCCTATATTAAATTTATTTTGATGAGTTTAGCGTCAAGAATTAGAAAAAATGGTTCTATAGAAACCACAGCAAACACCTACAATGGCACATTAGGTCCACACTGTACCACGAAACAAGAGCATTTTGAATATACAACAAGACAGAGTTACCGAATTGAAACAGTTAGTACCAGTCTGGTTTACTGGTTAGCTTAAATCGATTTTATGAGAACATAACTTAGCTATTATACTGTCTTCATCACCCGAAACAACACTGTTAAATGTTGTCGTGAAGAAATATCAAATACATAATTAGAAACACGCCAGTATGTATACACAATTGTACTGAACTACGACATCAGTCGCATTCAAAGAAACAAGTAACATAAAGTACAGCCAAAAAACATGAAGGGACGATATTCATGTCTCTACCTCCCCATTCAGGGTTTTAGAAAGCACAATCATACATTCTCATGAGTTTGTCCAGTCTTCGCCAAAGATAAACATGAGCGTATTGGCTGACTGTAGAGGTGTCCATCAATATCTTCATACATGATTGGTAGTATCCTTTACTGACAAATTACCTTATAATGTGTACAAAGTAGTCAAGAAAACTCATCTCCATAAAATAAATGTTGTGATATACCTAGACACAGAAACGTGTTTAGGATGGTACAGTACTGTAGATTTTCATTGTGAACCATATTGGTCAGGTAGATGTGGTTTCGGCACTCTATTATAGTTACCCATCTTGACCTGTTTACTCATAAAATAATGAAGGGGTTATATTGTTTGGCAACTAAAGATATGAGTAAAACGTGTATACGCCACGAATTATTTATATAAAATCTGCATTAATGGATCAGTATGAATATTCTGAAATCCGTTGGAAGTAACACACACAAACAAGAAGGAAAAGTAGCAGACACGGTTATATTGAGGTACTATAAGGTGCAATACCGTTCATTCCCTCTAGAACCGGATAAAGCGTTATTGAACTGTGCGCATATAAAATCGATTCAAGCTAACCAGTAGGCCTTATTGCCTACTGACCGTTCCAAGTCGGTAACCCTGTCTTCAACACCCTTCCTGTTGTTTTTTATCTCTTTCATTGTAGTTTCAAGTCCTTGTTTGCAGTACAGTGCGGACCTACGATGCCATTGCGTTCGGAAGTTGTGGTTTCTATAGGACCCTATATATCATTTTTTAAAGCCACAAAGATTTGGATTGATTATACCAAAACACAGTAAGTGATAACACTACTAATTAATAGTCGGGTCGACTTTTAAAGACACATTTCCCAACTGAATGTATTCGTTGAAAAATCATGGATAGCATGCTTTTTAACTGCTTACTTCTAGCTGACTGAATACCACAGAGACATTATATTGAGGCCCCATCACAGTTTTTTCTTTTCGTTTACTATTACCTTAGTTTTTGATATAAAATATATTGTAACTAAAAACACTAGATTATTTATTATGGGGGAGCATAATATAGTCGCCGCTTTTTCCGTCCGTCCCTGTCTACTCAGGTGCGCGCCCGTGCACGAAAAAATGCCCGGGTTTGCACCTGGGGTCTTCCTCCACCAATAAAAAGCTGGAATGTCGCCAAATGACCTTAGCTGTTGGTGCAACTATAAAATCCAGTTTAATGAATTCATATAAGATTTGGTTGAATTCCGACAAGCGGTTTCTGAGAAAAAGTCGTCAGAAGCAAAAGATAACGGCGACGGATAGACAACGGACAGACGACGGACGAAGAGTGATTCCAAAACATCAGGTAACCCTTCGGCTCAGGTGAACAAAAACACTGACAGATGACAACGATTTTTGAATTTTGAAGTCCCGATGATTTTCTTGCATTTGAGATTTACTAAAACATGGCTGAGAAGTAGCTGATAATAGAGTATATTGTACTCAAAATACGAAAAATATTAATTGTCTTTTAAGAAAATCCATCTATAAATAGTTGTTTTAACATATATACAAGTGCACATAAAATGCAAAACAGTTAGAATTGTTTCTACATTATTTTACACTCTTTATCGGACGGGCCTCACCCTTTGACAAAAAACTAATAATCTCAATTTCCTTGTGCAAATATATTTCTAACAGCGATTTACAGTTACCTATAGAAATTCTCTCCCCCCCCCCCCACCCACCACCTCCCCCCCCCCCCCCCCCCCCCCGCCCCCAAATACAATAGGCTCGAAATGTGTCTTTAACAGCCGCCTCTCTCTTACCACAAGCGTAATTGTGAAGTTGAATCAATACTTAAAATGCCATCTCTTGGAAGCAACATACATAGTTTCAACACCTCTCGCGCCGCCTAGCACCGGCCTAACTGTATTCTACTTTAAAGCCACACACACTGGGCTTGATGATCCCGAAGGACCAGTAAGTAGTACCACTACAGATTTGTAGTCGGGACGACTTTTTACATGTTTCGATGGTTTTATGAGAACGAGAAAGACTTACTTTCTAACATCGGTAAACATCATTAAATAATCCAGATTTCCTATTTGTTTTTCGTACACCATTTGTATTTTGATAGTATCTTTCCTAAATACATGCTTTCATTAAAGGTGTATTATGTTATGCTTTGAGAGTGCTAGAGCTGTGGTATCATTAAACCCACTGTTGCGTCTAATTTAATTGACCGAAACCACTTTTCCCTGAAACAGTTACACCTATCAACATGTTTTGATTTATTTCTTAGATTAATTAAGTACACCGTTTTAAACATTAACTTTGTACAGTAAAATTATAAACATTGAAACAACTGCATGTACGAACATAGTCAAATACAAAACTAACTTTGGTTGTATAGTAACTTTCGTTAAACGTTTCCAGATTTGTTTCATAATGATGCTATCTCTATTTTATCAATTTGAAATAAATTTGCAATATACAACAATGTGATATGCAAATGCCGAATATGATAAAATGTTTTCCTTTCCTTCAGTCAACACTCAAAACAGAAGTTGTTATTCATTCGATCTTTGGAGATCGCTGAGCCCGATACCTTTATTTAGTGGTAAATTTTCAATTTCTTTTGTTTTCTTACTAAATTTTCGATTCGGTGGTTTTAAAGTATTTCGGCTGTTACGTGTGATACGCAGGCTTTATAACCGCTGCTCCCAACTACATTCCTTTTTGTTTATTTCGCTCTTCGGGGTATACAATTGTATTAGATCCTGGGACCATACGCCGCTGGATAAAGGGGATGAAATAAAGATACAAATATTGCTATATCCACCGCCATATGATTGCCATCTTCGGGATGGTTAAAATTCTGTACTGTTGATGTTTATGAATACTGAGTTCTGCTCAACCCGGGGCAAGAGGGCATGAGCGGTTGCTAACAGATTTCTCTACCGCTCATGAACAGTCGCAATCAAACCGAGACTGCAATATTCGTACGTCTCGTGCTCGGCCGTTTTTAAAGGTCCATTATCATACTTTTGTTTTATAATACAGTAGCGTTGCTTGTGCAGTGTGGCGGCATTAAAACGTCTTCCCGCACTTGCAATCAGCACTGTTATTCATTCGATCTTTGGAGATCGCTGAGCCCGATACTTATATTTAGTGATCGGTGGTACATTTTTAATTTCTTTTGTTTTCTTACTGAATTTTCGATTCGGTGGTTTCACTACTCCGGCCGATAAAAGGCTCAATGTATTGTTTAACCACTCATTGGATATGTTGGCTGCTTTTTAATTTAGTCTTTTGGCTGTTACTTGTGATACGCAGGCTTCATAACCGCTGCTCCCAACTAAATTCCTTTTTGTTTATTTCGCTCTTCGGGACATACAATTGTATTAGATTCTGGGACCATACGCCGCTGGATATAGGGGATGAGATAAAGATACACATATTGCTATTTCCACCGCCATATGCTTGCCATCTTCGGGATGGTTAAAATTGTGTACTGTTGATTTTTATGAATACTGAGTTCTGCTCAACCCGGGGCTAGAGGGCTTGAGCGGTAGTTAGCATATTTCACTACCGCTCAATAACAGTCTCAATCAAACCGCGACTGCAATATTTCGTATGTGTCGTGCTCGGCAGTTTCCAAAGGTCCATTATCATACTCTTTTTCACACATTTTAGCAAATACATTTTAGAAGCGAACGCTGAAAGAAGAACCATGATGCAATACTTATATTACATTTCTGTGGGTGAAAGATTGGGATTCCTCAGTGATAGAATATCAAAATATCAGCCCGCCAACTTTTTGAAAAGCTCAGTTCTGAAAATAGATTGTTTCAACAACAATATTTTCTTCATGATCGGAAAACGATTATTAAAACCTGTAGAAAATCAATATATAGTCTTTGTTTCTGGATGCTCGTTTAGTTTTGGAGAAAATGGCTGAAAAAAAAAAAACGGCATGTACAGCTTATTATTATTTATTTTTATTAAGGCGATTTCCCAAATGAGTATTTATTCGGTATAATACAATAACTATCACATCCTCGGTCGACATTACATTCGCGGGTTGATCATATCCACTGGCACCCTCAAGAGGATGTGATATTTATATAATAACTACCTCCGAACACAAAAATAACTAATTTTAACGTTGAAATATAAGGTCAATAAAGTGTATCTGACGTCGACGTCATCCGCCGATAACGTTCAATAAAGCGAATAACTTATATTAAAATTATACATAAACTGATTTAAAATGTAATAAATAGATTATTTAACAGCTGGTTTCAATTATAGGGAAATTCTTCATTCGATAGTAGTGTGTTTGTGAAGGAATTCCCTATACTCTATCTCAACAGTTAAATACTCTCTCTATATATAACTCGTTCATCCTCACAATAATACAATCGTTCTACCATACTGTATTATATGTGTTCTATATATGTTAACCAGGCATGTGTCTGATTTCTTTTCCTCAATTTCATTTTAAATAATTTGGAAAAAAACATCTTGACAACTGGATTAGTTTTGCAGTGCTATGAAGCGATATCATTATTGCATACAGGCTATGGACCCTATCATGACGCCTACCTAAAGCCCATTGGGACGGTGGCGTTTGATGTTTGTCTATAATCTTTCTTGTCGTGCCCTTAATGGTTTATTCTCTTGTTGCTCTGGCTTCTGCCAAGTCAATGAGTACCTTCAGTGTGGCCTTCTAGGCTATTGTTTTTTTTGTATTATATTTACACGAGCATATTTGTGTTTTACTTATATTGCCTATTGATGCTTCCTTATGGTTACAGATTAGATTATGGCGGGGATTTCTTCATTACACTGTCCTGTTTTAATGGGATGACAGTAAGGTAAGTGTGAGGTTTAGAACCGGTTTAAACCCCAAGTTGCCTACTTTGTCACTGACCGTTCCAAGGCGGTAGCCCTATTGTCAACCCTTTTCTGTTTGTGATGTCGTTTGCAATTACTATTGCTTTTGCCTTTTTGTTTGTCTGTTTGCGTGTTTGTTTCTGTGTTTGTGGTTGACTGTCCTCCTTGAATGCTACTTTCCCTGTCTGATCTTTTTATATTTCTTAACATTCAAGCAACATTGATGAAATTGTGAAATATACCGGATTTTATTAAGCTTTTATGTTATCTGTTTTCGATCAACTCTTATAGATATATGGCTTTTTTATTAGTACAAATATGTAGGTCAACCCATAGAAAAACGCCAATAATATATGATACTGAATGAAGTCCATGAATAACAACAAGTCCTTGTTTGCAGTACAGTGCGGACCTACGATGCCATTGCGTTCGGAAGTTGTGGTTTCTATAGGACCCTATATATCATTTTTTAAAGCCACAAAGATTTGGATTGATTATACCAAAACACAGTAAGTGATAACACTACTAATTAATAGTCGGGTCGACTTTTAAAGACACATTTCCCAACTGAATGTATTCGTTGAAAAATCATGGATAGCATGCTTTTTAACTGCTTACTTCTAGCTGACTGAATACCACAGAGACATTATATTGAGGCCCCATCACAGTTTTTTCTTTTCGTTTACTATTACCTTAGTTTTTGATATAAAATATATTATAACTAAAAACACTAGATTGTTTATTATGGGGGAGCATAATATAGTCGCCGCTTTTTCCGTCCGTCCCTGTCTACTCAGGTGCGCGCCCGTGCACGAAAAAATGCCCGGGTTTGCACCTGGGGTCTTCCTCCACCAATAAAAAGCTGGAATGTCGCCAAATGACCTTAGCTGTTGGTGCAACTATAAAATCCAGTTTAATGAATTCATATAAGATTTGGTTGAATTCCGACAAGCGGTTTCTGAGAAAAAGTCGTCAGAAGCAAAAGATAACGGCGACGGATAGACAACGGACAGACGACGGACGAAGAGTGATTCCAAAACATCAGGTAACCCTTCGGCTCAGGTGAACAAAAACACTGACAGATGACAACGATTTTTGAATTTTGAAGTCCCGATGATTTTCTTGCATTTGAGATTTACTAAAACATGGCTGAGAAGTAGCTGATAATAGAGTATATTGTACTCAAAATACGAAAAATATTAATTGTCTTTTAAGAAAATCCATCTATAAATAGTTGTTTTAACATATATACAAGTGCACATAAAATGCAAAACAGTTAGAATTGTTTCTACATTATTTTACACTCTTTATCGGACGGGCCTCACCCTTTGACAAAAAACTAATAATCTCAATTTCCTTGTGCAAATATATTTCTAACAGCGATTTACAGTTACCTATAGAAATTCTCTCCCCCCCCCCCCCACCCACCACCCCCCCCCCCCCGCCCCCAAATACAATAGGCTCGAAATGTGTCTTTAACAGCCGCCTCTCTCTTACCACAAGCGTAATTGTGAAGTTGAATCAATACTTAAAATGCCATCTCTTGGAAGCAACATACATAGTTTCAACACCTCTCGCGCCGCCTAGCACCGGCCTAACTGTATTCTACTTTAAAGCCACACACACTGGGCTTGATGATCCCGAAGGACCAGTAAGTAGTACCACTACAGATTTGTAGTCGGGACGACTTTTTACATGTTTCGATGGTTTTATGAGAACGAGAAAGACTTACTTTCTAACATCGGTAAACATCATTAAATAATCCAGATTTCCTATTTGTTTTTCGTACACCATTTGTATTTTGATAGTATCTTTCCTAAATACATGCTTTCATTAAAGGTGTATTATGTTATGCTTTGAGAGTGCTAGAGCTGTGGTATCATTAAACCCACTGTTGCGTCTAATTTAATTGACCGAAACCACTTTTCCCTGAAACAGTTACACCTATCAACATGTTTTGATTTATTTCTTAGATTAATTAAGTACACCGTTTTAAACATTAACTTTGTACAGTAAAATTATAAACATTGAAACAACTGCATGTACGAACATAGTCAAATACAAAACTAACTTTGGTTGTATAGTAACTTTCGTTAAACGTTTCCAGATTTGTTTCATAATGATGCTATCTCTATTTTATCAATTTGAAATAAATTTGCAATATACAACAATGTGATATGCAAATGCCGAATATGATAAAATGTTTTCCTTTCCTTCAGTCAACACTCAAAACAGAAGTTGTTATTCATTCGATCTTTGGAGATCGCTGAGCCCGATACCTTTATTTAGTGGTAAATTTTCAATTTCTTTTGTTTTCTTACTAAATTTTCGATTCGGTGGTTTTAAAGTATTTCGGCTGTTACGTGTGATACGCAGGCTTTATAACCGCTGCTCCCAACTACATTCCTTTTTGTTTATTTCGCTCTTCGGGGTATACAATTGTATTAGATCCTGGGACCATACGCCGCTGGATAAAGGGGATGAAATAAAGATACAAATATTGCTATATCCACCGCCATATGATTGCCATCTTCGGGATGGTTAAAATTCTGTACTGTTGATGTTTATGAATACTGAGTTCTGCTCAACCCGGGGCAAGAGGGCATGAGCGGTTGCTAACAGATTTCTCTACCGCTCATGAACAGTCGCAATCAAACCGAGACTGCAATATTCGTACGTCTCGTGCTCGGCCGTTTTTAAAGGTCCATTATCATACTTTTGTTTTATAATACAGTAGCGTTGCTTGTGCAGTGTGGCGGCATTAAAACGTCTTCCCGCACTTGCAATCAGCACTGTTATTCATTCGATCTTTGGAGATCGCTGAGCCCGATACTTATATTTAGTGATCGGTGGTACATTTTTAATTTCTTTTGTTTTCTTACTGAATTTTCGATTCGGTGGTTTCACTACTCCGGCCGATAAAAGGCTCAATGTATTGTTTAACCACTCATTGGATATGTTGGCTGCTTTTTAATTTAGTCTTTTGGCTGTTACTTGTGATACGCAGGCTTCATAACCGCTGCTCCCAACTAAATTCCTTTTTGTTTATTTCGCTCTTCGGGACATACAATTGTATTAGATTCTGGGACCATACGCCGCTGGATATAGGGGATGAGATAAAGATACACATATTGCTATTTCCACCGCCATATGCTTGCCATCTTCGGGATGGTTAAAATTGTGTACTGTTGATTTTTATGAATACTGAGTTCTGCTCAACCCGGGGCTAGAGGGCTTGAGCGGTAGTTAGCATATTTCACTACCGCTCAATAACAGTCTCAATCAAACCGCGACTGCAATATTTCGTATGTGTCGTGCTCGGCAGTTTCCAAAGGTCCATTATCATACTCTTTTTCACACATTTTAGCAAATACATTTTAGAAGCGAACGCTGAAAGAAGAACCATGATGCAATACTTATATTACATTTCTGTGGGTGAAAGATTGGGATTCCTCAGTGATAGAATATCAAAATATCAGCCCGCCAACTTTTTGAAAAGCTCAGTTCTGAAAATAGATTGTTTCAACAACAATATTTTCTTCATGATCGGAAAACGATTATTAAAACCTGTAGAAAATCAATATATAGTCTTTGTTTCTGGATGCTCGTTTAGTTTTGGAGAAAATGGCTGAAAAAAAAAAAACGGCATGTACAGCTTATTATTATTTATTTTTATTAAGGCGATTTCCCAAATGAGTATTTATTCGGTATAATACAATAACTATCACATCCTCGGTCGACATTACATTCGCGGGTTGATCATATCCACTGGCACCCTCAAGAGGATGTGATATTTATATAATAACTACCTCCGAACACAAAAATAACTAATTTTAACGTTGAAATATAAGGTCAATAAAGTGTATCTGACGTCGACGTCATCCGCCCATAACGTTCAATAAAGCGAATAACTTATATTAAAATTATACATAAACTGATTTAAAATGTAATAAATAGATTATTTAACAGCTGGTTTCAATTATAGGGAAATTCTTCATTCGATAGTAGTGTGTTTGTGAAGGAATTCCCTATACTCTATCTCAACAGTTAAATACTCTCTCTATATATAACTCGTTCATCCTCACAATAATACAATCGTTCTACCATACTGTATTATATGTGTTCTATATATGTTAACCAGGCATGTGTCTGATTTCTTTTCCTCAATTTCATTTTAAATAATTTGGAAAAAAACATCTTGACAACTGGATTAGTTTTGCAGTGCTATGAAGCGATATCATTATTGCATACAGGCTATGGACCCTATCATGACGCCTACCTAAAGCCCATTGGGACGGTGGCGTTTGATGTTTGTCTATAATCTTTCTTGTCGTGCCCTTAATGGTTTATTCTCTTGTTGCTCTGGCTTCTGCCAAGTCAATGAGTACCTTCAGTGTGGCCTTCTAGGCTATTGTTTTTTTTGTATTATATTTACACGAGCATATTTGTGTTTTACTTATATTGCCTATTGATGCTTCCTTATGGTTACAGATTAGATTATGGCGGGGATTTCTTCATTACACTGTCCTGTTTTAATGGGATGACAGTAAGGTAAATGTGAGGTTTAGAACCGGTTTAAACCCCAAGTTGCCTACTTTGTCACTGACCGTTCCAAGGCGGTAGCCCTATTGTCAACCCTTTTCTGTTTGTGATGTCGTTTGCAATTACTATTGCTTTTGCCTTTTTGTTTGTCTGTTTGCGTGTTTGTTTCTGTGTTTGTGGTTGACTGTCCTCCTTGAATGCTACTTTCCCTGTCTGATCTTTTTATATTTCTTAACATTCAAGCAACATTGATGAAATTGTGAAATATACCGGATTTTATTAAGCTTTTATGTTATCTGTTTTAGATCAACTCTTATAGATATATGGCTTTTTTATTAGTACAAATATGTAGGTCAACCCATAGAAAAACGCCAATAATATATGATACTGAATGAAGTCCATGAATAACAACAAGTCCTTGTTTGCAGTACAGTGCGGACCTACGATGCCATTGCGTTCGGAAGTTGTGGTTTCTATAGGACCCTATATATCATTTTTTAAAGCCACAAAGATTTGGATTGATTATACCAAAACACAGTAAGTGATAACACTACTAATTAATAGTCGGGTCGACTTTTAAAGACACATTTCCCAACTGAATGTATTCGTTGAAAAATCATGGATAGCATGCTTTTTAACTGCTTACTTCTAGCTGACTGAATACCACAGAGACATTATATTGAGGCCCCATCACAGTTTTTTCTTTTCGTTTACTATTACCTTAGTTTTTGATATAAAATATATTGTAACTAAAAACACTAGATTGTTTATTATGGGGGAGCATAATATAGTCGCCGCTTTTTCCGTCCGTCCCTGTCTACTCAGGTGCGCGCCCGTGCACGAAAAAATGCCCGGGTTTGCACCTGGGGTCTTCCTCCACCAATAAAAAGCTGGAATGTCGCCAAATGACCTTAGCTGTTGGTGCAACTATAAAATCCAGTTTAATGAATTCATATAAGATTTGGTTGAATTCCGACAAGCGGTTTCTGAGAAAAAGTCGTCAGAAGCAAAAGATAACGGCGACGGATAGACAACGGACAGACGACGGACGAAGAGTGATTCCAAAACATCAGGTAACCCTTCGGCTCAGGTGAACAAAAACACTGACAGATGACAACGATTTTTGAATTTTGAAGTCCCGATGATTTTCTTGCATTTGAGATTTACTAAAACATGGCTGAGAAGTAGCTGATAATAGAGTATATTGTACTCAAAATACGAAAAATATTAATTGTCTTTTAAGAAAATCCATCTATAAATAGTTGTTTTAACATATATACAAGTGCACATAAAATGCAAAACAGTTAGAATTGTTTCTACATTATTTTACACTCTTTATCGGACGGGCCTCACCCTTTGACAAAAAACTAATAATCTCAATTTCCTTGTGCAAATATATTTCTAACAGCGATTTACAGTTACCTATAGAAATTCTCTCCCCCCCCCAACCCACCACCCCCCCCCCCCCCCCCCCCCCGCCCCCAAATACAATAGGCTCGAAATGTGTCTTTAACAGCCGCCTCTCTCTTACCACAAGCGTAATTGTGAAGTTGAATCAATACTTAAAATGCCATCTCTTGGAAGCAACATACATAGTTTCAACACCTCTCGCGCCGCCTAGCACCGGCCTAACTGTATTCTACTTTAAAGCCACACACACTGGGCTTGATGATCCCGAAGGACCAGTAAGTAGTACCACTACAGATTTGTAGTCGGGACGACTTTTTACATGTTTCGATGGTTTTATGAGAACGAGAAAGACTTACTTTCTAACATCGGTAAACATCATTAAATAATCCAGATTTCCTATTTGTTTTTCGTACACCATTTGTATTTTGATAGTATCTTTCCTAAATACATGCTTTCATTAAAGGTGTATTATGTTATGCTTTGAGAGTGCTAGAGCTGTGGTATCATTAAACCCACTGTTGCGTCTAATTTAATTGACCGAAACCACTTTTCCCTGAAACAGTTACACCTATCAACATGTTTTGATTTATTTCTTAGATTAATTAAGTACACCGTTTTAAACATTAACTTTGTACAGTAAAATTATAAACATTGAAACAACTGCATGTACGAACATAGTCAAATACAAAACTAACTTTGGTTGTATAGTAACTTTCGTTAAACGTTTCCAGATTTGTTTCATAATGATGCTATCTCTATTTTATCAATTTGAAATAAATTTGCAATATACAACAATGTGATATGCAAATGCCGAATATGATAAAATGTTTTCCTTTCCTTCAGTCAACACTCAAAACAGAAGTTGTTATTCATTCGATCTTTGGAGATCGCTGAGCCCGATACCTTTATTTAGTGGTAAATTTTCAATTTCTTTTGTTTTCTTACTAAATTTTCGATTCGGTGGTTTTAAAGTATTTCGGCTGTTACGTGTGATACGCAGGCTTTATAACCGCTGCTCCCAACTACATTCCTTTTTGTTTATTTCGCTCTTCGGGGTATACAATTGTATTAGATCCTGGGACCATACGCCGCTGGATAAAGGGGATGAAATAAAGATACAAATATTGCTATATCCACCGCCATATGATTGCCATCTTCGGGATGGTTAAAATTCTGTACTGTTGATGTTTATGAATACTGAGTTCTGCTCAACCCGGGGCAAGAGGGCATGAGCGGTTGCTAACAGATTTCTCTACCGCTCATGAACAGTCGCAATCAAACCGAGACTGCAATATTCGTACGTCTCGTGCTCGGCCGTTTTTAAAGGTCCATTATCATACTTTTGTTTTATAATACAGTAGCGTTGCTTGTGCAGTGTGGCGGCATTAAAACGTCTTCCCGCACTTGCAATCAGCACTGTTATTCATTCGATCTTTGGAGATCGCTGAGCCCGATACTTATATTTAGTGATCGGTGGTACATTTTTAATTTCTTTTGTTTTCTTACTGAATTTTCGATTCGGTGGTTTCACTACTCCGGCCGATAAAAGGCTCAATGTATTGTTTAACCACTCATTGGATATGTTGGCTGCTTTTTAATTTAGTCTTTTGGCTGTTACTTGTGATACGCAGGCTTCATAACCGCTGCTCCCAACTAAATTCCTTTTTGTTTATTTCGCTCTTCGGGACATACAATTGTATTAGATTCTGGGACCATACGCCGCTGGATATAGGGGATGAGATAAAGATACACATATTGCTATTTCCACCGCCATATGCTTGCCATCTTCGGGATGGTTAAAATTGTGTACTGTTGATTTTTATGAATACTGAGTTCTGCTCAACCCGGGGCTAGAGGGCTTGAGCGGTAGTTAGCATATTTCACTACCGCTCAATAACAGTCTCAATCAAACCGCGACTGCAATATTTCGTATGTGTCGTGCTCGGCAGTTTCCAAAGGTCCATTATCATACTCTTTTTCACACATTTTAGCAAATACATTTTAGAAGCGAACGCTGAAAGAAGAACCATGATGCAATACTTATATTACATTTCTGTGGGTGAAAGATTGGGATTCCTCAGTGATAGAATATCAAAATATCAGCCCGCCAACTTTTTGAAAAGCTCAGTTCTGAAAATAGATTGTTTCAACAACAATATTTTCTTCATGATCGGAAAACGATTATTAAAACCTGTAGAAAATCAATATATAGTCTTTGTTTCTGGATGCTCGTTTAGTTTTGGAGAAAATGGCTGAAAAAAAAAAAACGGCATGTACAGCTTATTATTATTTATTTTTATTAAGGCGATTTCCCAAATGAGTATTTATTCGGTATAATACAATAACTATCACATCCTCGGTCGACATTACATTCGCGGGTTGATCATATCCACTGGCACCCTCAAGAGGATGTGATATTTATATAATAACTACCTCCGAACACAAAAATAACTAATTTTAACGTTGAAATATAAGGTCAATAAAGTGTATCTGACGTCGACGTCATCCGCCCATAACGTTCAATAAAGCGAATAACTTATATTAAAATTATACATAAACTGATTTAAAATGTAATAAATAGATTATTTAACAGCTGGTTTCAATTATAGGGAAATTCTTCATTCGATAGTAGTGTGTTTGTGAAGGAATTCCCTATACTCTATCTCAACAGTTAAATACTCTCTCTATATATAACTCGTTCATCCTCACAATAATACAATCGTTCTACCATACTGTATTATATGTGTTCTATATATGTTAACCAGGCATGTGTCTGATTTCTTTTCCTCAATTTCATTTTAAATAATTTGGAAAAAAACATCTTGACAACTGGATTAGTTTTGCAGTGCTATGAAGCGATATCATTATTGCATACAGGCTATGGACCCTATCATGACGCCTACCTAAAGCCCATTGGGACGGTGGCGTTTGATGTTTGTCTATAATCTTTCTTGTCGTGCCCTTAATGGTTTATTCTCTTGTTGCTCTGGCTTCTGCCAAGTCAATGAGTACCTTCAGTGTGGCCTTCTAGGCTATTGTTTTTTTTGTATTATATTTACACGAGCATATTTGTGTTTTACTTATATTGCCTATTGATGCTTCCTTATGGTTACAGATTAGATTATGGCGGGGATTTCTTCATTACACTGTCCTGTTTTAATGGGATGACAGTAAGGTAAGTGTGAGGTTTAGAACCGGTTTAAACCCCAAGTTGCCTACTTTGTCACTGACCGTTCCAAGGCGGTAGCCCTATTGTCAACCCTTTTCTGTTTGTGATGTCGTTTGCAATTACTATTGCTTTTGCCTTCTTGTTTGTCTGTTTGCGTGTTTGTTTCTGTGTTTGTGGTTGACTGTCCTCCTTGAATGCTACTTTCCCTGTCTGATCTTTTTATATTTCTTAACATTCAAGCAACATTGATGAAATTGTGAAATATACCGGATTTTATTAAGCTTTTATGTTATCTGTTTTCGATCAACTCTTATAGATATATGGCTTTTTTATTAGTACAAATATGTAGGTCAACCCATAGAAAAACGCCAATAATATATGATACTGAATGAACTCCATGAATAACAACATATTCAAGGAGAATCTGTCTTTAAAAAAAAAATGTCGTTTCATCGGAAATGACAGATTTCGTATCGCTGTGTATAATTTACATGATCAACACTTTGATAGCCGCCTGAAATATCAAAAAATAAAACATTCTTTAAAATATTTATTTCATTTTATATTACCTTTAAGCAACTATAGACATGGTAGAGAGATATACATGTGCTATGTCATTCCCTTTAATTAGTTATTTACGTAACCTGACTCTCATAAACACCTTCACAATATTTCACTCTACGCTTAATAATACATTATGCGAACACTATTCACGAATACTGAATGCATTAAGGAATACGTTTATTAAATATCTCAAACAAATATTTAAAAGAAGGCAGACACAATATTTATTCGTACATATAATAGCACTGGTTCCATAGTTGAAAGATACCTGCCACATGTTCTCCGACCTTAAATGATCACGTCAGACATTACAGACATACTTAATCATAATACGGGTAATGATTTTATTGACATACCAAGTACGTCAAGCGATATTCATTTTATTGATTGTATACCAGCATAATATCTAAAGTAGCTATCCCGCCAACAACAGCCAACTTTTACAACAGACGTACACTGTTTCTAAAAAAAGAGTATGATAATAGATACGAAATATTGCAGTCTCGGTTTGATTGAGACTGTTCATGAGCGGTAGTGAAATATGCTAGCTAGCTACCGCTCACGCCCTCTACCCCCGGGTTGAGCAGAACTAAATATTAATAAAATCAATAGTACAACATTTTAACCATCCCGAAGATGGCATGCATATGGCGGTGGACATGGTGTATCTGTCTTCCCCATGTCGTACGGCGTATGGTCCCAGTATCTAATAAAAGTAAATGCCCCGAAGAGCGAAATAAACATAATTGAATTTAGTTGGGAGCAGCGGTTAAACCTACTGTCGAGGAGGTATTTAAAAACATATTTTAGTATGTATAGATGTCGAACAAGACATGTAGCATTCGCAGAACAAATAAAAGTTAACCAAAAGCAAGTATACAAAACATGCATACAAAAACACATATACACAAAAAATGCATACAAAACAAGTATACGAAAACATGCATACAAAACAAGTACAAAAAAACATGCATAAAAAAAAGTATACAAAACATGCATACAAAAATAAGTATAGACAAACATGCATACAAAAACAAGTATACAAAAACAAAACAAGAATACCAAAACATACATACTGAAACAAGTATACAAAAACATGCATACACAAAAAAGTATACACAAAACATGCACACAAAAACATACATACAAAAACATACATACAAAAACAAGTATACAAGGAAAGAAATATTAAGCAAATTATGATACAACATCAACATAACATGACTCGCAAAATAGTAATACATCATCTAAGTTGGGTAAAGAATAGTGTCACTGCAGATCCCGTTATAGGTGTAGGCAGAGGGGTAGACCCACGTCCACCAAATTCATGTTTATTTTATCATTTTTTGTTCATGTTTATTAAAGGTTTTCATCTTGACCCCTGCATTGTTTCAGGTGCCATCTCGCTCCAACCACCAGAGCAATGGCAGAAAAACAATAAACAACGCTCCAGCTTAAATGGAGGTGTCTATAATAGTATTTGCAACTCTGCAGTTCTGCAGGTGAAAAGGTTCTAGGCTAATTCTCTACATTTGTTTCGATGTATGATGAACCTGGCATGTTCATTCCTTTTAGGCGCCATATAACCTTTCATATGTTGGTGCGCCTTAAAACTCAATTCAATTCAATCCAGGTTGTAACTTAATGCATTACACCACTTTCTTTTAAATGCTCATATATATGTTGCAGTTGCCTTTTTCGTCACCGTGTTTTCAGTATTAATTTTCATGTTTTAATGTGTATCCACGCTGTTTTTGTTTTGTTTAGTTTTGATTTTGCATTCACTATCTCAACGTTTGTTTTTTACTTACTTATCAATACATCAGGGATTCTGTGAACAAGCCGTGTTTGTTGACACCATTTAACATTTAACAAAATGATAAGAATTTATATAAACGTGTATACGTGTGCACAATTAAATTTATTCGCTATACACTTTATAATTATATATAATTCGGGTTTAACATTATTTATTTCCAATATTTGCTAGAGCATTTGTACAACCGTATACTTATATAAATATAAATCGAACGAAAGTTTTAAAGAGTATACAGATTATTTACCGATGCATATAGTTAAATCAGAGCCTCAATTAACGGCAATGGTGTACGCAATGGTACAAACCTGTAAACAGTGGCAAATTAAAAGTGTTGTGTTAGTTTCTCTGGATGTGGACTTTATTGTTAGGGAATGCCTTTTGATAGGATGTAGTTTTGTTTACACAGTCTTGTCTTTTCAAGTTAACCTGTAGGCCTCGTTGCCTACTGACCGTTCCAAGTCTGTAACCCTCTCTTCACCATCTTTTCTGTTGTATTTTTCTTTTTCATTGTATAATTAATTAAATATTGCTAGTGTTTGTATTGCAGTGCGGACTTACAATGCCGCTTACTCTGGACGTGGACTGTATTGTTAGGGAATGCCTTTTGATGGGATGTAGTTTTGGTTACACAGTCTTGTCGTTTCAATATAACCTGTAGGCATCGTTGCCTAATGACCGTTCCAAGTATGTAACCCTGTATTCACCATCCTTTCTGTTTTGTTTCTTTTTCTTTTTCATTGTATAATTAATTAAATATTGCTAGTGTTTGCATTACAGTGCGGACCTACAATGCCATTGAGTTTAGAAGCTGTGGTTTATATAGGACCCTACATCTTATTTGTCGATATAGAACGTTTCAAATGTGTCTATTGCTTCTGTAACCTGCGTAGTTGCTTTTAGTTGTTTATAATTATTTGAATATTATATACTAGATTAGGTTTACATTTCTGGAATGGTGGATATAAGACGACACATGTTATTCCCCTGCAGGTTTTATATTGTTCGCGTAAACTGGCTACCCGTATTCAAATAAACGGGTAACATTATGAAGTATTATTGAATAATTATATATCATGGTATGATCTTTTGTTCTGTCTACTCGGCGGGCAAATGCCTTTCAAAGTACTACATATTCTTTGCATATGTTACCCAGCCTGCATGTAAAACCATTAGAAGCAATATATTAGAACGAAACGAATATATTTCTTATCCAGTATTTTAATTTTTTTATCTGAATGTTGTCATATATTGCAGGATGAAATCCATTCCAATTGTTCCCTTGCGGAGAGAAATTGCTTTTACGGAATTTTAAAGACATCCAGTCTGACTGGCTCATACGCAACTGTGTACTTAACAAGTATGATGTCGGAAGTCAATTATCTTCGCAAGGATTTTCACGAATCGAGAAGAATATTTATGCTCACGTTTCAAACTGGCTGTTTGGCCAATTTCCATTCTTGTGCATCAACTCATTCAATGTGCGGCTAGATTTGAACTTTCGTGAGATTGATAAGATAATCAGATGACATCAAGATAATCCTCTAGTAATCAGTAATTGATATACGAATATACTTACATCGTAACCACATGAGTATGCAGTTTAAATTATAGAATACACATTAAATGAAGTATCAGCAAAATTGTGCGCTTACCTGTCACATGAACTATACTATTAAGGTTTCGCTGAACAGTGCATGAACAATGCATAATCAAATTATTACAGGTATGATCAATTCAAAAAAGCAAGATGGCAAATATTCAATTGATTATGATAAAGACGATCGTTATGCAGATTTAATGTACATAAAAACTAAGCTACATAGTGCAATAGTACCATTCAATGGTCAAGTCACTCCTAAAAATAAATCTAATCCACTGACTTCCAAATAATTAAATAGAACTGTTATTATGAATCGTACATTTACAAATTATACGAGTTTTTGAATGCATTTAATTATATAATTAAATTAACATTGAACACAGTGTAAGGTCATGTAACGTATTACTTAAACAAAACAAAGTGTGTTTCCTATTTGGTCACACGATGCTTGCTGCCTTGAGAATGCACATCAGTGAGATAGATTAATTATTGCATGCCAAATGTACTATTGCATGGTTATGATACAAACTATTGCACCGTAACGGAATGTTGACGTCAATCTGGTGGCGTCATGACGTCACTATTTGGTGTCTTGGCAAAAGCGCGTGAGTGGCACAGCCGAACTATTGCGCTGTATATGTAATTCAAGGTTATGAAATGCACTATTGCACGGTTGGCATATTTCCTATCAGAATGGTCGAAGCTATTTATTCACATTTGACTGCTTATAGGCAACCGAAAATGCTTATATGTTATCATATATATTCATAGCGAGCTCAGCTTGCGTCGCGAGCGCCCTGTGAGCTTTACGGTAACGCGAGTAGCGTAAATACAATGGGAGAAAAAAACAAAGTACAAAGTAAAAACGCAGTTAAATTCCTTAGTACTAACCCTTGTTAAGGAGAGATCTCTCCCATCGTCGTTCCAAACGAATTTCACTCTAATCTCTATCTGGTACCTTGCCCACTTGTATTCAATTTCGCTTGGACAGGTTAAAGACAAAATATGTTAACGTGACGTCACATAATTATTCTGCTAAGACGTCAATAGGTAAACGCGTCATTAGGTAAACCAGCGCCAACGTGATTTAAAAAAAATGGAAACCAAACACGAAGGTACGTACGATATTTCTCTCGATAATCGTAGATACTTGAATAATAGTTCTTTACTAAATGCATATTGAACTATTCACCTCTTTTGTATTTTTAAACAAACGTTAGGGCTATACATGCTATATGCATAGGAAAGAGCTGTGTTGCCAACAGTGTCGGCCAAGTGGATAGCATATTTCCTCTCGATCCCAGTGTGTTTGGTTAGCATATTTTCCTCTTAATCCCAGTGGGGTGACGTCTCAGACACACTCCCTCAGTACTTTATTCGGGCAAGGTACTGTAAAAGTATGCGATGCTTCGGAGGGCATGTAAGGCCGTCTGTCCCCTGTGCAGGGAGTGCCATACCTTATGGCATGCGGTATGCACGTTAAGATCTTGCTGAGCTAATGTATTAATTGTACACTTGAGAATCATGGCTCTTACGGTGCCTACGGTAGATGGTAGGTACATGCTACCATAAGAGCCTTGATTATCACGTCTATGTTAATCGGTGACACAAGAAAATAGGCTGCCATGAAAATCATAATTGAGCGTGTGCCGTAACAAGCGGAAGGAACAGGTGGTTCAACACCACCTCTCCCAATTTTCTGAAAGGTAAGATGGGGCAGAATATGCCTCA
This sequence comes from Cyrtodaria siliqua, assembly GCA_037043455.1. NCBI lineage: Eukaryota > Metazoa > Mollusca > Bivalvia > Adapedonta > Hiatellidae > Cyrtodaria > Cyrtodaria siliqua. The sequence goes on along the minus strand of JAWPHD010000715.1, from coordinate 225,586 downwards.
GCTCCACCCCCACTATTTTGCCAAAATTATTTTGATAACCCAAAGATCTGTTTGTGTAATGAAATGTTACAATCGCCTGGAAAATAACATCCCAATTAACATAGGATAGTTGCTATTTCATTTATTAAAATGTCTTGAAAAAAAACAAAACACAACAGCAAAACCCACCCTCTCCAATATCTGAAACACACCAACACAACTGCTACAAAACTGATTGATCCCATGGCGTAGTTCTGTGTAGGCACCGTAGACCCGGGCCTACGCCTTCTTTTCAGAAATTGAACATTTAAAAATTACAAACGTGCAATAAAAATGGTTGAGGGGATGGGGTATTACCTTTGCCTTGAAATATGCGCCAAAATACACCTGTAATACATTCTAACATAAAAACAAGTCCGGGGAAGCATGCTCCCCAACCTCGCTAGGATATGTTAATCATCGGGTCTATGCTGTCATTAAGGCCTAGCAACATGCCTGGATACTGCGAGTGATAAATGATACTGACCCGCGCCTTAATTAACGTTCGATAACTCTTGACTGTTTACGTTATACGGTCGAAATACAACTGGATACCACTTGGTCATGCAACCAAACATAAACTCAGAGAAAGTCAGTTATCGCCAATGTCCAAGATTCATGGTTGTAAATATACTGAAAGGAAAAAGAAATGCAGGGTGCGTATTTCCGCTATATATTGTATGTTTAATATGCTACTGCTAATCGAATGGTACAGGGCGACATTAGGCCTGTCATTTTAGAAAGAAGATTTAAACAGCACTGAACACACCAATGGTTACCCCTTTAAAGTTTCAATATCGCCAGAATGCGCATTTGGCTCAAGCAGGTGAGCAAACTTAGGCTTTAAATGTTATAATCACTTAACATTAAATACAGTACTGAACTGGCTCAATTTTTCAAAGAGGAACTTCAGCATTTATAAACTTCTTGTTACAACATGTACTGTGATTAAAACGTCTACAACAGCACAGTTGTGTCCTTTCTCTAACTAACTGCACTTTCTTTTTTACAAAACATCTTGGGATTTCCTTGGAATATATATGGTATTAAGTGTGCAGTATATGCAATATATAGCGGAAATACGCACCCTGCGTTTCTTTTTCCTTTCAGTATAGATCGGATTGTCAATAAGTGGCTGGAAGCAAGTATTATTTGTTTGTATGGTGTTTTACGTCATGTTCAACACATGTAAGGTTATATATGACGGTCGACTTTTTGTGGTGGAGGCAGACCACCGGCTTTTCCTGGGTAGAACCAGTACTGTACACCTCCTGCCATCCATAAGAATCAACACTTCCTCTCTTACAAGTCGAGCTCCCAGTGGAAGCAAGGAAATATGAAAACGAGTCTAGAAAAAAAGAACACAGAGGCGTTATCTATAATTATTGAAGACTATTTCAAATACATACAATGGATAATGGGTACAACATGCCACCTCAATCGTAAGAGGATAGAGAAAGTAAATATGTCTTCGAACGGCGAGACGATTTTTGATATGCGTCATCCTGCGACGGGATGCATACATATGTCCATATGTTAAAAATAACAAGCACACAAGACGTCAAATAAATGAGTCTAGAGAAACGCGAAAAAATGTCAATGAGATGCCAAACAAACGACATAACGTGGGTTACAAATTCGCAAATGCTATCAACCGCGGATGCTGATTCCAGTATACCTTCGTTTTATCTATCTTTTAAATTTCCAGTGCCTTTTCTGAGATAAGATAGGCTGCATGCCAAGACATCTGAATGTCCAGGAAAACAATAGATGTGTCGACTCTCCATTGTTTTTCGATGTTTATGACTTATCTCTGCTTTAAGTAGAGCTTAGCATTAATAACCTGCAACAGATGGTCTGACATCCAATTTGCAACATATTTTAGAAAAGATCATAGGCGTAGGAACAAGTGGGGCCGGGACACCACTACCCCCAATAATTAGACAAGAGTTTGTGGAAGTGGCTGGTGGGGGGAGGTGGGGTGGTGGGGGATGATCAAAGTATTTGAAAAAGAAATGGTACGAGTTCACAAGAAATACGCTTTACTCTAGGCCTATATGGTTACTTACAAGTTCAAGAACAAAACAATACCGATATTGGGTCTAAATATTAAGGTCAGTGTCTTGTCCATAACTTGTTTTCATTTTCAGTCGAGTGCCAGTGGATTTTGGAGTTGAGCTCGCTATGAGGCAGTGCCTTATTCATATTATATTGTATTGGATGGTAGAAATAGGTTTTGCATTGTTTTTGTTCTAAACTCTTTTAGACAACGATTTCATCTTGCCGTGCATGTGCCGCTTCATACGGACGATACATCCGTCGTCTTATAAACTGACAAATCCATATATTATTTGCTCTGATGCATATATAACGTCAGCTGTCAATAATAACGTACATTGAAGAGTGTATTTGTATTCTAACATTAGGATTTCCAGAAACATTATTGCTTGCAATCCATTGTAATGATGTCAATTTGAGTTATATACGTTTTAATGACGATATCTAATGGTGGTTTTATTAAGCGTCCGTATGTTTTTATTGTAGAAAATATTTTAAGACGTGTTGCTTTTTCACACAAACAAATGCAACACAACCCAGACAATCGTTTCTAAATGGGAAGCGTTACTTGTAAATTATAGAATAGGCGACAAGTACTTCTCTAAAACATACCATTGCGTCGACACATGTAATAACCAAACGTGTGTATTGACGATGAATTGCCAAATTTGATACATTTGCAACAGAGTTGTTATACCACAGCGTAGGATGAAGCCTGTTTCATAGCCAAATTACGAGTTGTAATGTGCCCGATGTGACACATATCTAGACAAGGACAAACATTTAAATACAGCCCATTGTCTTCAGTCATTACACCATTTGCATTAGGCTGTGAAGAGAAAAAAGAAGCACGTAATAGCCTGTTTTGATATACTGGCTAAAACGATAAGGTTTAAGTAAATAACTGATTGAACAAAACATGAAACAGTTACAACTATAATTTGTTTATTTCAGAATCAGAGAAAAAAATGGATAAATTCAAGGACGCTAGGGTAAGGATGTGGGCGCGGACACACATCAGTAAGAAAGACAAGGTAGCATACCGTCTGAATTTACATTTTGAGTAAGACCTATAACTACGCATACATTGTCAGATACACTTCTACTCATGATGTAAAGATGCTGTGCTGTCCGTAAACTATTTTAACAAAGAAAAATGTCCACCTTTCCTTCTATGACAATGATAACTTAATAACAATTATTCCAAGAACAAACGTCGGGGAGGGGGAAGACATGGGTAGACGGGCTGGATATAGGGTGTCATGGCGTGCCAGTCAGTTATGACTGGCTTTCAAGCTGTAAGAGCCGTTATTGATATTTACATCTGAACACGAGTGGGACATTTCTGATGACACATACAGAAACCAGAATGTTAACAATGAACATTTAAGCATGTATCATCCATGGAAAATGTTGATGCTAGAGTTCTTACTTAACAAATATAGAGAACAACGTCAACTTATATACATATGTATCGAGACCTATAGCATAAATGTAGAGAAAAGAAAAGGATGTTATTCATGTAACTGTTAAAGGCAAAAAAAGCTTGTGATAATACATATTAAACAACGACAATTTGTATACATATGTATTGCGAATTTAATCTTTCATACTTTTTTTACAACACATGCAAACATAAATTGCGTTTGACTATTCAGTTAATAATTATGATATCAAACATGCAAATTATGTAGAAACAGTAACGTGACGCCGCGAATTAATACAAACTCAAGATGACCGTGTGTCCTGTTCACCTGGGTGTATCCAATGCTATTTCAAGCAAGCGTCATCTCAATATTCAAATCATTAAACCCAGGAAAGAAAACATAATCGAACGAATGTGTCTAATACTAATAAAAAAAGTATGAATGGAGACATTTGGAAATCGTCGAAACCAATGAATACAACCATTATTACAGTCTCGGTTTGATTGAGACGGTATTGTTTGCTACCATTAACGCTCTCTAGCTACGGCTTGAGAAAAACTTAATTTAAAATGCCAATAGTACCGATAATTGAACCATACCGAAGGTGGTATGCATATGGCAGTGAATATGGAACCATTCAATGAGGTGTTTTCACACTATTTCATGGCCAGCGGAGTATGTTCCCATTTCTGCTTTGCCATAAACTAGAAAACAAAGGGCGAAATAAACAGAATGGAATTTAGCTGTGAGCAGCGATTATGAAGCCTGCGTATCACCGGAAACAATCAAACGACTACATTAAAAAATCAGGCGAAATTCCAAAGCAAATATGTAAGCAAGATGATGAAATGTTTTATTGCTGGGGAGATAAGACAGTTGTTTGCTTGTTGTATAATATAACATTTGTATCAAGATAACAAGCATTTAAAGTATTATCTTTCTTACATAAATCCGCAGATCAAAGTAGCTGTAAAATCAGCACGATAATAAAACTCCGACTTGACGTTTAACATCAGTTTGCAATCTTGCGTATACACATACCAAAATCACTTTAAAGCGATACACGTAACAAGATAAATACAACCGTGTTGATGTATATTTATTTATCACAGTAATTTCAGTTATCAAGAATATCGACTAAATCAAGTATTCATGGGTACGCATGCATTCGCACTAATTAAAATTTAACACTATGCTTATGTCACTTAGCAACAGTAATTTCCGTAATGTTTAATGTATTTTTGGTAAAAGAAAATCCAAAATGGATTGGGTATGGTAATCGAAATGTTCATCAAGATGCTTATTATAGGTATGAACAATGTCAATTATAATAGATTAATATTACAGCAATTCAACACTATTGATGTGAACATAATATCAGAAACAATAATTATTTGGCAAAAATAGTGCCCTTTATATTCGAAAAGTTTAGTACAATTTTACTCTAAGATGTTTTGTTTAAATGTGTCCATAGAATTGTACATTTATCTAAAAATGTCAAAAAAAAAAAAAGTATGTGCACGTTGTATCATGGTCGGTGACATTTCCTTTGATGACTGCAGAGCATTAAATCGTTTAATTTAGGGTAACTAAAGGGGCGTGGCTATACCGTACTACAACTATCAGATATTGGAATTTAGATAACGGTCACTATGGCGTTACAGTGTAGGTCCATTATCATACTCCTTTTTATAGCACAGTGGCGTTGCTTGTGCAGTGTGGCGGCAATAAAACGTCTACCCGCGCTTGCAATCAGTACTGTTATTCATTTTATCTTTGGAGATCGCTGAGCCCGATACTTATATTTAATTATCGGTGGTAATTTTTCATTTCTTTTTGTTTTCTTACTTAATTTTCGATTCAGTGGTTCCACTACACCGGCCGATTAAAGGCTCTGGGTATTGTTTAACCACTTATAGGATATGTTGTCTGCTTTTTAATTTATTCTCTTGACTGTTACTTGTGATATGCAGGCTTCATAACGGCTGCTCCCAACTAAATTCCATTATGTTCATTTCGCTCTTCGGGGCATTTAATTTTATTAGATACTGGGACCGTACGCCGTACGACATTGGGAAGAAAGATACTCCGTGTCCACGTATGCATGCCATCTTCGGGATGGTTACAATGTTGTACTATTGATTTTATTAATATTGAGTTCTGCTCAACCCGGGGCTAGAGGGCGTGAGCGGTAGCTAGCATATTTCACTTCAACTCATGAACAGTCTCAATCAAACCGAGACTTCAATATTTCGTATGTGTCATTTTCGGCCGTTTCCAAAGGTCCATTATCATACTCTTTTTTACTAAGTACACAATGGCATACAAAAGATAGAGTCTGTCGTTGGTTATCTAGACGTTGGTTATCTAAACACCTCGATGGGCTACGCCCATCTAGGTGTTTAAATAAGCCAACTAGCTGAGACCAGACTCTATCTATTACTTATTTCTTAAATCATATTTTAGAAATAACGTTCACAACATTATAACTTTGTAGTATAACGCGTGTTAATCAGTGCTGTTGTGGTCCGTTATTTTAACAAGATGTCCATTCTCTTTAGCTTTGGTATCACAACGGCACTCTGTGTTAACACTGACACTTGAATAAGATCGAAATGGGATTCATTGATCAATCGGAAGCACCCGTTTAAAACTGTAGCTTAAATAGTAGCGTATCCATATGCGATGTATTCTATAATTAATATGGCTCGTGATTGATTCAATCGTTTTATATCTAACTAGAAGTAAACTAATTAAAGTATTACTGTTATTTGTCATATTTTTTTAAATCAATATTTCTAAATATAAATTTAAAACGTAATTGTTTAACAATTTATTTTAAGATTGCCCTGAAATGTCTTGTGCGCATGTTCTTACCTAAATATCCCCGAGTTTAGTCAAAAACGTACTGACTCGGGAAACGTTATAACCCTGAGTAGTGCTTGTCCTAAAGTCTGAAAATTAATTTCCTCTCAGCTGCAGAAATATGATAATAGGTAATAAACAGTGTTACAAAACGTGCTGAAATTCAGTTAAAGGTGCATCCCCGTGTTCTGCGATGCAAACTGTATGAGGATAGAATGGAAAATATACTTACAAATGAGAATAATTCCAGAATCGTTTGTTGATGTGTGAACAACGTATGCCCTTCGCCACTTCTTTTGAACTGAATATACTTTATTAACGAATGCATCTTCTTACTGACACTTTTTAATATTGCAGTGTACTTTCGTGAGACATTTTCGTTAAAAGGTAAAATCACTTGAATGGCAGTTTACCTAAGTGTACACTATTTATTCGGACAAGGTCTGTTTAAACATTTTCAGAAAAAAAGAAATACTGGAAAAGAATTTACGATGTAGGTGTACTGGTAGTGTAAAGCAATATGGTCTGAACTAAATGAAACTGTCTTGAAAAAAATAGACAACTTGCCTAGTCTTTTCCAGGGGGATATGAAATCTCTGAATCTATATAATTGGAAAGTTGACATTTATTACGATATACGGTGTTTGATGATTTGAAAAGCGATTGACTGTTGACCGTTGGGTGTAAACTGTTATGCTCTAAACTGCTGTTTCGAGTGATTTTTGTAAGGTGTTATCTATGACAAAATATTTCTCTTTTCTAATCTCATGATCTCGCAATTTTTTTTAATACAACACGTATCATGTGATCAATATGAATCGTGAATACAGACAGTACGACGGTGCATGGGCCGATACTATAAAACTGAATGCTCACTGACAGTGAAACTGATTTGTTTGTTTGTATGTATGGTGTTTTACGTCATTTTCAACATATGTAAGATAGACACACACCATATGATATCGGTAGGAGTCACGCAGTTCAATACGGTTGCTACATGTTTTTTTATGTCAGTTTCATAATATGCCCGAAAGTTTTGTTGTTTTGTTGACATGTAAGCTGATTTACACACTTCGTAGTATAACTAAAAAGCTACTCCATCAGGGTTACCGTTACCATAAACTTCGCAAAACCTTTGCAAAATTGTATTACCTTAACCCTGATCTTCTTTCCAAATATAAAAGTAATTTAACAACTCTTCTGCTACAAAGACTATCACAACCTGACTTATATGGTGACGTGATTTACACACTTCGTAAGATCCTTGGTCATGATCACTTTAATAATATCTTATGTTTGTTAACTTGTTAAAAGGTTTATCAAAAGAGGTTATGAGCCTATCATTTTGCAACGTACTGCATTCTTGGTGATGGACCCATTTATAGTTCGCCACTATGCTTTCCAATTTGATTGTGCGACGACCGGACAGGCTGTGAACCCTATGATGACTTCTTCCTAAAGCCCAAAAGGACGGTGACGTTTGATTTTTGTCTGTAGTCTTGTCTTATTTAGCCCTCAATGGTGTGTTCTCTTGCTGCTCTGGCTTCTGCCAAGTGAATGAGTACCTTCTTTGTGGCTTTCTAGGCTTTTGCTTTTTTTTGTATTTATATATACACGAGCATCTTTGTGCTTTACTTATATTGCCTATTAATGCTGCCTTGTTGGTTAGAGAATAGTTCATGGCGGGGATATCTTTATTTACACTTTCCCGTTTTATTGGGTTTACAGGAGGGTAAGTGTGAGGTTTGATGCACCCTAGAACCTGGTTCAAACCTACAGCGGTATATTTTGCCACTGACCGTTTCAATGCGGTAGCCCTATTGTCAAGCCTTTGTGTTTGTGATGTCTTAATTGGCCTTTTATTTATCTTTACATTTGTTCTTTGTTTCTGTGTGTGTTTATATCTATATTTGCTACATTAGATGTTTAGATTAGAAATATATATAATATAATTAATAAACCTTGGTTTAGTCTTCAAACATAGGCAAATGAAACGTAGTGAAAAATACAAGGGAAGCTTTAGAGCCTGTAGAAATTTTAATGTTATATACTACATAGCATTTAACATCAGTTGGCTATTTAATATGTTTATGCGTAAACAATCTCATTTGAGTAAACCCTCTGTTATCTAAAGCGAAAGAGTTTTCGATTAAATATACAATACATACTGAAAAGGGGATCTTTTTTAAGCAACAAAAACAAACAAGAGATACACGTAGCAGACTCGGTTTTATTGAGTCTGTTCATGAGAGGTAGTGTGGTGTGAACCATTTCTCCCGCCTCTAGCACCAGCTTAATCGATATTCTTCTTTAAAACCCACGCAGTTTGGGCTTGTTGATCTCAAAAGACCTCAAGTAATAACACTACTGATTTGTAGTTGGGCGACTTTTTAGGCCGCCATATCGCAATAAACAAACACTAGTGTGAATGTCAATAAATCATGAAAAGGGGATCCATTGGAAGCAACACACACAAACAAGAGACAAAAGCAGCAAACTGTTTCATTGAGTCTTTTCATGAGAGGTAATGTAAAGTGCAACTACTCTCACGCCACCTAGCACCGACTTAAGCGATATTCTACTTTAAAGCCACACATATTTGGCTTGACGATCTCAAAGCAAGTAAGTAATAACACTACTGATTTGTCGTCGGGGCGACTTGTTACGGACGTCACAAATTATAAAACAAACGCGAGTTTGAAAGTCAATACATACCGAAAAGGGGATCCCTTGGAAGCAACACCAACAAGCAAGAGATAAAAGTAGCAGATTCGGTTTTATTTAGTATGTTCATTAGAGGTAATGTTAAGTGCAACACCTATAACGCCTACTAGTACCGACTCAAGCGTCATTCTACTTTAAATCCACACAGATTAGGCTTGATGATCTAAATATCAAGAAACATTTGTAGCATGGTCACTGACAATTCTCTTTATAATAGCACAGGTGTAAATCGTTTAATTGAAATAACACCTGTCAGAATAAATGGTGTACTACAACTACCAGTTATTGGAAGTTAGAGTATGGCAGGGAGCTGAAATGGACATACTACAAAAAAAATAGAGTATAGTTTCATATGGTTGGTTAATTTAAACACCTCGCTACGTCCAACTCGATGTTTAAATTAATTCAATGAAACCATACTCTATCAATTACAACATAGTCTGCATTGTCGACCTCTTTATCCGATATCACAGATAATTTAGCAAGCATTGAAACAGCTACTGGCACGAAATTCAATATGTTTTTGCTAACGTTCAATATTAGTCTGAATTATTATTTGTTACACATTAAATTTTTAACATTTACTGTACAATGGATTCAAATGTATTCATTAAACATATATGCATGCTATCTGACAGACATGATTTAATGTTCATTCAAATAACCTGACAGTGTGCTTTATTATTATACATCCGTGTGACCATCAATAAAATGCTGCCCTCATACATTTGGTTTTTGAATTGACAGTTCATTTTTTACACAAAATTTAAACCGATTCAAATATAACATCGACAGACCACAAGTCTATCGAATCTAAATAAAACAACGATGTTTGTATAATGTAAAACAAAATACATTTTCCGATATATTAAAACTGTTTTACATCTCTCGGTATCTGGAAGACATATCGAACATTGACAACCCTTTCTTTTCTTCTATGGTTAATATTATATATTCTAAAGAACTTCAACTTAACAAAGCCAATGTTTCTGATACTAACGATTCTTTTCTCGATTTACATCTCTCCATTGAAACTGGTGAAATAATAAGCAAGTTCGATGAAAACAGGGGTGGTTTTAATTTTGATATTGTTAATTATCCCCATTTAAATGGGCATGTTCCCCGAGCTACTTCTTACTGGGTCTATGTTTGTCAACCTATTCGTTTCTCCAGAACTTGTAGTCGTGTTGAGGACTTTATAATATTGGTAATTAATTTGTATAACTAAAAAGCTACTCCATCAGGGCTAGCGTTACCATAATCTTCGTAAAACATTTGCAAATGTTATTAACGTAACCCTGATCTTCTTTCCAAATATAAAAGTAATTTAAGAACTCTTCTGCGATAAGGACTATCACAACCTGACTTATATGGAGACGTGATTTATAAACTTCGTAAGATTCTTGGTCAAGATCACTTTCAAACTTTCTTTGTTAAACTTGTTAAAAGGTTTACCAAAACAGGTTATGACCCTACCATTTTGCAACGCACTGCATGCTTGGTGGTGGACCCATTTACAGTTCACCACTATGCTTTCTGTTTTAAGTGTGCGATGACCGGACAGACTGTTGACGCTATGATTACGTCTGCCTAAAGCCCAATAGGACGGTGACGTTTGATGTTTTCAATCCTGGCATGTCGTGCCCTCAATAGTTTATTCTCGTGTTGCTCTGGCTTCTGCCAAGTCTCTGAGTGCCTTCTTTGTGGCTTTCTAGGCTATTGTTGTTAGGACATAATTTATATATTTATATATATACCCGAGCATCTTGTGTTGTACTTGCCTATTAATGCTGTCTTGTTGGTTAGAGAATTGTTCATGGCGGGAAATTCTTGATTTACACTGTCCCATTTTATTGTCATGAAGTAGGGTAAGTGTGAGATTTGGTGCACCCTATAACCTGGTTTAAACCCCAAGCCACTGACCGATTCAAGTTGGTAGCACTATTGTCGACCGTTTTTGAGTTTGTGACGTCATATGCCTTATGAACATTACCATTCATGTTTGTCTTTTTGCGTTATTTTGGGTTGACTGTGTTCTGTGAAAGCTGCATTTCCGGTTCGAATTTTAGACCTATTTTTAGAATTACATGTATGTGGACACTGGTCGGTTTATTTATTATATAACAATTATTATATTAATATTATATATTAACATTTAAATTGTTTTCTGGTGCTTAAGTTAAGCTGAGATGCAGTTTACCGTTGTAGAGGACTTGAAAGACATTCTGTATCAACATCGAAAACTCAATAAATCCATGCACATCAAGGAAAATACTCTCCTAGTCAATATCCGAACAGCGGTGTTGTTGTGTATAGTGACTGTAGTTTTTGTCTTTGCATTTTTGCAGCTTTACTTATTATGGCTTATGGACTAGTGGAATATAATCAAGTCATTGTTTGCATGTGTTTCTTGTAAAATCCAGCAAACCCTTTCTTGGTGCCTTCAATGTAAAACAATAAAACGCATCGTTGCTCATTGCACGATTTTGAAATATATATACTGAACCAAGGTTCTAACGCACCAGGCTTTAACATGGGCCATAGTTGTGTAAGAGATTACATTTTCATAACAAACATTCAATATAATAATATTCAATGTGCTTATTTTCATTTCACTAATGTTTCGGATGAGACAAAAACTTCAAACCTTCCAGAATGTTGGACACTTTTTAATAGGGGTTAAACATGTATGTTAGGAGCCATTTGCTCTAATTTAGGCAGGCTGACAGTAAAATAATAATAAAAAAAACAAAGGTTTCAGTTTCCAAAGCATGACTGTTTTAGTAGTTTAGTGTTTTATGCATTTCTATTAAGCTTTTTAAAACAATAAAGAATGCAAAATTTGGCGGAAATTTAATCACTAAATAAACCGATATTTGGGAATATGTATGGTGCGTTAGAATTTTGGTTCAGTATATTTGTTTTAAAATAAAACAAATTTAATTGTATTAATATATTTAAGTTAATATTTAAAGTAAAGTACTGTATGTGTTTTTTTTAATATCGTATTTATTGTTGTTGTTTCTATATCTAAATTTAGACCAGTACATAACTTCCATTGCATTGCAACCCGTTCCACCCCCTCCCCCCGGTAACGGCGCCGTTTTGAATCGGATTGGAAAGAAAATAAAATAATTAAGCGTGCGTGTTTATATGGTAACATATATACATTGTAAGTGCTGTTTTTGCTATAAGAGATGTCGGAAGTAGTGAGGAAGTTTACTTCAAGCGTTATGAACATTATTAACGTGTGCGGTAGAAACATTTTGTAAAAGGAGACGGCTAGTGAAGTGTTGGAGGTGGGTTTCGGACGCAACCTCTAATATCGTCATGCAAATGCTTTCTTTAATTGACGATCAATAAAGGTAAGATTGAACTACAAGTACCTTTTTAAAATTCCAAATTTTTGTAGTAGTAGGCCTTGATAAAAAAGACGTATTTGCCCTGTTTCTTCTTTTATTATAGTAAAGTACCCCCGTACTTGAACATGATAGCCATTGCTTCCTGGGTAGAACCAGTTCTAAACAATGTGGAATAATTATATTCGAAACGTTTTTAAGTGCAAAGTGTACCACGTGTTCGATAACGTGTCACAGACACTTGTCTGATAGCATGTCAAGGTGACGGTCAATATCATATCAGCGTAAAACATTTGTTCGGTAGTATACCGAAATTTACAACTTCGACACAGTGCAAACGTTAACAGAGTGTTCTAGTATAATACTCGTTGATACGTACACAATGCTGCTCGAGCTTCTACTCTACTGCTTGTATTGAAACTGTGACCCTAACAAATGTATTTTACAGAGGCTTGCGACTTTTTTAATATAAAGTGGATATACCGGCACTTCCATTGTTGGGAGGTGTACAGTACCTGAGATTCTACTGCCATAAAGGGATGGATACAACCATCCATCCGCTCAGTCCTGGGGTCAATCCCATACTCTTGTGACAAAGTCCATAGGTCATGGAAACCATTGAGATTCCCACCTTATAACCTCGTAAACACGTACTGGGCATGAATACTTTAAGGCGGTAGCGTTAATTTATGGGTCTTTGCACCATCGACTGCGTGATCTCGTTCTGGTATGAAATTACATTGCACAAATAATAAATACTGAAATGTAGTGTGATATCTCATATTGAATTTATTTGCAATTAAATGCAAAATACATCATGTTTCACATTTAATGAATGCTTAAATGTTGTATTGTATATTGAATTTTAAGGCATTTATTTGCAGTTAAATTTTAACGATATATTTCCTATACAGTGCGTAACGCCAAGATATCATGCTTAAAATTTAATTCAAATTAAATGTAATGAAACATCATGATGCACATGTAATGAATACTTGATTTTAGTGATATCTCATGCTGAATTTAATGGTATTTAATTGCTATTAAATAAACATGAATATGTACAAATATTATATTAGATAAATGTATAATTTGAAACAAAGCATTGTATGGTCTATGCTTATTGAATAAGACTTCAAGTTTATGCGTGAGTTGGTATACAGTATTATATATTTCGCTTCCAACTTAAGGAAATTCGTTGGAAAGTCATTTTATTCTAGATGATAGTGTTTTAGCATAAATATTTGAAATGATGATGAATATATACAGTTCAGTATCGGGTCCTACTGGTCATTAGTGTAAAATAAAGAGAGAAACGAAATATATATTTAACTGTAATGTCTAGTGGTAACAGACATAATCTAGAATTTGAAAAGGGAATAGTAATGGCATCAAGTGCTTCGGACATACACATAATGTAGCATACGGTAAAGTATGAACTGTACATGATTACTGCATCAGCATACAGAAAAGTATGAACTGTAAATGTGTAAACACAATACATTATTTCTGACTAAAGTGTATATACTTTACTAATATTAATAAGGATATGATATTTCGATGTTGGCTATTATTGTTCGAAATTAATATTATATCGTTAATAAGTACTAATGAATAATGTATACATGTACAACAGATATTGACTGTTGTGTTCCTTATTCATAAAATAATATGATAATGTCAGATTTAATTTACCTTTAAATGGCATTTAATTTTTCACAAAATACCGAACTTCTGTTTTAGTTTAAGTTTGATTTAAACTCCACTTTCACATGAAATTTAATTAACTTTCGTTGAGGTTAAATGTGATGTAAGAAACACTAGTGTCTGCTTAAATTTCACTTAAACTCCACTTTTACATGAAATTAAATGTAATTTTATTTCGGTTCAATGTGGTGTATAAAACACTAGTGTCTGTTTAAATTTCACTTAAACTCCACTTTTACATTAAATGTTATTGCGGTTAAATATAGTGTAGAAACACTGGTGTCTGCATACATTCCATTTAAACTCAACTTTAACCTGAAATGTAATTTTATTGCAGATAAATCTGATGTAACTCATTACGTGGTCGAGTATTAACTTTCATACCCCATCCAACCACTTCTGCAAGAAGCGAAAACGGGGATGGCTGGGGTATGAAATAAACCTTAGTTTTGGCAAGTTAACATGTTTGCATATTGTAAAATGAAAACATCTCATATGTAATTGTCATCAGGTTATCGCATTTTTCAATCAAAAATGTGTTTAAACAAGTCTTATTGTCGAAATATACATTATAAAATCATGCTAAGATACGATTTTCCATCGTTTAATGGAATTAAGCCAGAAACACGTAATGAGAAACACTGTTGTCTGCTTAAAATTCACCTAAACTTCAACGTTTATAAGAAATTTAATGGAATTTTACTTGAGATTAAATGCGGTGTAGGGAGCCATAAACTGTGCTCTTAAATTTCACTTACACTCCTATTTTATATGAAATATATACGAGCCGCAACACACCAAAACGTCCCTTCGTTAATTTTTCATTAATTCAGATATCAACATAAAATAAAGAGAGTTTTAAAGAGAAAATCCCGGTGTTTCACAAACATAAAAAAACATTAAATGTCAAAATGTTGTCTGAACGGTCGTTCTCGCTGTATTTATAATATTGTACCTCAACTCACGCACAAAGTCAGATTCATCTAAGCATAGAACTTACACTGCTTTATTTCCAGTTATACATGTATATAATACTTTCAAATAGTAATGTTTGTTTCATATAAATCATGTATAACACGATATATAGATATTAAACTATTAAGTAGATTCCAAGAGGAATATTTTCCTGGATCCCCTTCTGTCATATTCTAAATCATATTGCCTCAATGTTAGGTTAATTCCGCTGGGTACAAACTACTTGTGTTAGTAACAAACACCATTCTCAGTGTGTGTGTGCTGAACCCATGAACGTGTATACATGTCTGATCAGACATGGTATAACTATTGTATATAGGACTGAGACAAGATGTTTATATAATCACCACTTATGTGTTATAACTGCCTCTCCAACAGATATGCCGCAACCCCATATTGCCAGTTACGCAAAGCGGTCTAAAACAAATGCATGAATTAGTAATTAACTAACCATATTATATAGCCTGCATATTTATCAACACAATATACATTTTTTGTGTTATTCATACAATTATTAAACCATATTTCTTTTTTCATATGTTTTAATCCTATGTTAGTGCAGACTTTAAATCTTTGATCTGCAATCTCAGTTATAACTTACTGTATGACTGTGCCAAATTATTATCATATTATTTTATGAATAAGGAACACAATAGTCAATATCTGTTGTACATGTATACATTATTCATTAGTACTTATTAACTTTCAAACAATAATAGCCAACATCGAAATATCATATCCTTATTAATGTTAGTAAAGTATATACACTTTAGTCAGAAATAATGTATTGTGTTTAAGCATTTACAGTTTATACTTTTCTGTATGCTGATGCAGTAATCATGTACAGTTCATACTTTACAGTATGCTACATTATGTGTATGTCCGAAACACTTGATGCCATTATTATTCCCTTTTCAAATTTTAGATTATGTCTGTTACAACTAGCCATTACAGTTAAATATACATTTCGTTTTTCTCTTTATTTTACACTAATGACCTATACTGAACTGTATATATTCATCATCATTTCAAATAGTTATGCTAAAACACTATCATCTAGAATGAAATGTCTTTCCAACGAATGTCTTTAAGTTGGAAGCGAAATATATAATACTGTATACCAACTCACGCATAAACTTGAAGTCTTATTCAATAAGCATAGACCATACACCGCTTTGTTTCAAATTATACATATATCTAATATAATATGTGTACATATTTTATGTTTATTTAATAGCAATTAAATACCATTAAATTCAGCATGGGATATCATTAAAATCAAGTATTCATTAAATGTGCAACATGATGTTTCATTACATTTAATTTAAATTAAATTTTAGGCATGATATCTTGGCGTTACGCACTGTAAAGGAAATATATCGTCAAAATTTAACTGTAAATAAATGCCTTAAAATTCAATATACAATACAACATTTAAGCATTCATTAAATGTGAAACATGATGTATTGTGCATTTAATTGCAATTAAATTCAATATGATATCACACTACATTTCAGTATTTAATATTTGTGCAGTGTGATGCTTCTTTACATTTCATTTGAATTAATAAATATCATTACATTGTAAGTTAACTTTGAAATATTGAAAACAAGATGGCCAGAATGACTCTGAATCGCAACCGGTCGATTTTTGCAAAAATAAAAGAAATTGTAAAATAAGCTTATAATTTCGTACCAGAACGAAATCACGCAGTCGATGGTGCAAAGGCCCACAAATTAAGTATTCATGCCCAGTACGTGTTTATGAGGTTATAAGGTGGGAATCTCAATGGTTTCCATGACCTATGGAGTATGCCACGAGAGTTTGGGATTGAACCCAGGACTGAGCCGGATGGATGGTTGTATCCATCCCATTACGGCAGTACGGTTACATGGTAGAATCTCAATGGTTTTCAAGATATTACCTAGGGACTATGTCACGAGGGTTTGTGACTGACCCCAGGACTGACGCTGGTTGGATAGTTGTTTCCATCTCGTTATGCCAGTAAGTTTATATACGGTTACAGGGTAGGTTATCAAAGGTTTCCAAGTTGTGGGGAGTGGCGACGGGAACCGTGATCGCTGCTGACTGGATGGACGAATCCGTCTGTTCAAGGTAATTAATGATATATGGTTATATGTGTGATACTTGTAGCCATTTAGATTGTTTGTTTGTTTGTTTTTACTGGGTAGAACAGGTAATGTACACCTCCCACCAACCGTAAAAATCAACACTTCTTCACTTACACGTCGAACTCCCAGTGGGATTCGAACACGCGGCGGTGAGAGGCGAAGGTTTACAACGCAACGTCGTTAACCATTCGGCCAGGAAGCCATTTAGAATAGAAATTATCATTAAGTAAGTAAGTAAATCGTTTATTAAATGTGACATGTTTATATACAATATACATACAAGTACAAACAAGCATATAGTATACACTAGTTCAGAATATCACGGGGCCTATAAGTCAAGACTTATACAAGGTATATCAATTTATCAAGTTCCGGTTCAAACAAATTATGATAAGCCTGGTCTGACAATTTGCTGGTGAATATCAATATACATGTAAACAATCAAGACAGCATATGTTTCTCATCAATTTTACATTTATAAATATGCGTATATACAAATATAAATATGTGTATATAGTACGAAACTCTGATATTTAAACCGAATATCTCGTCTTTTAAGGTAGGCATTAACCAGAAACTTAGCAACTTTTCCTATACTTGACTTTAAGAGATAACACAGTTTCTCATTATTCGCAAGACACGTATACGAATTGTATGTAAGTTGTTCATGAAATGTTTGGTTTCTTATAACGGTATACGTAGGGCAAACCAATAGAAAATGAAATTCGTCCTTAGTTTCATTTAACTGGCTTAATTTACAGAGCGCATTATGTGTAAATTATAAGTCGGATCCCAGTAGACCACCATAATGTATACCGTTTGTAATGTATTTCTCTTAACCGTTACAACTTCCGGGTAATGTATTTGCAATGTATTAGAATGATATCCATATTTCAACCGATATCCACCGTGATGCAATATGCTAAGTAAGAATGCATTGAACTCCTTCAATCTCATAGATGCATAATGTTTAGAAAATGAATTCCAATGTATGTGCTTGTTAGCAAAAAGATACTTTAAAAAGATCAAATACAAGCATAGTGTGAACCGTGTTAGTTAGCGGCATTCAAATTTACCGAAATAATCGCACTTAGCATAAATTATCGATCGTTATTAATTCACTAATGTTTTCGCTTTAACTTGAAACAGATGCATCTGATTTGTCAATTCATTCAGCCTCGTTCTCTCTTATATCCGAGAGTTTACAAAGTGTGAAACTCTGGCAAGCGAGAACGACAGCATAGTGTGACGATTTACCTGAGTACATGCAATCTCAATATGTTTTTTCTTGCTGCACGCATTGTTGCAAACTGTGGACGTATGAACAGCTTTTTAGTCAGTAATATGTTGACCGCATTATATTATGTTTTGGATGACATCATAAGTCGTCAACCATGTTTAAAAGTGCTAATGGTGTTACATGCATGAATTGAAAGACGTTCGGTAACCGCAACACCGGCATTGTTGAAATGTGTGCGGGCCATTTATTTTAAACCAAATTACTTGATATTTAATATCGTTGGAACAAGACAGACATAACCTCATCGTTTCCTTTCTATTAACAAGCGAAACTTCTCGCCGTTATAAAACAGCAACAATTGAAGCTTGGGATCAAAGCAATAATTCTTCTAATCTACCTTGCACGTGTTTATTATATTTTTGCAACATTTCTTTTTACATACTTCATAGGATACATATATAATCACAATGCTGTGTATTTGATATATTTCGTTTTAACTTTAAGATACACACGCTATACTTGTTTGCCGCTTTTTTATTTCGTATTCATGTTCGCCTGCTTATGGCGAAATCGGGTATTTAAACGATCAAATTTAAAGCAGAATATCAACATCGAGTTGTATATATCGTACCTGCACACCAGTAGCATTATCATTAACAACATTTGATCTGACACTCGCGGAGCTAGTACCAAGACATTCTATTTAAGAGGCAGGCGTTATAACCACAGATCTATGGGGACTTCCTGAGATCATTGTACATTTATTAACGCGTATTATGACGTAACGTCAATTCACATTTGAACGCCCCTCGATATCTATCAGTGTATAATCCATAATATTGAACTTGTAAATTAACCTTGTTTGTTGCAATACTATATTGCATTAAATTGAAACTTGGATTCTGTCTCAAAACAACTTATCTCGACATTGTAATTAACGGCGCGTTATTTATTGCGTAATAACTATTTCGTGTTAACACTGCTAAATCGTAACAGCTTTTATTAGTTGTCTAGTGGTTATACCTACATATATTAAACAGAACAGAACAGAACAGAACATATTCTTTATTTATGACTTAAACAAATGTTTCTCGTCATATAAATACATATTACATTTGTTATTATGTGACAGGTCAATGCAATTTTTACATTAAACAACGAAAAAGTACAAACACACAACCATGCATACTATACACTCATACAACTCACCCATTCACTCTGACGCCCGAAATGTCTCACACATTCACTCTGGATCACGTATTTATGTTATAAGGATTAAACTATTCCTATTACATAGTTTCATGTAAACTTTTAAGTTTTAATAGTTTACATGTCATATCCAATGAGGATGAACATACATTTTTTACTCATTATACATTGCAGTATTGCGAATAATAAATGCTTCCCTAACAAACCTAGATAATCTAAAAAGCTCATGCTGGCTTGAAGATTGCATCAGCTGAATAAATTTAAAAACACTTGGATGTCTGTAATAATATTGTTTAACATATAATTTACGTAATTGTTCGTACAAAGGACAAATTAAAATAAAATGATATTCATCTTCTAAGTCTGTACTATTACACAATGTACAATATCTCTGATTTCTATCAGTTCTATTTTGTGAATATCTGCCAGTTTCAATTCTAAGTCTGTGGGAGGATAATCTTATCCTCGACATGGCAGTTCTTAATTTCAACGGCAATATATCTAAATACACTTCATATGAGAATGAGATTTTAAAATGTCTATACAAGCATAAAACTCGATTATTTTCAACATCAGTGTTCCATTTTTGAACAAAACAATCTATTAAATTTTGTTTAATCAACAAATGAAAAGATTTCATATCAATACAAGTTGGGTCATTCCAAACATAATTATAGCCACAGTATTAAAGAAACAAAAGTCCCTTGTTCGAAATTCGTTATGGCAACTATTGTTATGAAATATAATCCGAAACTATATTTTTTCTCTTACATTCCTAAATAAATACTCAATCATATGAACGCCGTCCACGTTCTATTCAGTTTGTCATTCTCTTTGTTTATGTTTGTCTACTTGTTAAGCTGTATTAGCGTAGCATTATTGTTCCGAATTATACTGAATTCACCATCTTTTGTCGGAAGAAATCTACTCCAAAACATGGAATATCTTTCCAATACCAATACTGTCGGCCTTCAACACATGAACGTTAAGCTGAAGGTCAGTATTGCTTACGAGAAAACGAATAGTCCAAAACTATATATGATGAGCAAAGGATTAGTCAGTGTTATATGCAATTTAATGTTCCATTTAAAGCTCAACACATTTAAAAATATATCCCAGATACATGTGTTAGAGCTTTAGTTATTCTAGTTTTCTAACGGTCTACGCAGTGCTTATATACAACTATCTCACCTTTAAGATATACAATACATGTTATCAACTATTTAATATCCTATGAATTTAAAAAATAATAATTGGCAAAAACAGCAACAATTCCGCCTTGAGCTAGGGGGCTATTGCCTATACCGTGTCACAAACAATGTTAAATTATATTAAATCGAACCCCTAACATTAAAATAATTTATAGAAATTTGACGCGACATGAGATGCGCAGATTTCCCATGGAACAGCTCTTATCCCATGGGAAATCATTAACCCTTTGCAATGAGTTAGCCGGTTTTCCCATGGGAAAAGCTTGAAATAAACATTTATCAATATTTCATCATAATATGTACATATAGTAACTTGTATATGTAAGGCTGTTATCTGACGTTTACGGCGATACGAGCGTTGGATAGTTTCCCTAGGCAGGATTTTCCCTCGTTTTGAATTCGGAAAATGTTCAATGGGGCAGTCTGGTTTTAATTTTATAGATGAGACACTATTCGTGCCAGTGTAAATTTGTTTGCTTGTATATATAACAATATAATAACTATTTTAGGTAATAAGTACAAACACAAATAATCCATAGTTTGAAGTATATGACATGGCGAATAACTTTAATGTTTTACGCATTTGCGAACTTGTACACGTTGAGATATATTAATTTAAAATCATGTCTTATATATTAAAATGGTGTTATTCAGCATTGACTTTTCACAGACAAACCCATACGTAATAAGTAAATAACGCGTTGATCCACATACATAAATAAATTACTGATACTATTTAAGAAAGACTGATGAAAATGAAACTTGAGTCGTATATTGACATTTGAAAGTGTAGAGCTCATTACCTTATTGATTCAATGTTCTGTTGAGATGTTTAGATATTTTTCTAAATTAATTTAATTCTAAGCAATAAACTTCAAATACCATACTTTTAAAACTGGGTGTATGCAAATTAGTTTTCATTATTATACAATTTATACTGACTTACGGCACATAAAGCATAATATTAAAGATGTATCACATATAATTAACGAAACACCAAAGAGACACATCGAATACGCATTCGTTTAGAACATGTTTGACAAAACAATTTTAATAAATGCGGTATCTTACAATTAATAAAACATGTACTGTCGATAATCTACTCTTTATAATGATAAACGCAATCAACATCTACTTCAAATGAAAAGTAATCAATCATTATACGGTTGATCTTTAACGAGGTACAGTTTGCAAAGTCTGTTTATCTATCATTCGATGTCATACAGGATATTGGAAAAAAGGAACATGTACCTATATGAGCATAGCCGCACATCATTTACTGCTGCATTGCGTGGCGTGTACTTATTAAACTTGTCGCCAGTACTTAGATATCTCCGCCCTATTGTTGATGTCGGAGTATATTGACAATAGGTTATATTATAATACAGCTGCACGTGCTTTATTATACTGTTGCACGTGATATTGCTTGTCGGAGGTATTGTATTGGTTTGATTGGTTAAAATGGATAAATGATTGACAACTGGCGACATGTAAATTGTGGGTGTAAAGTAAAATGCGGCTTATGCCGGAGCTAGTTGGCGTAAGAAATGTTGTAATATACCTCTGGAAACGATACAGACAAACAATGGAAAAAAGTAGCTGATTCGGTTTTATTGAGTCCGATCAATTGAGGTTGTATAAAGTGCAACCGCTCTCATCCCCATTAGCACGGGTTTAAGCGATATTCTACTTTAAAGCCACATTGATTTGGTTTTATGATTCCAAAGGAACTGTAAGTAATACGACTACTAATTTGCAGTCTGGATGAGTTTTACAATCGCCGCACAGCACTTAACACACGCTATGTCAAAACATAATACAATGGGGATCATTTGGAACCATCAAACACCAAGTGGGAAGATGCGTATGAGACTCTTTTTTGTTGAGTTTGGTCATGACAGGTATTATAACGTGCAATATCTCTATATATGTATTGTATAAACCACTTGAATACGTAATGTAACATATGCAGACTTCGTTAGAATGTACGCGTCACAATTGTTTCGAATACACGGTATATTTGCTGCAAAAACGCCATACACAAATTATATAGCGGACGGTATCACATTGAATGTATTGCAACATATATATCGCGGCTCTGCTGAGCATCATATAAATTGAATCCAGCGAGTTTAATACATTTGGTATTAGACAACCACGAATGTGAGATGGTATGCTATATCTCAAAATATGCAACATGGCGTAAGTTGATGAATGTCCCTGCCAATATATATTGCCTATATATGTTGCGTAGGGCTCCTCCGTAACCGTAACTCCCTCGACGAGGTATTTCCCATAGCCAAAGGAGCTGAGAGTGGAGACTAACAAAATACTTTCATTTGCATAACTAACACATTAGAGTGCTGTGATATGTATGGCATGTACCTACACCATAAGTGCTGTGATGCATAAACTGGCCAGTTGTTCAGGCATTATCGCCGAGAAATAAATGCATATAGTCGTCTTACTCCGGAAGATTAGGTACAGTCAACTTGAACTGTTACGTTTTTCTGTACTCTCAACTCGGACACTGCGAAATAGAGTACACAGCACGTGTGCACATGCATGGAAAACCCATTGGCATTACACACATGATTTATGATAGATTTTTTTTTTTTATTTCTGAATGATTTTCAGAATTATTTTTTTTCATAACTACAAATAGGACAATGGAAGTGCTGGTACTTTATATTAAGAAAGTCCCAAGCCTCTGTAAAATGGATTCGTTAGGGCCTCAGTTTCGATACAAGCAGTAGTGTAAAAGCTCAAGCAGCAATGTGTACGTATCAACGAGTATTATACTGGAAAACTCTGTTAACATTATCGAACACGTGGTAAACTTTGTACCTAAGAACTTTTCCAAGATAATTAATCAACATTGCTTAGAACTGGTTCTACCCAGGAAGCCATGGCTGTCATGATCAAGTACGAGGGTACTTTAATAAAAGAAGAAACAAGGCAAATACGTCTTTTTATCAAGGCCTACTACTACAACAATTGGGAATTTTAAAAAGGTAGTTCAATCTTACCTTTATTGATCGTCAATTAAATAAGGCATGTGCATGACGATATTAGAGATTGCCTCCAAAACCCGCCGCCAACAATT
This sequence comes from Cyrtodaria siliqua, assembly GCA_037043455.1. Lineage (NCBI taxonomy): Eukaryota > Metazoa > Mollusca > Bivalvia > Adapedonta > Hiatellidae > Cyrtodaria > Cyrtodaria siliqua. The sequence continues at coordinate 201,555 of JAWPHD010000715.1, read as the reverse complement.
CACTAGCCGTCTCCTTTAACAAAGTGTTTCTACCGCACACGTTAATAATGTTCATAGCGCTTGAAGTAAACTCCCTCACTACTTCCCACATCTATTATAGCGAAAACAGCACTTACAATGTATATATGTTACCATATAAACACGCACGCTTAATTATTTTATTTGATTTCCAATCCACTTCAAAATGGCGCCGATACCGGGGGAGGGAGGGGGTGGTATTTGCAATGCAATATAAGTTATGTACTGGTCTAACGTTACATATAGAAACAACAACAATGAATACGATATTAAAAAAACAACATACTTTACTTTGAATATTAACTTAAATATGCTAATACAATTACATTTGTTTTATTTTAAAACAAATATACTGAACCAAAGTTCTAACGCACCACACATATTCCCAAATATCGTTTTATTATGTGATTAAATTTCCATCAAATTTTGCATTCCTTATTGTTTAAAAAAACTAAATTGAAATGCCTATGTATTCCTTCTAAAACAGTCATGCTTTGGAAACTGAAACCTTTGTTTTTTTCATTATTATTTTACTCTCAGCATGCTTAAATAGGAGCAAATGTCTCCTAACATCCATTTTGAACCCCTACTCCGAATTTGCCTACATTCTGGAAGGTTTGAAGTTTTTATCTCCTCCGAAAAAAATAGTGAAATGAATATAAGCACATTGAGTATTATTATATTGAATTTTTGTTATGAAAAAATAATCTCTTACACAAATATGGGCCATTTTATTTTTTTACGTTGAAGGCACCAAGAAAGAATTTGCTGGATTTTACACGAAACACATGCAAACAGTGACTTGATTATATTCCACTAGTCCATAAGACATAATAAGCAAAGCTGCAAAAATGCAATGACAAAAACAACAGTCACTATACACAACATCACCGCTGTTCGAGTATTGACTAGTAGAGTATTTTCCTTGATTCTCCCTTGGTGAGTTGTCTCCACTTCGTCAATCCTGTTACAATGGTGTCAGAAGTAGGATTTAAGCGGTGACAACAATCCAAGATAGAATCGTAACCAATTGACAGGTACTGTAAAGATTCCTTAAATTATTCAATTTTACAAATAATAGTTCCGGAGATAGGTTGTGTCCCTGTGACAAGAGAAAGAGGGACATCAGACAGCCAATACCGGGTACCTGGGGTGAGTCGTAATATTGTAATACCCTGTGACCCGATGATGAACCACAGCTGCGCCGTAAAAAGCGTTCCGTAGTCATGCACGGAGGCTGAGAGTAGGGTGGTTTGTCCGCCGGAAGTGTCGTTAGTGAACTGAACAGGACGGTGATGCAATATTATTTTTGAATAATTTCGTTAATATTTTTGAATTGTGATTTGACATTTTATGTTATTAGTGAATACGTTTAAATGTTAGGGTAATCATACTTTTTATAGGTATAAATAATATAGACGGGTTGGTCTTTAACGGAGGTCGGTGAATACGTTGAAGGTTATATATACTTAAGTGTTCTACAGTGAACAGTAGTGTGTTATGTGTATTAGGAAGTGAGGGGTTGAAGACACGTATATTTAGTGGTAAATATTGGTATTAGTGTGGAGTAAGTAGCTTTAAACTCCTTATCGTAGCTGTAGAGCCATAACGTAGTTTTTGGTCTATAAAGTAGATTAATGTAATAGATAGTGTCTGGTCTCAGCGAGTTGGCTTATTTAAACATCGAGATGAGCGTAGCCCAACGAGGGGTTTAAATAACCAACGAGCTGAGACAGACTCTATCTTTTTTGTAGCATGGTGTACTTAGTAACACACTGACGTCATAGTGACCGTACTCTAAATTACAGTATCCGGTAGTTGTAGCACGGCATAGCCACGCCCCTTTAGTTACCCTAAATTAAACGATTTAATGCTCTGCATTCATCAAAGGAATTGTCACCGACCATGCTACAAGTCGTTGTAAGGTACAACAAAGTTATGTGGTTTAGTGTTATGTAATACTAATGAGTGGTGCATAAAGGCACAGTGTTATATTTGAAGTTAGTATATTTCAGATACGTTATTGCTGTAGATTTATATAGCGTTTTACTTATAGTGTGTTATATACGTCTAGAATAGTCATGTCTAGTATTAAGGAGTTAACGGAGTTAGGGGAGAAATTTGGATTTGCAGGTGAAGAACTGAGGAACTTCGTTCATGTGGAACAAGCCAAGGAGAGGGAACAGCGATTACAGGAACAGGAGTTGGCACGGGAGCTGGAAAGAGAGAAAGAGGAACAGCGTCAAAAGATACGGGCATTGGAGAAGGAGAGATTTGAAGAGAAACAGAAAAGGTTTGAGATTAGAAGGGACATTGAGCGTGAAAGGGAAGCCCAGAGAGCGAAGGAACAGGAACGGGTAAAGGAGAAAGATGAGATGGCACAACGACAACGTCAAGAGGAACATCGGCAACGTGAAGAGGAACATAAAAGGGCGATGAAATGGTACACCAGCAGCATATACAGGCGTTAGAGCTAGCTGAAGTGAATCGAGGTAAGGATGTTATTAAAGAACCTATTAATAAGCTCAAAGGTCCAAAACTGCCATGGTTCGACCAGGATAAAGATGACAGTTATTTATCAAGGTTTGAGAGGTACGCCGATGCACGAGGATGGAAGAAGGAACAGTGTTCGTTGCACCTCAGCGCATTGTTGAAAGGTAAGGCGTTAGATGTATATTCCAGGATACCAACGGATGACTCATTGGATTACGATAAGCTTAAAGGGGCATTGTTAAAGAGATTCGAACTAACAGAGGAAGGATTTAGGAAGAGATTTAAGACAGCTAGGCCAGAAAAAGGTGATTCCTTTGTCCAATATTTACGGAGGAATAAGAATTACTTAGAGCGGTGGTTTCAGTTGGGCCGCGTTAATAAAACATATGACGAGGTAATTTATTACTTATTAAGAGACCAGTTATTGGGTATTTGCACTAGGGAGTTGTACTTATTACTAAAGGAGAAGAGGTTTACAGGAGGTACAGAGATGGCAGAGCAAGCAAATCTATTCGCACATGCAAGAGGAGGTGAATGTGAGTCTGTAGTGGCACAAGAAAGTCGGGACAGAGACAAAGACAGAAGCAGTCGAGCTAGCAAGCCAGACCGAGATAGTGGAAGGTCTTTAAGTACGCCAAGGGTAAGTGATAATTCGTATTCTCATTGGAAATGTAATTTGTGTGGTGGAAACCATAGGTCAAGTGATTGCAGGAAGAGAGACGGTAAGCACCGGGTTGCAGCAGTCGAAGATGAAAAGAGAAATGCAGTTACAAGTGCGGGTATTGAAAATACGACTACATTCTTCAAGAATAATAGAGGTAACAGTTTCTTTAGAGGACGTGGCAGGAACAGAGGTCGGGGTCGCGGTTAGATGAAGAGGACAGAAAGTTCGAGTTGCGTATTGGTATGCAGTGATAGTCAGGAGCAGTTGGGAGCATGTAAGGCAAGCAATTGTCCGACGAAGGAAGGTAGGGTCACTGGAAAGAAGGTCAAGGTGATGAGAGATACGGGAACAACTTGCGCAATGGTACGAACAAATATAGTTCAAGATGACCAATATTTACAAGGTAAGAGATGTTGTAAGCTATATTGATGGGTCGGAACATAACCTTCGTGTAGCGTTAGTAGATGTACAAACGCCGTATTTCAAGGGTAAAACGGAGGCGTTGTGTATCGAATCACCGGTGTATGATTTGGTAATAGGTAAATTTCCAGGAGCGAGTTACCCAGGACCAGAAGATGTTGTGAATGCAGTACAGACTAGAGCACAGAAGAAGCAAGAGACGAAGCCATATCGGAAGTTAAACGTGCCAGGTAAGAATTTAAATGTAACAAGGTCAGAGTTCATTGAGTTGCAGAAACAGGACGTCACGTTGGACAGCACGAGAGAGAAAGCTGACGATGGTCAAGTCAGGATGTGTAAGGGGGTGGAAAGGTAAGATTTGTATATAAAAATCAGTTACTATACCGTGAATATGAGTCTAAGGACCAGAACACAGAATACCAGGTGTAGTTCCAAAGAAGTGTCGAGAAATTGTGATTAAGATGGCGCACGAGTCGTTAAAAGGTGGACATTTAGGTATTCGGAAAAGTTGTGATAAGGTACGAGTATTAGAACAGTTTTATTGGCCAGGTGTAAATTCAGAAGTAACTAGATTTTGCAGGTATTGTAGTAGTTGTGGAAGAACAGTGTCACATGCAAGTGTTAGTATTTTGGCGATAGAAAGAAAGCCATTAAGAGAGGAACCTGTTAGGATAGTTGATGTAGGAGAGGTAAAGCGGTTAGTTCCAAAGGTAAGCATAAAAAATGGTGATTCAGTAGAGGTTAGAAAGGATGTAGGCAGCATAAGCGATAGTTTCTTTTAGCAGTGGAGCAGAGATCCAGTTGTTAGTAAGTCGGGATGTAGTACAGGCGATAGATGGTGGACTAAGGGATACAGATATAGCGACGGATACGATGGTTCAGAAGGATGTTAGTGTTAACCAAAAGGCGGTACCGGAGAAGGCAAATGGCGATTGCACGCGGAGTGATAAAACTAATAGGGGTACATTGCAAAAGGTGTTTGTAGTATTTATGTTTTTTATGGTTGAGATGGTTGTTATAGGATTATGCAGGTCAGTCATGAGTCCAGGAATTAGTCGGTTGGGAGTCATTTTTTGGTGTGATTCTAGATTTCAGAGACGGTTGTTAGACAGCAGTAGGTTAGTTAATATTTGCGTAAAAACGTTACTGGGGGTAAACCGATTAATAAAAGGAAGTTCAGAGAGTCGAAAAGATGGCGGTTAGCAATTCAGGCATTTGGTAAGAAAGATGGTTTAGAGTCTATGAGAAGTAGAAGGAGTGATGTTTTTAGACTTAGTACGGTTATTAAACGAAGTGATGGAAGCGGTAGTGAGGATAGTCAAGGAGTAGACAGTGTAGGAGGAGATTATTTGAGTAGGATAGAAACTTAGATATTTTGGTAGAAAAGACAGGAGAAAGTGATAGTGACCTAATGACATATCGTTATTAGTAATGTAGGTCATAGTTAAAGGACAGTAGTTAGAGTGCTGTGGATAAAGGTAGGCTAGTAGAAGAAGCTAGTAAAGTTAGTGTAAATAGTGCTATTGTAATATTATATATAAATGGTTCATTTTGTAGTTAGAATAAGTGTAACCACTTTTTCTTAAGGGTGCCCTCTGGTGAATATCAGAACAGTAAGCATTTTTAATTTCCCTGTTTTTTATGAAGACTAACATATTACTAGTTAGTTTCTGGAAAAATAATGATTGGTCGGTGATATAACTTTTTCGCAAAATTAATCTTTAGTAATACACTCTCACAGTGTGGTTTTAAATTCTGAATCAGCTGAAAATTGTGTATGGCAACTTATATGTGTGTAGTGTGGTTTGCAGAACAGGTATCGATTTTCCGTCTTTTTTAATGTAATAGTTCATACTTTAGGACGAAAAATTAAGAGTTGTGGTATTTTTATCACCATCTGAACAATTATTCCATCCCTTGTCATTACCCCACCCAGTTTACTATAAATGGCATTTTTAAATTTGTGATAAATCAATTTTTCATGATAAAGGAACAGTTAACTTTTTGAGATATTTTGTCTACAATATATATAAGACCTGAGTTTTAGAATGAAAAAATAAAAATTGGGGGTCGGTGTGCATATAAGAAAGATATTCAATAAAAACTGAGAAAAAAAATGTGCTTTTTTAGATTTCGACGAGCTCTGACATATAACGGCATAGGTCTGTAACAAATAATAGGAACAATACTTTGTATTGCTGTCTCTGTATATCCTAACACATGTCTTTGTAATAAAGTTTAAATTAAGTGAATATCTTAAACGTTTTTTGAGAAATACCATATTTTGTACCCCTACCCTCCATTTTGGCTTATGTTAAAAATTGTCAATTTTGGGCACAAAATGTGAGGTAAAAAAAAAATTCTAAAAAATGTTCATTTTTTTTGCACTAAAATATCCCTATTGGGCATGAGTTTGTTACTGTATAATTATTTTTTCCAGTTTTATTATAATTTTTGAAATATAACAAATGTAAATTTCCGGAAGTGCAAAAATCCAAAACCTCAGCAGTGGTCACCCTTAAGGGGGAACGTGTTGTAACAAAATGAGTGCATATTTACTTAGAGTTTTAACTGTGTTTGTCGGGGCCTCATTTTCCCTGATTTTGAATAGGAATTTTGGTAGATTTTTGCCAAGCTCATCACTTTTAATCGATGTCTATATCTGATAAATGATATTTTACTAGATTCATTCTATTGATAAAGAATAAGTTGTGTTGGCGTTTATTTCATCAACATCCATCAACTATTAAGAAAGTTATGATTTTACAAGCTGTGTATTAGGAGTAAATTTGCCAGTATTTACCAGTACGGGCCTAATACATGTATAGAATTCTTATTACGACACTAAGTGCAGTCTGAGCAGTCCGAGTTACATGACATTTGCATGGATGGCGTGTTTCACCAGGTATCCATGTAGAGACTGTATATATGGGTGTCGAAATCGTAAGAACTTGTCACAGGATCGCAAGCCATTGTCCAGAGTAGTCAGTGGCCAATATCATTACGGCAAAGGGTAAGTCAAATCTATTTTATTGTTGTAAATTATTGTCCTATTTTTAAATTGTTGGTCTGAAGGAAATATCTGCCGGAAAAAGCTATAGACAGTTAGCAGGATATTGTCTTTAATTCTTGTACGTTTTCAAACGTCAGAATATTTAGCAAAGTATTGTCTGATAAGATTATTGGGGCATATATTTACATCAATGAAAATGCCAGTTGTTCTGTAGAAAGTAAAGGGAATACGCGATTCAGATTGTATGTACTTTTCTACGGAGGTTTCTAACTGTCATTACAGTATTGCATAAACAGTTATTGTTTATTGTGCAGTATAAATCTCTCTGAGGTTGGTTTTCATATTGTCATTATTATTCAATCACTCTGAGGTCGCTGTACCATTATAGCCTATAATATGTTAACGGGATGTAAAACCAATTATTCATTCAGTCTATGGTTGAATTATTATATTGTAAAGTTTGCGTTACATTTAGACATGTGAGATTTCATTGTCGATAAATTACATCTGTAATTGTTTTCACGATTTGTTAAAGTTTAGCATAATGTCTATTCGAGGAAAGTTTAGAATTTGGGTTTATTCATTCTGAATAAAGATTGCTTTGCAATCAATATTAGGTATGGTGATACCTTAGCGCTATTATAAGATACATGTTGTGATAACATTGAAAGATTGGGTATATATTTTGTAGCCGTATACGCTAGGAGCGTACGCATACGCTAGGAGCGTAGAGCATGTACAGTGTATCGTCGGGAGTCTACGGGGTCGTAGGTTGGGAATGCCGTCATAGGACGCGGGAACGACAGCATTCGCCATTTGTGCGACAGACCAGACGGTAGCCATGGAGACGTTAGGCAAGAGGGCCTGGTTACGCAGATAACGTCACCGGATGTGTAATACCGGGACTTGGGCCATCGCCGGAGAGGATCGTGCGAGTGGGCGCCGCGTGTGGATTACGTCACCGGAAGTATACCGGGACAAAGAGCAACCGCTAAGGACGGGATTGCAATATAACGCGGGAGTGAAGTGTTAGTGCCGTGAACTGTACCGGAAGGACTCAGCTAGATATAGCTTTGAGAGATAAGATATCGTGTGATATAGTATACATATATCATAAATACCGATATCAGATATTCAGTCTGATTAAAACCGAACCGTTTAATCTAACGTGCAGTGAACATTTTAAACATGATTTAAAACTTGGATAATTCTACTTTGTCATTTGTATTCATCTGTATATATATTCATCTTGTTGTAAATAAATTTGTAAATTTATTTAGTCTTGATCCTCCCTTGGTGAGCTGTCTCCACTTGGTCAATTCTGTAACAATAATAATAAAGCAAACTGTCAGGTTATTTTGAATGAACATTAAATCATGTCTGTCAGATAGCATGCATATTTGAATTAATTTGAATCCACTGTACAGTAAATGTTAAAAAATGTATGTGTAACAAATAATAATTGAGATTAATATTGAACGTTAGCAAAAACATATTGAATTTCTTGTCAGTAGCTGTTTCAATGCTTGCTAAATTATCTGTGATATCGGATAAAGAAGTCGACCCTGCAGACTATTTTGTAATATATAAAATATGGTTTCATTGAGTTAATTTAAACATCGACTTGGACGTAGCTCATCGAGGTGTTAAATTAACCAACGAGATGAAACTATACTCTATTTGTTTTGTAGCATGTCCATTTCAGCTCCATGCCATACTCTAACTTCCAATAACTGGAAGTTGTAGTACACCATTTATTCTGGTGTTGTTTTCAATCAAACGATTTACACCTGTGCTATTATAAAGAGAATTTTCAGTGACCATGCTATAAATGTTTCTTAAGGTTGAGATCATCAAGCCTTATCTGTGTGGATTTAAAGTAGAATATCGCTTAAGTCGGTACTAGTAGGCGTTATAGGTGTTGCACTTAACATTACCTCTAATGAACATACTAAATAAAACCGAATCTGCTACTTTTAACTCTGGTTTGTGTGATCATCTTTTCAGTATGTATTGGCATTAAAACTCCAGTTTGTTTCGTGCTTTGTGAAGGCCGTAATAAGTCGCTCCGACTACAAATCAGTAGTGTTGTTAACCTTGTTAAAACGTTTATCAAAAGAGGTTATGACCCTATCATTTTGCAACGTACTGCATGCTTGGTGGTGGACCCTTTTACAGTTCGCCACTATGCTTTCCTCTTTAATTGTACGATGACCGGACAGACTGTGGACACTATGATGACGCCAACCTAAAGCCCATTGGGACGGTGGCGTTTGATGTTTGTCTATGATATTTCTTATAGTGCCCTTAATGGTTTATTCTCTTACTGCTCTGGCTTCTGCCAAGTCAATGAAGTACCTTCATTGTGTCTTTCTAGGCTATTGTTTTTTTTGTATTATATTTACACGAGCATATTTGTGTTTTACTTATATTGCCTATTGATGCTGCCTTGTTGGTTTGAGATTAGATCATGGCGGGGATTTCTTTTTTTATACTGTCCTGTTTTAATGGGATGAGGTAGGGTAAGTGTGAGGTTTGGTGCATCCTAGAACCGGTTTAAAGCCCCAGTGGCCTACTTTGCCACTGACCGTTCCAAGGCGGTAGCCCTATTGTCAACGCGTTTGTGTTTGTGATGTCGTTTGCATTTATTATTGCTTTTGCCTTTTTGGTTTGTCTGTTTGCCTGTTTGTTTCTGTGTTTTGTGGTTGACTGTCCTCCTTGAATGCTACTTTCCCTGTCCGACCTTTTTTATATTTCTTATTACTTACTTCCTTTGAGATCTTCAAGCCAAATATGTGTGGCTTTAAAGTAGAATATATCTTAAGTCGATGCTAGGTGGCGTAAAAGTAGTTGCACTTTGCATTACCTCTCATGAAAAGACTCAATAAAACTGAGTCTGCTGCTTTTATCTCTTGTTTGTATTTGTTGCTTCCAATGGATCCCCTGTTCATGATTTATTGACATTCACACTAGCGTTTGTTTAGTGCTATATGGCGGCCGTAAAAATGTCGCCCCAACTACAAATCAGTAGTGTTATTACTTAATGGTCCTTTGAGATCACCAAGCCCAATCTGCGTCAGTTTAAAGTAGATTATCGCTTAAGCTGGTGCTATATGCGGGAGAAGTGTTTCACACTACACTACCTCTCATGAGCAGACTCAATATAACCGAGTTTGCTACGTGTATCTCTTGTTCGTATATGTTGCTTCCAAGAGATCCCCTTTTCAGAATTTGTTTTATATTTAATTGAAAACTATTTCGCTTTAGATTACAGAGAGTTTGATCAAAGAGATTAATTTTGTTTTCCATTATGTTTGATTGTATTTATATATACACGAGCATCTATCTGTTTTATTATCCATTTCCGTTACGCGTAAACATATTAAATGACCAAATGATGTTATGTATTATATAACTTTATAATTTCTACTGGCTCTAAAGCTTCTCTTGTTGTTTCAATACGTTTCATTTACCTATGTGTAAAGACTAAACCAATGTTTATTAATTGTATTATATATATATCTAATCTAAACATGTTCCTGTATTGTAGCAAATATAGATATAAACACACAAATGTAAAGGTTAATAAAAGCCAATTAAGACATCACAAACACAAAGGCTTGACAATAGGGCTACCGCCTTGGAACGGTCAGTGGCAAAAAATGCCGCTGTGGGTTTAAACCAGGTTCTAGGGTGCACCCAATCTCACACTTACCCTCATGTAAACCCAATAAAACGGGAAAGTGTAAATAAAGATATCCACGCCATGAACTATTATCTAAGTCAGCATTAATAGGCAATATAAGTAAAACACAAAGATGCTCGTGTATATATAAATACAAAAAAGCAATAGCCTAGAAAGCCACAATGAGGTACTCAGTGACTTTGCAGAAGCCAGAGCAGCAAGAGAACACATCATTGAAGGCACGATAAGACAAGACTGCAGACAAACATCAAACGTCACCGTCCTTTTGGGCTTTAGGTAGAAGTCATCATAGGGTCCTCAGCCTGTCCGGTCATCGCACAATCGAACTGTAAAGCATAGTTTGGTCCACCGCCAAGCATGCAGTGCGTTTCAAAATGATAGGGTCATAACCTCTTTTGATAAACCTTTTAACAAGTTAACAAACTTAAGATAGTATTAAAGTGATCATGACCAAGGATCTTACGAAGTTTGTAAATCACTTCACCATATAAGTCAGGTTGTGATAGTCTTTGTCGCAGAAGAGTTATTAAATTACTTTTGTATTTGAAAAGAAGATTAGGGTTACGGTAATACAATTTTGCAAACGTTTTGCGAAGTTTATGGTAACGGTAACCCTGACTGAGTACCTTTTTAGTTATACTACGAAGTGTGTAAATCAGCTTACATGTCAACAAAACAACAAAACTTTCGGGCATATTATGAAACTGAAATAAAAAAAAACAAGTAGCAACTGCATTGAATTGCTCGACTACTGGCTATATCATACGGTGCGTGTCAATCTTACATATGTTGAACATGACGTAAAACACCATATATACAAACAAACAAATCAGTTTCACTGTCAGCGAGCTTTCAATGTTATAGTATCGGCCCAAGCACCGTCGTGCTCTCTGTATTCACGATTTATTTTGAATCACATGATACGTGTTTTATTAAAAATAAAATTGCGAAGTCATGAGATCAGAAAAGCTAACAAATGTTATCATAGAAATCCACTCGAAAAAGCAGTTTATAACATAACAGTTTACACCCAACGGTCAGCAGTAAATCGCTTTTCGCCTCATCAAACGCCGTATATCGTAATAAATGTCAACTTTCCAATTATATAGATTTAGAAACTTCATATTCCACCGGCAAAGACTAGACAAATTTCTTTTTTTTTCCAAGATAGTTTCATTTAGTTGAGACCTTATCGTTTTACACTACCAGTACACCTACATCGTAAATAACAATGAACACAATTCTATTCCAGTATTTCTTTTTTTCTGAAAATGTTTAAACAGACCTTGTCCGAATAAAAATGCCATTCAAGTGATTTTACCTTTTAACGGAAATGTCTCACGAAAGTACAATGCAATATTAAGAACTTTCAGTAAAAATATGCATTTGTTACTAAAATATATCCAGTTCAAAAGAAGTGGCAACGGGCATACGTTGTTCACACATCAACAAACTATTCTGGAATTATTCTAACTTGCTAATATATTTGCCATTCTATCCTCACACAGCTTGCATCGCAGAAAACGGGGATGCACCTTTAAGTGGATTACAGCACGTTTTGTAACACTGTGTATTACCTATTATCATATTTCTGCTGCTGAGAGGAAATTTATTTTCAGACTTTAGGACAAGCACTACTCAGGGTTATAACGGTTCCCGAGTCAGTACGTTTTTGAATAAACTCGGGGATATTTAGGTAAGAACATGCGCAAAAAATATTTCAGGGCAATCTTAAAATAAATTGTTAAACAATTACGTTTTAAATTGATATTTATAAATATTGATTTCAAAAATATGACATATAACAATGACATTGATTAGTTTACTTCTAGTTAGATATACAACGATTGAATCTATCACAGGCCATATTAATTATAGAATAAATAGCATATGGATACGCTACTATTTAAGATACAGTTTTAAACGGGTGCTTCCGATTGATCAATGAATCCCAATTTGTTCTTATTCAAGCGTCAGTGTTAACACAGAGTGCAGCTGTGATACAAAAGCTAAAGGGAATGGACATGTCCATACAACTTGTTAAAATAACGGACCACTATATCACTGATTAACACGCGTTATACTACAAAGTTATAATGTTGTGTCTAAATAACCAACGAGCTGAGACAGACTCTATCTTTTTTGTAGCATGGTGTACTTAGTAACACTGTGACGCCATAGTGACCGTTCTCTAAATTCCAATATCTGGTAGTTGTAGTACGGTATAGCCACGCCCCTTTAGTTACAGAAAATTAAGCGATTTAATGCTCTGAATTCATCACAAGAAATGTCACCGACCATGATACAACGTGCACATACTTTTGTTTTGTTTTGACATTTTTAGATAAATGGACAATTCTATGGACAAATTTATTTAACATAAAAACAAAACATCTTGAGTAAAATTGTACTTAACTTTTCGAATATAAAGGGCACTATTTTCGCCAAATAAATATTGTTTCTGATAACTGAAATTACTGTGATAAATAAATAACCATCAACACGGTTGTATTTATCTTGTTATGTGTATCGCTTTACAGTGACTTTGGTATATGTATTCACATGATTGCAATAAATACTGATAATGTGCAATTAGTGCAAGATGATGTTAAACGTCAAGTCGGAGTTTTATTTTCGTGGTGTTGATCTGCGGATTTATGTAAGAAATATAATACTTTAATTGCTTGTTATCTTGATACAAATGTTATATTATACAACAAACAAACAAATGTCATCTCCCCAGCAATAAAACATTTTGCTTACATATTTGCTTTGGAATTTTGCCTGATTTTTAATGTAGTCGTTTGATTGTTACCTGTGATACGCAGGCTTCATAACCTCTGTTCACAGCTAAATTCCATTCTGTTCATTTCGCCATTTGTTTTCTAGTTTAGGGTAAAGCAGAAATGGGACAATACTCCGCTGGCCATGGAATAGTGTGAAAACACCTCATTGAATGGTTCCATGTTCACTGCCATATGCATACCACCTTCGGTATGGTTCAATTATCGGTACAATTGGCATATTAAATTAAGTTTTGCTCAAGCCGGGGCTAGAGAGCGTTAATGGTAGCAAACACTACCTCTCAATCAAACCGATACTGTAATATTGGTTGTATTCATCGGCTTCGACGATTTCCAAATTTCTCCATTCATACTTTTTTATTAGTATTAGAGACTTTCGTTCAATTATGTTTGTTTTTACCTGGGTTTAATGATTTGAATATTGAGATGACGCTTGCTTGAAATAGCATTGGATAAACCCAGGTGAAAAGGACACGCGGTCAGCTTGAGTTTGTATTAATTCGCGGCGTCAGGTTACTGTTTCTACATAATTTGCATGTTTGATATCATAATAATTAACTGAATAATCAAACGCAATTTATGTTTGCATGTGTTGTAAAATAAATATGAAAGATTAAATTCGCAATAAATATGTATACAAATTGTCGTTTTTAATATGTATTATCACAGTTACATGAATAACGTCCTTTTCATTTCGCTACATTTATGCCATAGGTCTCGAAACATATGGATACAAGTTGACGTTGTTCTCTATATTTGTTAAGTAAGAACTCTAGCATCAACATTTTCCATGTATGATACATGCTTAAATATTCATTGTTAACACTCTAGTTCCTTTATGTGTCATCAGTAATGTCCCACTCGTGTTCAGATGTAAATATCAATAACGGCTCTTATAGCTTGAAAACCAGTCAATCTGACTGGCACGCCATGACACCCTATACCCAGCACGTCTACCCATGTCTTCCCCGTCCCCGACGTTTGTTCTTGGAATAATTGTTATGAAGTTATCATTGTCATAGAAGGAAAGGCGGACACTATTGTTAAAATAGATTACGGAGAGCGCAGCATCTTTATATCATGAGTAAAAGTATACCTGAAAATAGAAGACAATGTATGCGTAGATATAGATCTTACTCAAAATGTAAATTCAGACGGTATGCTACCTTGTCTTTCTTACTGATGTATGTCCGCGCCCACATCCTTACCCTAGCCTCCTTGCATTTAGCCATTTTTTTCTCTAATTCTGAAATAAACAAGTTATAGTTTTAATTGCTTCTTGTTTTGTTCCATCAGTTATTTACCTAAACCTTATCGTTTGAGCCAGTATAGCAAAACAGGCTATTACGTGCTTCTTTTTTCTCTTCACAGCCCAATGAAAATGGTGTAATGACTGAAGACAATGGGCTGTATTTAAATACGCATTATAGTCAATGCTCGTTCGTCCTTGTCTAGATATGTGTCACATCTGGCACATTACAACTCGTAATTTGGCTATGAAACAGGCTTCATCCTACGCTGTGGAATAACAACTATGTTGCAAATGTATCAAATTTGACAATTCATCGTCAATACACACGTTTGGTTATTACAATGGGTGGTGCATTGGTGTGTGTGATAAACAACACGCCATAGGTCTGTGTGATAAACATCGCGCCATCGGTGTGTTTTGTAAAAAACACGCCATTGGTATGTGTGATAATCAACATGCCATTGCTCTGTGTGACAAACAACACACCTTTGGTGTGTTTGATAAACAACACGCCATTGGTCTGTGTGATAAACAACACGCCATTGGTTTATGTGATACACAACATAGATACTTCAACAAAAAACATACTGAAGCTTATAACGGGTTAAGCACGCGAAATGAAAGCAGTACAAATCTCCATTAAGTCGTATTTAGCACTCATATAGGCAGTCTGGTCTGGCGGCATATCTGTGAAGTTAGTTTTCACACCTTATGTTCGACAGTTTGATAAGTAGGTGATTAAGTATTGATCCACGGTCTAGTGCGAGCTAATTACAGAAACATATTTTCTCATTTATATACCATAACATAACATGACATAATATTATATATAAAATAGTTCTATACCATACATCAGATCAGATGATTCATCAGAACGCATTGAACCTTTACATTGAGAAATTAAAAAAAGTGCATAATTAAAAGATACTCCAGCTCGCACTAAGCTTTCTGGTGGTTTTAGTATAACTGTATCAAGTACTTTATTTCAGATGATCTTAACTGATTAATACAAGAATGAACCTTATGTTTTAAATCACTTGACGTGATATCTTGTTTTCATTAGGAACCGTAGGTTCATCAGACACATTGGACATTTAATAAAATAATTAAAGTATTTAATAAAAATATACTCTAGCTCGCACTTAGCGTTCTAGTGGTTTTAGTAGAACCTGTATCAAGAACTTTATTTTATATGATCTTAATTGATCTGTCCCTATGCCAAGGTGCACGATCGAGTTATGTCTCTTAAGATTCTATATATGAGTCTCTTATAGATCACATACTGACTGGTCCCTATTGGATGCATATATATTATAAACAGATGTGAAATACTTGAGGATAATTTCCTCAATGTTTCTAGGCATAGACCGATTATTATACAATTAATTACAAATTGAGATACTGTGTAAGAAGGCCTATCAGGTGGAATAAGATAAGACAATCTGGAAATATACAAAACGGAATTGACTTCTAAATTTGAACATGCAATTGACCGAGTATGTATGAGGAAGGATGCACGCTGAGCATGCAAAATATTATATTAACAATTGTATGCAGCAATTATTAATTATATTACGGACGTATCACAAAATGTATTTCCTAGCGCTAGATTTAGATCATATCTAAATCCGTATTGGAATAAAACTGTTAAATTTATTTCTATTACAGACTTATGGCAAAATGTATTTCCTAGGGCTAGATTTAGATCATATCTAAAACCATATTGGAATAAAACTGTTATATATGCACTGGAATATATGCACTGGAATATATGCGAGTCAAACAAAATACATGGCTTTCAGAAGGTAGACCGAGAATGCCTGAAAATATAGGTTTTAAACAGTACAAAAACGCAAAGCGTATATTTCGTGACTATCACCGCAAGTTAGTAGGTCAATATGTGCGTGATAGAGACGAAGAAATAGATAAAGAAGAGCCAATTGACAGTGCCCTATTCTGGAAGCTTATTATTAAAAGAAAAAAACAAAATCATGCTCTAGTGCTGGTAGTGAATTAAAATTTGGCGATAAGATTTATAGAGATCCAAACGATATAGTTGACCAACGGGGAAATTATTTTGCTGAACTTTATTCAAGACATAGAAAAAACACATTTTAATAATAAATATTATAAGCACGTTAATTCGGTCGTTTCTCTGCTGGTCTATCTAATGATATAAGCGTCCAGGTATTAAATGCCGGAAAACCGGTAAAGTATTGATGGTATTTACAATGAATACACGGTTTTGCTACTTTGTTAGAAAAAATTGTGCTTGATTTATTTAATCATATGTTCAATAACACAATATACGCGATTTTGATTATTCCCGAGTAACACCGCCAGCTACCTTAATGTTTGGCTCAATGATAACACTTCCACAGTCTTTATTGTATTTCAGTTCAATGTTATTTGTCATGAGTGTACTTTTAAAACAGAACAGTTTTATGATATGAAGCTTTCTATAACATTCATTCTACTCAATCATAAGAAAGACGTCCACGTTCTGTTCAGTTTGAGATTAAGTTGGTTTAATATTGTCCAGTATTCCGTTAACGTTCATTTGAATAGCACATTCATGAGTACATACATTTACAAATTACCCCCATGAGACTATTATTATTGTAAAACAGATGTATTAGCCTTTATAAAGTGGAAAGCGCCTGGAAAGACTCTTAATGCAATATTCGATCGATAATTTCCCTATATTTATCTTTAAATGTACCAGTATATTTGCGACGTATGACCCAGTTTTTCAGACCTTTCCAGCAAATAACGGTTATATATATACGGTAAGGGTGAATACCCATACGTTTACATTTTAGTAACCTTCTTTCTGATATACTGAGTCACTGATGTTATTGGCACAGAAGGCACTTTTTAAATGTTCATTCGAAAATAAATATTACAAAGTTCAACTATATTCCATGTTTTAAAACAAATCATCGCAAGGGAAAATACACGCATGCAGAATGACTAATGACACATATATGTCTTAATAGAAGTATTGCAAGTGACAACAATACAGAACATATGAACTGCTATAAATACTAAGTCGTATTAATTAAAATCGATCGATGTATAACAGCAGTCATATGTTTTCTCGCCAATATCAATGTAATACAGTTAAAACCAATTTACTTAATTACTCCTTAATTTATTTAATTTATCATACTATTAAATAGTAAAGCTTCAATCTAAATATAGATCACATTTGAATAACTGAGAATACCGTGGCTGTTAGATTACAGGTTCCGTCTGCTATCCGTCCCTATGAACGTAAATCACACCAGTCACATGAAAATAATAAAAAACGAAACAGAATTATATACTAACATAATACCTCAAATAACGTTCGCGGTTCACCGCCGTCTGCCTACCCAGTAAACAAACATACCGTATCTATACAACAGACAGTGATGATGCATTCTGTCTATAAGTTGATTGACTTCTAGCAACACTAAATATAAGTAGGTGTTGTGCTATAATATAACTGCGTTCAGTGGATGACGAGGTTCAGAACACCAATGCGTATCTTGATATTTAATTGATGTTTTACTTGATTGATAACACGTCAACGTATATTGTGAGTAATGATAGATTTAAAATGATCACTCGACGCCATTCAGGAAATGATGCATCGGCACAAATATAAGACAAACCTTAGACTGTATTCGTCTTCCAGCCAAGTAGTAAATTGTATTTTCGATTGGTCTGGAGTATCAATAAGAATGTAGAAATACAACACTATGTGTTCAGTCGCCATGTTAAGGATGCATGGCCACACTTGTAGTATTATAAATTGACAAATTTAACTCTTAAACATCATATGAACATTTCTTGATAGTCCCGGAGAGAAACATATATCTAAAACCACTACTAAGTTGTATGTAAAAATAAGTATTAATTTCATGACTTAAATACTACTTTTACCACTTCGTGACTGCACGGGAAATGATGTAAATCTGAATTGTATAGCTGCACAACTATTGCCAGATAATTGATAAATACATTTACCTGTGCGTTATTAAAACCAGCATACATCGTCATTAAATCGTATTAGCACTCATATAGGCAATATGGTCTATCGGCCTATCTGTGAGGTTAGTTTTCACATCTTATGTTCGACTGTTTGATAAGCACAGTAGGTGATTAAGTATTGATCCACGGTCTAGTGGAAGCTAATTACAGAAACATATTTTGTCATTTATATATAAAATAGTTCTATACAATACATCAGAACAGACTGCTATAAGCGTCTGAATGGTTCAGCAGAACACATTAAACCTTTACATTCAGAAATTAACAAAAGTACTTAATTAGTTGATGCCCCAGCTCGCACTAAGCGTTCTGGTGGTTTTAGTATACCTGTATCAAGTACTTTATTTCATATGATCTTAACTGATCTGATGGTTCAAAACAATAATGAAACATATTTTAAATCACTGTAAGTGATATCTTGGTTTCATTAGGAACCGTAAGTTCAGGAGATACATTAAACGTTTCAAGTAATAAATTAAGTACTTCATTAAAAGATACTCCAGCTCGCACTAAGCGTTCTGATGGTTTACCCGGGGCTAGGGAGCGTGAGCGGTAGCAAGCATATTTTACTACCGTTCATGAACCGTCTAAATCGAATCGACACTGAAATATTTCGTATATATCGGGTTCGGCCGTTTCCACTCTCATACCTTTTTAGTATAACCCGTATCAAGATCATTATTTCATATTATCTTAATTGATCTGATGGTTCAATACAATAAAGAATCTTACATTTTAAATCATCTTAAGTGATATCTTTGTTCAATTAGGAACCATTTTATGGACATAAAAATATGTAATAAAATAGTAAGACAATATACTATATTACATATTCAGATATTATTTCGTTTTTATCGTCTTTGGCCGTTTCCAAAGGTCCACTATCATACTATTTTATATAACACAGTGGCCTGCTTGTGTGGCGGCAGTAAAACGTCTCCCCGCGCTTGTAATCAGGACTGGTATTCATTCGATCTTTGGAAATCGCTGAGCCTGATACTTATATTTAGATACATTTTCAATAGTTGCTGTTTTCTTTGAATT
The DNA here is from genome assembly GCA_037043455.1 of Cyrtodaria siliqua. Taxonomy (NCBI): domain Eukaryota; kingdom Metazoa; phylum Mollusca; class Bivalvia; order Adapedonta; family Hiatellidae; genus Cyrtodaria; species Cyrtodaria siliqua. Next base: position 182,103 of record JAWPHD010000715.1, on the reverse strand, counting down.
GATAATATGACATAAACGGGACCCCTGATGAGTCTGCTCTTGGAATCGACTAGGCATTGTATCGATACAACATGTTATGTGATTTATGTGTAACATAGCAATCACATGAATTAAAAATACAGGAAGATACTCCTAACAACAGTCGAAACATTGCTTTAAACATGGTAGGCTATTTCACTAGTTGTTATACTTATTACTTTGATTATATTATGATTATGCCAATGATGACAAACCTGAATATGTGTATGTACTATATTACATAAAATATATGAGTAGAACAAAGCAGTGTTGATCTATGTTTCAATGAATCTGATTTTGTGGTGAGTTAGGCTACAGTATTATATATTTGATCATTTTGTTTTGTTAAAAGCAATGTTGACTGCAAACGCATTTTTACAAGTATTCCTGTCTCTGCATATTTGATTACTGGATTATTTGTGCGTGTATTCCTAATTATTATATCTCACTGTAAACACTACATGTAAAATACCAATACCCTGCCGCGTTGATATTTCGCGCTATCACCCTCAACGCGTCATAGCGAGTGATTGCGTAAAATATCATCCCGCTATGTTTTTGGAAAGCTCATTTCTGAAAACAGTATCTATTTTTATCGTCATATGTTTTGACTATGATACATATGTTCAAAAAGTCCTGTCGTATTAATGCGATTTCCCATAGTAGTATTAGCTCGGTATAATAAAATAAATATCCCATCGCCTCGGTCGCACTACATTCTTGGGTTGATAATATCCACTCGCACCATCAAGATGATGTGCTATTCCATAATGACATTCGAGCACGCTAAATTATTTGACTACATTTGTTGAACTGGACTGAAACGTGAACCATCCAGTCTCATTTTCTATATCATACTAGATTTACATGCAAGTGAATTTGTCGCAAGGAACAGGTTCAATTTAATTTTGAGTTTCATATTGAAAATTGCTATAATTATAGCTGACTTAATATATCCGATATTTTTTTCTTTGTGTAATAGTATACGTGTATCGGTAGTATTTTACAAACTATAATAAAACACAGAAGAAGAAGATGTCATAAGAAGCACTTTATTTCAAAATCAGTAAGCCATAGGCCCATGTGATCATACAATATTATACATATACATGTTAACAGACGTAGCAAGAAATACTCTTTTGCGTTATGAAATATTCAGAATAATTTTCATTTCAAAAATCGGCGGTCCGCAGCCGGGAATTGAACTCTTGTTTCCCGGGCAAGTATGCTCCCCATTACACCACCACGCCATCCGATAGCTGAATGACAATTATGACGTTATATTAAGACGTACCTCTTTCAACATACCGAGTTCTAGCGTTGGATTTTTCACAGATAGGCGACTACGCACAACGTTTATTATTTTATACAAGTACTATATTGCGTCTTACAAGGACAATGAATCATGAAATATTCAGAATAATTGTCATTTCAAAAATCGGTGTGCCGCAGCTGGGAGTTACGTCATAATATAACGTCATAATTGACATTCAACTATCGGATGGCTAGGTGGTGTAATGGGGACAATACTTGACCGGAAAGCAAGAGGTCCGTGGTTTAATTCCCGTCAGCGGCACGCCGATCTTTGAAATGACAATTATTCTGAATATAATATAACAGTTGTACTATTTTAATAGCTCACATTATCTCAAAGTATTGACAAGTACCACGTTTACTCACAATAATGGTTGAGTATACGTAATATTACAAGGAATAAAGCATTATTAATTTTGTATTCGATTCTTTATTCGGCATAAACATAACACTGTTTTTCGCCATTTAATTGTTTATCAATACAGTAACATTTAAAATGACGCACTAATAACTATGTGTACTAACTGGCCAAAAGTTCCTTGAATGAAAAGTAAACAATATATATATATATCAAGAGGTATGCATGGTAAGTGTTCCGTAACAGATCGAAAAAGAAGGTTTATTTTTGAACGATCAGTGCACAATGCTATAGTAAAGGTCAAACTAAATACATGTTTACATTATGGGCATCAACAGCAAAAAAAGAAACAACTGAATATAGTAATGTCTGCGGACACATGATTACTCACATACATTTATTACAGCAAAATTATGTATTTAACAACTTTACATGTGAATTTATCATTACTTTTTTGTGGGCAAACATCGACACAAGACGTACGCAATTGTCTTAAGTTCAATCAACACAATAGGCAATTTCCGCAAACGTGATATTGTGATGAGTAATGAACACGATGAAGACACAACTGAAGATAAACGTGCATTTAATGAAACATTTATGCACACAAACAGTCAGAAACACTGCATGTATGGCGCCAAGAAAGGAAGCGCTTGATTGTTTTACCGGAATCTTCCGATTCCTGTCATATCATTGTTTTGTGAGAATTAATTAATTACTGTAGCCAAATAGCTGGAATAACTATGCACACGTTGATAGCAAATCGATGAGATGAAATGAGATGATACAATTATGCGTTAGCATACAAGTATGCGTTAGCATATCAATTTGCATGCACAGTACGTGGTCCGAGTATTAACTTTCATACCCCATCCAACCCCTTCTCCAAGAAGAGAAAACGGGGTAGGCTTGGGTTTGAAATTAAACCTTAATTTCAGCTTAAAAGTTTGCTTATTGTAAAATTGAAACATTTAATAGGTAATTTTAAACAGGTTATCGCAGGTTTTCTGTAAAACATATTTTTAAACTTGTATTATTGTCGAAATATCCATTATAAAATCTTGCTTATATAAGCTTTCCCATCGCTTAATGTAATTTAGGCGGGACCACGTAATGAATATCACGTACTATTTTATAAGTTATTACGTAGTAAATTAGAAAATTAATAAACTGTATGCATGTAACCGTTAAACTAACCAATCATTTAGAGACAGGGAAACTTCAAGATAAGTGGAATGACACACCAGAATAGTGAATAATCCATAACCATAACATTTTATAGATCTCTGGCAAAAATTATATGTATTACCTTAAATACTACATTTCCTGTTTGATTTATAATAATTTATAAGTATATATGTTTATAGCATAGCAATAGCTAGGTGTCGTATTACCAGCATACGGTCCAACTATAACAAAAAGTTGAAAGCATACAGACAAATGATTGAACATTATCCAATATCAGTTCTGGTAGGAAGCGTTTCTTCTGACGAAGAAAAGAGGAACACCATTCAGAACAATGTTGCATATTTGTTTATAGACACAAATCTATATGATTTCAACTTTTTGTTATAGTTGGACCGTATGCTAGTATTACGACACCTAGCTATTGCTATGCTATAAACATACACTGAACAAAATTGCTAAGTATCAACTGTTGTATCTTAACTAATTTTCTTATTTTAAATTTTAAATATATTTTAGAATAGATACATGATACATGTAAGTATTTTGTTTTGACCCATAGTTTGTAAAACATTGATTTTTTTTTAAATTGTTACATCTTTTGAGAGTTACCCTCCCTTTTAATGAAAACATGAAATGCACTGATGAAACACATAACATGAGTCAAAGATCACTTAAAGATATAAAATTCTTAAAATGTGTATGCAATAATAGAAAAAAACATAAAAAATTGACCCATTTATCGCAGATTTTCCGTCTATAAAAAAATGAAAGATGGATAATCTTAAATTACCTCCCTTTACATTGAATATTGTTTGAAATTCAAGTAACTGTAATTTAGCGTTAACATTAAAATTTCGAAAATTTCTTTTGCAAACGCATTTGTAGTGGTAATGCTAGTAAAACATGATGTCAAAATAATTTTAACTGGCATATTTTAGAATTAGGAACATCGAAAGCTTCACTTATCCGAAGTACTTAATAAAATCCTATGTACCCAGTTGTATAAGTAGTATAACTTATTTCTAAGAAAACACACTGACTTAAACGTTTTAAAATATGTTCATGCAATCAGAGCAGACGATTTACACTCGTTATTTTACAGTTTAACCGTATCTCTAATCAATCTCAAAATACACAAAACAATGAGAATATTATTGACATATTCTTAGGTTTGGTTTAATATATATATTTATATATTATTATAAGTCAAACAGGAAATGCAGTATTTAAGGTAATACATACAGTTTTTGATAGAGATCTATAAAATGTTATGGTTATGGATTATTCACTATTCTGGTGTGTCATTCCACTTATCTTGCAGTTTCCCTGTCTGTACATCATTGGTTAGTTTAACGGTTACATGCATACAGTTTATTATTTTTCTACTTTACTACGTAATAACTTATAAAAGAGTTCGTGATATTCATTACGTGTTCCCGCCTTAATTACATTAAGCGATGGGAAAGCTTATTTAAGCAAGATTTTATAACGGATATTTCGACAATAAAACAAGTTTAGAGATATGTTTTACTGAAAACATGCGATAACCTGTTTAAAGTTACCTATTAAATGTTTCAATTTTACAATATGCAAACATTTAAGCTGAAATTAAGGTTTAATTTCATACCCCAGCCTACCCCGTTTTCGCTTCTTGAAGAACGGGTTGGATGGGGTATGCAAGTTAATACTCGGACCACGTACTGTGCATGCAAATTGATATGCTAACGCATACTTGTATCATCACATTTCATCTCATCGATTTGCTATCTACGTGCGCATACTTATTCCAGCTATTTGGCTACATTGTTATTTATACATATATCAACCTATTATAAAAGCCGCCTCACCGTCTGCATGGCACGACTTTTCAACCGAATATGATTCGTTTTGGAATGTATTACTGCGATAGCGATACATGACGCTAACATATCACTATCAAGCTGCGTGTTTTAACGCTATCGTGTTATTGTGTAAACAAATACCAGAATTGAGAGAGATGCGCACAAACCTTGGGTCGTTTACTGCAGTAATTAATTAATTCTCACAAAACAATGATATGACAGGAATCGGAAGATTCCGGTAAAACAAGCCAGCGCTTCCTTTCTTGGCGCCATACATGCAGTGTTTCTGACTGTTTGTTTGCATAAAAGTTTTATTAAATGCACGTTTATCTTCAGTTGTGTCTTCATCGTGTTCATTACTCATCACAATATCACGTTTGCGGAAATTGCTTATTGTGTTGATTGAACTGAAGACAATTGCGAACGTCTTGTGTCGATGTTTGCCCACAAAAAAGTAATGATAAATTTACATGTAAAATTGTTAAATACATAATTTTGCTGTAATAAATTTATGTGAGTAATCATGTTTCCGTAGAAATTAATGTATTCAGTTGTTTCTTTTTCTGCTGTTGATGCACACAATGTAAACATGTATTTAGTTTGGCCTTTACGATAGCATTGTGTACTGATTGGTCAAATATAAACCTTCTTTTCCGATCTGTTACTGAACAATTTCCATGCATAACTCTTGATATATATATATATTGTTTATTTTTTCTTCAAGGAACTTTTGGCCAGTTAGTACACATAGTTAATAGTGCGTCATTTTAAATGTTACTGTATTGATAAACAATAGAATGGCGAAAAACATAGTAATGTTTGTGTCGAATAAAGAATCGAATTAGAAAAATGCTAAATGCTTTATGCCTTGTAATATTACGTATACTCCACCATTATTGTGAGTAAACGTGGTACTTGTTATACAATTAGGTCAATACTTTGAGATAATGTAAGCTATTAAAATAGTACAACTATTCAGAATAATTGTCATTTCAAAAATCGGCGTACCGCTGACGGGAATTTAACCACGGACCTCTTGCTTTCCGGGTAAGTATTGTCCCCATTACATCACCACGCCATCCGATAGTTGAATGACAATTATGACGTTATATTATGACGTAGCTCCCAGATGCGGCACGCCGACTTTTTAAATGACAATTATTCTGAATAGTTCATGATTCATTGTCCTTGTTAGACGCAATATAGTACTTGTACTTGTATAAAATAATAAACGTTATGTGAAGTCTCCTATCTACGCTGGAACTCAGTATGTTTAAAGAGCTACGTCATAATATAACGTCATAATTGTCATTCAACTATCGGATGGCGGGTAATGGGGAGCATACTTGCCCGGAAAACAAGAGGTCCATGGTTCAATACCCGACTGCGGACCTCCGATTTTTGCAATGACAATTATTCTGAATATTTCATAACGCAAAGAAGTATTTCTTGCTACGTCTGTTAAAATATATATGTATAATATTGTATGATCACATGGGCCTGTGGCTTACTGATTTTGAAATAAAGCGTTGCTTATGGCTTCCTCTTCTTCTTTGTATATTATAGTTTGTATAATACTACCGATACACGTATACTATTACAGAAAGATAAAAATATCGGACATATTAAGTCAGCTATAATTATAGCGATTTTCAATATGAAACTCAAAATTTAATTGAACCTGTTTCTTGCGACAAATTCACGTGCATGCAAATCTAGTATGATATAGCAAATGCGACTGGATGGTTCACTTTTCAGTCCAGTTCAATGAATGTAGTCAAATAATTTAGCGTGCTCGAATGTCATTATGGAATAGCACATCATCTTGACGGTGCGAGTGGAGATTATCAACCCAAGAATGTAGTGCGACCGAGACGGTGGGATATTTATTTTATTATACCGAGCTAATACTACTATGGGAAATCGCATTAATAAGACAGGACTTTTTGAACATATGTATCATAGTCAAAACATATGACGATAAAAATAGATTCTGTTTTTAGAACTGAGCTTTCCAAAAACCTAGCGGGATGATATTTTACGCTATCACCCGCTATGACGCGTTGAGGGTGATGGCGCGAAATATCAACGCGGCAGGGTATGGGTATTTTACATGTAATGTTTACAGTGAGGTATAATAATTAGAAATACAACACACGCACAAATAATACTGTAATCAAATATGCAGAGACAGGAATACTAGTAATACTGCGTTTGCAGCCAACATTGCTTTTAACAAAACAAAATGATCAAATATATAATACTGTAGCCCAACTCACCACGAAGTCAAATTCATTGAAACATAGACCCTACACTGCTTTGTTTCACTTATACATTTACTGTAATATAGTACATGCACATATTCATGTTTGTCATCATTGGCGTGATTATAATATAATCAAAGTAATAAGTATAACAACTAGTGATATAGCCTACCATGTTTAAAGCAATGTTCGACTGTTGTTAGGAGTATCTTCCTGTATTTTTATGCCCCGAAGGGTGGCATGTAGTAGTCGCACTGTCTGTCCGTTCGCGTGTACAATCGTGTCCGCTTCATAACTCTGACAATAATGGACGGATTTTCAAATAACTTCGCACAATTACTCACCACAACGAGACGACGTGTCGCGCATGAAAACCGGGTCCGTGGCTCCAAAGTCAAGGTCACCCTTAGAGGTCAAAGATCAAATCCGTTCGTCTATACACTCGTGTCCGCTTCATAACTCTGACAATAATGGACGGATTTTCAAATAACTTCGCACAATTGCTCACCACAACAAGACGTCGTTTTTGGGTTTTTAAATGTTGTTTTTTTTAAACTTTTTAAAAAAAAAAAAATAATTGTTTTTAAAACAAATAAATTTAAATTTTATTTTATTTTATTTTTATTATTTGTTTGATTTTATTTATTTTTTAAAATTATTTTTAAATATATCTGTTGGTTTCATATTACAGGTCACAGGTTACGGGGGCATTTGTCACTTACTGTGACATTTTTTGTTAATTCATGTGATTGATATATTAAACATAAATCATATATCATGCTGTATCGATAAATTACCTAGTCGATTCCAAGAGCAGACTCATCAGTGGTCCAGTTTATGTCATATTATCAATTCAAAGAAAACACAAACCTTTGAAAAAATATAAGTATCTAAATATAAGTATCGTGTTCAGCGATTTCCGAAGATCGAATGAATAACAGTCCTGGTTACAAGCTCGGGGAGACGTTTTACTGCCGCCACACAAGCAAGCCACTGTGTTATATAAAATAGTATGATAGTGGGCCTTTGGAAACGGCCGAAGACGATAAATACGAAATATTGCTGTCTCGGTTTGATTGATACCGTTCATGTCCCCTAGTCCCGGGTTGAGCAGAAAGTATTTCGAGTATGTACCTCTAAAGGTATATATTTTTATAATACACCGCGTTCTTCCCATTTAGCGTGTTTATGCTAGTATATGAATACGTGTATTCAGGTGTATATAGGTTAATTCCGTAAAATACATTATAACTTGCAGTTAGTTGTAACTGAATTGTATACTTGGTAACGCAAGTATAATAATATCTAAATATGTATAATTTTGTATATTGTCTTACTATTTTATTACATATTTCTTTGTCTTTATTATGGTTCCTAATTGATCAAAGATATCACTTAAGATGATTTAAAATGTAAGATTCATTATTGTATTTAAAAATCAGATAAATTAAGATAATATGAAATAAAGTTCTTGATCCGGGTTATACTAAAAGAGTATGAGAGTGGAAACGGCCGAACACGATGCATACGCAATATTGCAGTCTCGATTTGATTGAGACTGTTCATGAACGGTAGTGAATTATGCTTGCTACCGCTCACGCTCCCTAGCCCCGGGTAAACCATCAAAACGCTTAGTGCGAGCTAGAGTATCTTTTAATGAAGTACCTAATTTATTAATTGAAAGGTTCAGTGTAGCTGAACTTATGGTTCCTAATGAAACCAAGATATCAATTAAAGTGATTTAAAATATAAGGTTCATTATTGTAGTAAACCATCAGATCAGTAAAGATCATATGCAATAAAGTACTTGATACAGGTTAATATACTAAAACCACCAGAACGCTTAGTGCGAGCTGGAGTATCTTTTAATTAAGTACTTTTTATTAATTTATTAATTTAAATGTTTAATGTGTTCTGCTGAACCATTCAGACGCTTATAGCAGGTATAGAACTATTGTATATATAAATGAGACAATATGTTTCTGTAATTAGCTTCCACTAGACCGTGGATCAATACTTAATCACCTACTGTGCTTATCAAACAGTCGAACATAAGGTGTGACAACTAACGTCACAGATATGCCGCCTGACCATATTGTCTATATGAGTGCTAATACGATTTAATGACGATTTATGCTGGTTTTAATAACCCACAGGTAAATGTATTTATCAAGTATCTGGCAATATTTTTGCAGGTATACAATTCAGATTTACATCATTTCCCGTGCAGTCACGCAGTGTTAAAAGTAGTATCTAAGTCATGCAATTAATACTTATTTGTATATACAACTTAGTAGCGGTTTTAAATATATGTTTCTCTCCGAGACTATCAAGAAATGTTCATATGATGTTTAAGAGTTAAATATGTCAATTTATAATACTACAAAAGATGTGGCCATTCATCCTTAACATGGCGACTGCCACATAGTGTTGTATTTCTACATTCTTATTGATACTCCAGACCAATCGCAAATACAATTTACTACTTGGCTGGAAGACGAATACAGTCTAAGGTTTGTCTTATATTTGTGCCGATGCATCAATTCCTGAATAGCGTCGAGTGATCATTTTAAATCTATCATTACTCACAATATACGTTGACGTGTTATCAATCAAGTAAGACGTCGATACACTTTGGTGTTCTGAACCCACTGAACGCAGTTATATCATAGCACAACACCTAATTATATTTAGTGATGCCAGAAGTCAATCAACTTATAGACAGAATGCATCATCACTGTCTGTTGTGTAGATACGGTATGATTGTTTACTGGGTAGCGCGAACGTTATTTGAGGTATTATGTTAGTATATAATTGTTCTGTTTCGTTTTTTATTATTTTCATGTGACTGGTGTGAGTTACGTTCATAAGGACGGATAGCAGACGGAACCTGTAATCTAACAGCCACGGTATTCTCAGTTATTTAAATGTGATCTATATTTAGATTGAAGCTTTACTATTTAAGAGTATAATACATTAAATAAATTAAGGAGTATTAAAGTAAATTGATTTTAACTGTATTACATTGATATTGGCGAGCGAACATATGACTGCTGGTATACATCGATCGATTTTAATTAAAACGACATATTATTTTTAGCAGTACAGACCCAGATGCGTTCAAGTACCATCAAATAAATGCAGAACGAACGCTGAACGAACGCAGAATGAACACAGAACGAACGCAGAATGAACGTTGCACGATCTATATTTTAAAAATGCATTTCTTTTGTTGCGTTCGTTTCGTTCTTCTTCAGCATTCAACGTTTTAAAAAACGAACGATGCATGCATTTTTTAAAATGCTAAACGCTGAAAACGAACGGAACGAACGAAACGAACGCAACGAAACGAACAAAACGAACGCAAATGCATTTCGCTATTTCGGATAACTCTCAATATTATCCTTTTGAGTACATAATTGAAATCTTGATTTAAACGAAGTGCGTTTTGCAGTATTTTAATATAAAGAAATACACTGTGTAAATGGTGTTTTATAAGCACGATTACACACTTTCATTTTAAATTTACTTTTTTAAAATAGAAAATGTATATATTGTGTAGCACAAACTTTATTTTATTTCATTATAAAACTGAAATAATGTTGGTAAAATCAGACGGCATATTTTTATATAGTGTCAAGTATGTTAAATTGTTGATGAAAATAACATAAACCCGGAACAAAACAGAATAATCATCAATGTGCACCACCCAATATTGTCAACCAAAGGATACATACTTCAATATGATCACAAAAATTAGTCGCCGACTCGTGGTAAGAATCGCATGACTGGATAACATGCGTAGTTTACTCGTCAGAAATGTTGCGATTGGTAAACGCTGAACGAACGAACGCAAATGCATTTTCTGCTTTTGTGCATTTAAACGCACACATTATGTTGCGTTCGTTCCGTGCATTTCAATGAACGCATAGTTTCGTTTATAAACGCTGATTTGCATTTTAAAAAATGCATTCATAAAAATGAAATGCAAACGGAATGCAAACAGAGCGCAAACGGAACGCAAACGAAATGCAAACGGAATGCATTGTTGGGGTTCTTGAACGCAACTGGGTCTGTACATAATTTCCGTATTGTTGTCACTTGCATTACTCCTATTACCATGATTACGACATAAATGTGTCATTTGTCATTCTGCGTGGGTGTATTTTCCCTTGCGATGATTTGTTTTAAAACATGGAATATAGTTGAACTTTGTAATATTTATTTTCGAATGAACATTTAAAAAGTGCCTTCTATGCCAATAACATCAGTGATTCAGTGTTTCAGAAAGAAGGTTAATAAGATGTAAATGTATGGGTATTCACCCTTACCGTATATATATAACCGAAATTCGCTGGAAAGGTCTGAAAAACTGGGTCATACGTCGCAAATATACTGGTACTTTTAAAGATAAATATAGGGAAATTATCGATCGAATATTGCATTAAGTGTCTTTCCAGGCGCTTTCCACTTTATAAAGGCTAATACATCTGTTTTACAATAGTAATAGTCTCATGGGGGTAATTTGTAATTGTATATATGCATGAATGCGCTTTTCAAATGAACGTAAACGGAATACTGGACAATATTATACCAACTAATCTCAAACTGAACAGAACGTGGACGTCTTTCTTATGATTGAGTAGAATGAATGTTATAGAAAGCTTCATATCATAAAACTGTTCTGTTTTAAAAGTACACTCATGACAAAAAACATTGAACTGAAATACAATAAAGACTGTGAAAGTGTTATCATTGAGCCACACATTAAGGTAGCTGGCGGTGTTACTCGGGAATAATCAAAATCGCGTATATTGTGACAATGTTTTACCTGTATGTAGGTTATTGTTTCTGCTTTCCATCAGTTCTAATTTTAAATTGTTTGAAATAAACATCGGATTACTAATTAGCGCCCTCTGGTGGTGCCTATTTTTACGACGAATTTTACCGTTTCGTACAGGAAATGTACTAGAATTTAGTCAAAAGTTTAAAAAAAATCACATCATTTGGAAGCACAATTATTTATAAACCTAATGCACGTAATATATTAAAAAACAGCTATATCTCTTTATCGTGTGTGCATTTCTTTACGTAAGGGGTACCACGCAGCGACTACAAAATTTTGAGGATTTTTACATGTTATCGCTTTTTTACTTAAAAGTAAGCGTGATGACATATATATTTTTCTAAAACGACGCCGTAATTTTAATACTTTCTTTAAACTTTAAAAGTTTATTTGATAAAATTCTGACTCGACGACCGGTCTTTATTTTTACATTCATCAAAGCAGGGAATTTCAACGAAAGTGACGGCATAGAAAAATATATATGTCATCACGCTTACTTTTAAGTAAAAAAGTGATAACCTGCACAAATCCTCACGTTTTATTTTAACTTTAACGTTTGACTAAATTCTAGTACATTTCCCGTATGAAAACGGTAAAATTCGTCGTAAAAATAGGCACCACCAGAGGGCGCTATTTAGGAATCCGATGTTTATTTTAAGCAATTTAAAATTAGTACTGATGGAAAGCAGAAACAATGAAACAATAACCTACATACAGGGAAAATATTGGCACAATATACGCGATTTTGATTATTCCCGAGTAATCCCGTCAGCTACCTTAAATTCACATCAAATAGTATTTGCATGTTTAATTGCCATCACTCATTCGTCCATCAGGGGGAACATTGAGACTGGTATCCATAGTATTTAACTCGTGTATTTCATATCAGACCTCAGAGCAGCCAATATCCCATATATATTTTGCAGAAGTACACATTTTAACATATTAATAATAAAAAATAGGACCCAATAGATTCAGTATCGCTGACACTAACAAAAATAAATAAAAATAAAAGTAAAAAAATAAGAAACAAACTGGAAACACAATAATAATAATAATAATAATAACAATCACTTGTCCTATGTCAGAATAACACCTACCACACGGCTTCAAAGTCCCGCACAGGCTGCCCGATGGTTGTTCCAGTAACTGTTCCGGTTCACCAATTGTTGGTGGTATGCTTAACAGTAGAAACAAATGTCTTACAGAAAATAGAACATTCACAGGACACAGACAATAAACACACGCATTTTAAACAAATAACAATTATAAGGATAACTAGGTATGCGAAATAAGAAATATAAAAAGGTTGGCAACAGGAGTTCGGTAAGTGGCAAAAAGGTCACTGAAAATTTAAACTATTGCCAAGGGTGCACATTTCCAAGGGTGCACTTTCACTCTATTACCACCTGAATTGAAAAGGACACACTGTAACTTGGAAATCACATTTTGGAGTGAACATCGAAATGATGTTCTTAATTAAAAAACAAACTATCTGCAACGTAAATATGTATTTAAAGGATTGCACATTGGTTGTATTATTCATTTGAACAGATTTTAACGAGTAATGTTAATAAATAACATTTAATGTTGGTATACAACTGGAAATATGTATTTGTTGATTTTATTTTTTTTTATTTTATTTTTTCATATCCAATGGGCATTAGATGTTCACACTTTTATTTTATTTACAGTATGTATGTAGTAACCGCAGAGGCTTTGCCCCAGCGAATACTCCTAAGCATCATGTGTGTGAATCTGTTACATGTATATTTATTTATAAGATGTATTTTACACAAAATCCAACAAATCAAATCTGTGCCGTGAGACAGCGCTGAAGCATTCATATTATACAATTAAGTTTATACTCTAACCGTACCATAAAACGGGTCTATTTCATCTGGGAGAAGTATTTCAATCGTGTTACAGCTGGCACAAAGGAACACATTTGTTACGCGTTTGTTACGTTCCAAAAGTGTTTTCTTTTACATGTATACCAAATAGGTTTTGTATTTGTTACCAGATAGTAGTCTTTCATTTGCAGTTGTCAACAACATTGTCTGTTATTTCATCACACCTTTTGCAGTTTTATTTATTCTCGTTATATTTGCAATAATCACACACATAGAATTACAATACTTGAGAGAGGTTGGGTGATTCCTAGCATTTAACCATACATTGGATTCTCTATAGCTACTATGAACTGAGCAACACCTCATAAATTCAGGTTCAGTTATCCTATTGTTTAATTCGGTGGTTATAGTTTCATCTATTTTACAATTCACTTGCTTTTGCTCGGAAAGTGACGATTCGAAACGTACCCGTCCAGGACATGACTAAGGCCATATCTATTAAGGATAGTGTATATGACTGGAATAAAACCTGTCAAGCAGTTGTAAATTGTAAATGCGCGTATCCTGATTAGAAACATGTTTTACTGCACATCCTCGTTGTAACCTACACAGTTGTCCCAGAAAGGTAAGTTTCCGTCGATCTATCTCAGATGTAATTGGTAAACAATTAAGCAAACGTAAAGCCACATCAGTTCTTGTTCTAATGTGAAAACCTTGCATATGTTTGACGCATAGTCTATATCACCTCTCTAATGTTAACACATAACTCATACTCAAACAATACCAACATCCACTGCCATATAGCGCTTTTGGAAGAACAACATCATTGTACATTTTCTTATATGTTAATGGCTCCAGACCATTGACAAACGGACAAGAGTTTACTAAGCTAAAATATGTGCTTCTAATTTTATTACAACACGACTTAATATTATCTGTTAATTTCGAGTATTTACTGCATGTTATTCACAAATGGATAACAACTTGTTCAACTTCGTTGACATTGTAATTGCCGAGCATCCATGCTCTGTTTTCATTGTTATAGGCACATTTATTTTCATTTAGAACCAATACATTTCGAAGCATTGTATTCGTAACGCCATAAACACGAGTATTCGTAGCAAATACGTTGACGTCCATGATGGGAACGACTTAATCAAGTCATGTCATCAGCCACGGTAGGGCAACATAACATAATACTGTCTATGTTTAACCCGAGATTACAATCGCAGAGCTCTTCAATAAGATCATTTAAGTAGATGAGGTATCCCGCCTTGTCTGGTACATTGTTTTATAGGCAACCAGTCCGACTTAATACCTTTTCTGAAGACACAGCTAGACATGCCTACGTGCATTTCAAATATCGTCAACCATAGTTTGTGGGGAATATTAAGCTTCAGAAGCCATCACGCCAAAGTCTATCAAAGGCTAGTTTTCTACCATTTTCTTTACAATATAAACTACATTCACGAAATAAAAATGACGTCATAACGCAACCCATTTGCTCTTGAAATCCTACATGTAATCTATGTATAGGCTTTGTAATACTACTTGGTGGTCATTTTAATAAAATGCGCTCATACAACTTTAAAATCGACGATGACAATGTTATAGCACGGTAATTATTAGGATCATCCTTCCGCTTATGACCACCTTTGTGTAAAGTGATCATCATACCTTTCTTTTTGGAGAAAGGAACATTTGTGTTATTGATCATATTATTAAATAAATCAAGATATATTTGTTCTAATGCAGCAACACCGTGTATTCATTGTAAATACCCTCAATACTTTACCGGTTTTTCAGCATTTAATACAAGCTCTTAGGTCCTCTACGCTTATATCATTAGATAGACCATCAGAAATTGGAATATTTTTAGCCTCCGAAACGACCGATTTAACGTGATTATAAAATTCATTATTAAAATGTGTTTTTTCTATGTCTGAATAAAGTTTAGCAAAATAGTTTCCGCGTTGGTCAACTATATCGTTTTGATCTCTATAAATCTTATCGCCAAATTTTAAATCACTACCAGCACTAGAGCATGATTTAGTTTTTTCTTTTATTAACAAGCTTCCAGAATAGGGCACTGTCAATTGGCGCTACTTCATCTATTTCTTCGTCTCTATCACGCAACTATTGCCATACTAACTTGTGGTGATAGTTACGAAATATACGCTTTGCGTTTTTGTACTGTTTAAAACTTATATTTTCCGGCATTCTCGGTCTACCTTCTGAAAGCCATGCATTTTGTTTGACTCGCATATATTCCAGTGCATATCTTTAACAGTTTTATTCCAATATGGTTTTAGATATGATCTAAATCTAGCCCTAGGAAATACATTTTGCGATAAGCCTGCAATAGAAATATCTTTAACAGTTTTATTCCAATACGGTTTTAGATATGATCTAAATCTAGCGCTAGGAAATATATTTTGCGATACGTCCGTAATAGAACTAATAATTGCTGCATACAATTGTTAATATAATAGTTTGCATGCTCAGCCTGCATCTTCCCTCATACATAGTCGGTCATTTGCATGTTCTAATTTAGAATTCTATTCCGTTTTGTATATTTCCAGGTTGTCTTATCTTATGCTACCTGATAGGCCTTCTTACACAGTATCTCAATTTCTAATTGTATAATAATCGGTCTATGCCTAGACACATTGAGGCAATTATCCTCAAGTATTTCACATCTGTTTATAATATATATGCATCCAATAGGGATCAGTCAGTATGTGATCTATAAGAGACTCATATATAGAATCCTAAGAGACATAACTCGATCGTGCACCTTGACATAGGGACAGATCAATTTGGATCATATAAAATAAAGTTCTTGATACAGGTTCTACTAAAACCAATGGAACGCTAAGTGCGAGCTAGAGTATATTTTAATTAAATACTTTAATTATTTTATTAAATGTTCAATGTGTCTGCTGAACCTATGGTTCCTAATGAAAACAGGATATCACTTAAAGTGATTTAAAATATAAGGTTTATTCTTGTATTGAACCATCAGATCAGTTAAGATCATATGAAATAAAGTAATTGATACAGTTATACTAAAACCACCAGAACGCTTAGTGCGAGCTGGGGTATCTTTTAATTATGCACTTTTATTAATTTCTCAATTTAAAGGTTCAATGCGTTCTTCAGAACCATTCAGATGCGTATAGCAGTCTGATCTGATGTATGGTATAGAACTATTTTATATATATTATATTATGTTATGTTACGTTATATAAATAAGAAAATATGTTTCTGTAATTAGCTCGCACTAGACCGTGGATCAATACTTAATCACCTACTTATCAAACAGTCGAACATAAGGTGTGAAAACTAACTTCACAGATATTCCGCCAAACTATATTGCATATATGAGTGCTTAAAACGACTTAATGAAGATTTGGACTGGTTTTATTTCGCATGCTTAACCCGTTACAAGCTTCAGTATCTGTTTTGTTGAAGTATATATGCTAAGGCGTGTTGTTTATCACATAAACCAATGGCGTGTTGTTTATAACACACCGAATGCGTTTTGATTATCACACAGGCCAATGGCGTGTTGTTTATCACAAGTTTAGGTTTTGACCATTTCACAACAACAAGTGTGCCATTAGAATAGAAAAGAGTAGAATAAATTATGACATTTGTCTAAGTTTAACTCAAATTCTTTTTGCACAACATCGGTATTTTGGGTCGAGAATCTTGATTCATATTCTTAACTAGCTTGCGGAGTACTAGCTTGCTAACGATCCGTGACTGGAGTATTAAGAAATGACGAATGACCCGTCACCGGAGTATTAACCCAAGAACACCGGCACCGTTGTCTTGTGGTGTTTTTCAAATGCATTTACTTGCCGATACAGCAGTACAAACTTTAATTTCTTGTTAATCTTGTTATTTGAGTCCCGTAAGGCGTTAAGTATTATCAAACTAATTCAGCTCGTGAGTGCACGTGCTACCAGCGTGTATCTGAAGTAGTTAAATATGTTGTTGTATCGAAACGGGTCTACACAAATTCTTATCACAGTTGCATGTCTATATATATTTACCCTAGATGAAATGGAAAAGATAATTTAGCATAATCTATAATAGTTCAAATATTCATAAAGCAAGTGACGAGGTAACATGTATTGATCATAGGGGTCCGATATGATGACCATTAAATTATGACATTCGCAAAGATGACTTGTTCTACTTATATTGAATTTCAATTAAGATTATTGATACACAAAATCAGATTATAGCTGACATTATTACACAACTTACGGTACGGGATTGTTATATTGCCATTATATAATTTTCGTATACAACTTGTGTTATTACTATGCAAATGAGATCCGAATCTTTGATCGGGCGTTTAACTGTTTCTGTTTAGCTATGTTTGCATGTATAAGTGTAATACCGGAGTACCATCGCAAAGGTTATATGACGTCATATTTTAGATACAAATGCCGTATGATGTCATAAAATTGCCTCATGACGTCATGAAAAAAAGAACGCCAATGGACGAACATTTAATATATTCAAAATGAATTTTCTGTTCTTTCTTAGCATAAGTTGAGAAGATTGTGTTGTTTTCAGAGTTATGTGATAATTTAAATCTCATATTCGTGTTTATTTATATATTATTGAATTAAATTAACTCGTATGTAAAATATATAAAGCTCGGCACAGCCTATAGATCGCTTTCTATCATTTTCACTCATTTAAAGCCTCCGACCATGATTTAAACCTTAATTAAACTTAAAGATCTCAAATAGATATTTTAGCAAATTATATTAATGAAAAAAGAGTATGATAATGGACCTTTGGAAACGGCCGAGCACGACACATACGAAATAATGCAGTCTCGGTTTGATTGAGACTGTTCATGAGTGGTAGTAAAAAATGCTAGCTACCGCTCGTAAAAAACTTGAAAATATGCAGTTTTGAGTAGGACGTTAACTGTCCGGTCATGACAGGTTAGATCTGTAGTTGTGTCTTACGACTAATTTTGTTTTTAATACCAAAACCAGTCGTTATGTGATCCAATTAGTTTCAATTATATCAGTTGACATATTCCAATCCGTGTTGTATTTTTTAACACAAACAAATCATTTCATCATGGCCTGAGACTTAATAAATTCCATAATAAATTAGCACTCATGTAAAATCCCCTAATAAGACACTAGTATATAGACGTCAAATAGATTAAACTAAAATTTAAGTATATTATTAGTTATTGGGTTTGTTACTGACCCCCTACGGAAATATGTGGGGTCAGTAAGATGTATAGGGGGCGATGCGTAGGTGGTCAGTAACAAACCCAATAACTGATTTATTGCATCGAGCACCTTTTTGGTATTTAAAAAGAAAGATATTTTTGGTATAAATTTAAAAAAAAGAAGAAGATTTTTTTTCAATTGTCGATAATTAATTGTAATAATATTATTGTATTAAATGTATATTATTATTTATTTTTTACTATGGTTGATCATTCTAACACGACCTCCGCAGTCTTTCATATACGCAAAGAAGATAGACAGCTGTATGTTATTCTACGATAAAATACAGCTGTTCCATTAATTCCCCGCGTATATTTCATCCGTTGGAAGCGGCACGTTACATGACGTCACGTCACGAAGTCAACAGTAATGTTAATGAAATGTTAATTACAACAAACTCGCCATGCTCCCAATAAGGTGCACTTCCCCGAAATAAACTCATATACATCAGTACATATAACATTAATAAGCATCTTGAACAAGCTGAGAACGTTTGACGTCATTCAGCGCAAGCTATATGACGTAAGCAATGACTTAATTGTTTGTCACGTGACTACTAGTGTATTGAAACATAGGACTTTGCACACGGGGATGCCCAATGGAACAGCCTTTAAACATAGCAGCCTGATTACCTTGACCTCCGAGATAATATATAGTGCCCCAACAATAGCGTAAACCATGTGGTTATTGTTGTGTTAGAATTGAAATAATAAATACGTACCTGTATTTTATCGGTGAACAAAATACAGTTTGGAGTACGGATGCGTAGTAATTAAATCACATTTTTTCCCTGAAATTTCTAAATATGAATATGTTTTATTTACAATGGTCGATAATTAAAAAAAAATACATTTTTTGAATGTAACTTACAAGAAGAAGATTTTGCAAAGTTTTGCATACAAAAATAATATTGTATATTTATATAATATTTTCAAAATGGTATTATCTTTGTGGAGAATTTTTTAAAAATAATTAACTCAGAAGCTATATTAGAAACAACAAAATATAACATTAAAGAATTGACTTTATTTGAAATAATTTTTTAATTTAAATGTGACAACAAATAATAGTTACAACAATAATAACAACAACAATGGGATAAAGCAAAGATTTCAATACTTGACATCACAGTTCAAATCATCTATATGTATCACAGTTCAGTCCAGTTCAAATCACCATTTATATCACGTTCATATCATAGTTCAACAATTAATATCACATGCAATTCATTATAGTTCATATCACAGTTTATATCACGTTTTACGTTTATATCACAGTTAACCTCAGTTCGAATCACTATTCTTTACCTTATTACACCGTTCATTATATAGTTTAAATCACAGTTTATATCACTTTTTACATTTATATCACAGTTAACTCCAGTTCATATCACAGTTTCTTTACCTTATCACACAGTTCATTATAGTTCATATCCCAGTTTGTATCGCTTTTTCATACTTTACACTTCCTCGCCTCATATAAAGGTTACTGACGCCCATATCTCAAAACTCCAAGAACACGAACCTGGACTTTTATTTGTTAATTGTTACATTATTTATCCATGTCACCGTACAGTTATGGAAAACGGGTGGCATTTGATTGTAGTTTTGGACACAATCGCCTCGCATATTCGGAAAGTCACTCAACAGATCATCTAGGATTATGCCACTCAATTCATCACAATATCATACATTGTCAGAAAATGTATTCAGCTGTTGCAGTGGCATAGAAATGTTCCTAGCCATGGTTGCATTGCTGGTCATGGTGGCAGACTTAGTGTTACTCTGCATAACCGCTTTTCGTGATGTGTTTTGTAGAGCAAGACGACTCTCTGATGGAACAATATTTTCAGTTATTGTTTGTCCAATTTATATTTTTTCCTGATCATCAACACGCTGATAAACACACAATGACTGTAAAGATTTATGTCCTGTCACAGCCATTACTTGCGAAGCACCATACATACTTGTAGACAGGACGATTGCTTCAGTGGCCCTTATGGAATGATTGATGTAGACGGTTGACAACCCAGATCCCTTACTTATTGTTGTCATGAACGATTTCATTGTTTTTTTCACCAACGGGGACGTTAGAATACCACACTTGATCTTCAGGCAAGAAGCTGTCCTTTGGTTTCTGCCATAACCTTGAAAAAAAGGAGACAATAAATAGGATATTTATACAAACTTTACAGTTATTGACATTTTTAATGATCATTGGTAGAAAGATAAAAAGAATATTTTATTATTTTGTTTATAAAATATTTTAATCAAAGTAATTATTTTTAAAGTCTGTCACAGCTGCAATAATTTCACATGGAAAAAAAAAGAAAAACGTTGATGCAAACACTTTTAATAGTAACAACTTCGCCTTATCACTTCCTGAAATATCACGATGCCATATATTGCTTACCTATCATTTCCAGGATTCAGTTTTGTCAAGTATTTCTGGAAAGAGGCTACTGGGCAGTATTTTGACCCTGTAATGAAAACAAAGTAAACATAATTAAGGCTAGTGAAATATCTGAATTCATGGCTCAAACTGTCTGATAGGTTAGTATGTAAATGTGGCTTGGAGGATCAAGACGGTTACTGCCATCATTCTCATCCTTCATGTTTAGCTTGATCTCACAAAATATCCCAATAATGTGTTGACATCAAAACAAGATACTTTTTCACATACAAAACAGTTACCTTTACTGTATAATAAATATAAACTACATGTGTATTGCACAATTAACTGCGATGTATAATTGTACTCTAAGCTACAAACTGTTACAGAATTTGCGCCAACAACAATGCATATATAGTAACGAGGCGGAACATGCAGGAACTTTAATTATGTAGTAAGTTTTTTTGCACGGTATATGTATAGTCCTGTTACAATTCATGAACAACTTGAACACTGAGTACGGCGTATATACATGTATGTATCGGTTTAAACTAGACTTAAAATATAAGTAACTGGTGTTTCCGGCATTACTCCTGGGGTAGTCTCCTTATCAATGCGGTGGGTTTGGTGAGTGCTTTGAATCTGTCACTACCTGGAATGGGTCTTTGGTCATTGTATGTATGTTTACATTCCCCCGTCGACAAAAAAAGAGTCTCACATCAAACTGGACCTTGTTGTACAGTCCCTGTGGTGTATCAGATGATAGGTGAACACATACAGTTTTTTATGTCCGATTCTGTAATGACAGGGTAGTGATTAACTTTACTGCCTTGAAGTTGGTGTTGCTGTACGTGAACCTCGGATCACTGATTATATCAAATGTCTTATTGAATGGTGGGTTCCTAAGGTATCTATTCATGCCATGGCGGATGCTTTCCATCGAGTTAATCTTGTACGTTTCACTATTTACTAGACGTAAATTCATGTAAAACAGACTTAAAACCGTGTCCCGTTGACCCGCGTTCAAACACCCAAATTCAGCATTATTCCCCTGTTCGCAAAAGTATTCTTTCAGTATTTGTGCTGCTCCTTTGTTTGCCTTCAGAGTTTTCAATGCATTCCGCCCTAACCGTATTTCCTCAGCTCTTTTTCGCTTGTCTTTGCGAATCTAGCCGTAGACGCCATTTTTTGTCGTTTGCAACAGAATGACAGTGTCAAGGTCGCAAAGAGAAACCACTCGCCGAGTATTGCATAGGCCAAAGAAACGTAAATAGTTGTTTTAAATATATAAATAACGATGAGCTTAATTTACTAAATTTGAACGATATTGTGGTAGTTAAATTAGGAATCTAAAATATGAATCGGTGAGTGTCGGCCATTTTGTTTTGTATGCTTGCCCTCTATGAAATCTACTGACCCACTATAGAATAATAGAGGTTCACCATGTGACCGCTCTAATCCAATGAAATTCCTAGAATTTTGTGCGAGGTGCAATAAATGATAATATTAGTATATTAGTAGCCCCGTGTGGTTCCGGGGGCTCCGTTTGGTTACGGGGCAAGACATAGGACCACTGCAGATCCCGTTGGAGGGGACGGCAGAGGGGTAGAACTCCCCCCCACAAATTCATGTCCATTTTATCATATTTTGTTCATGATCATTAAAGGTCTTCATCATGACACCTGCATTGTTTCAGGTACCATCTCTCTGATATCACTAGAGCTGTGGCAGAAACACTTTAACGTGGCTCCAGCGTAAATGGAGAGTATACAATAGAATTTGCAGCAACTCTGCAGTTCAGGGTGAGATGGTTCCACGCCCGTTATCCATATTTTATCTCGATGTACATGGAGGATGAGCCACGGCATGTTAATTCATGTTAGGCGCCATATAACCTTTCATGTGTTGGTGCGCCTTAAAACCCCAATTCAATTCATTTCATAATATTAGTGATTATATTGTTGACGTAATGATAATGAATTTGCAACTGAATGGCTATACGATTTAAAGGACCGTAATATAAAGACAAGTGTTGATGTACTGATGAATGCCTGTGATGCTCAAGCCTCAGGCAGTACCGAATTGTCGGGGGCAAAAGACTGGCCGGACCAGACCAATTCCGTACCAACGTAAAACACTGAACCTTTCCGGATTTGGTTCAGAAATCTCGGTAATTAGCTATAACAATATCGAATACAGGTATTATAAAGTACTGATTTCTTATATTATCCGAGGATTAGATATTTATTTAGTTTATATATGGCAAGTAGAAAGATGTAATTGACACATGAACCAAGTTCAAAGAAAAAGGTTCTGACACTTATTATGTGGAGCAATCAAACCTTATTTCATTTTCCAGACCAAACAAAATATCAAATAACACGATAATTGTTGATGATAGATCAAACAATACCAGCTGTACTATATTTTGAGTGTTTGTTTATTGAAACCATATCTCTAAGATAATGAAATAAGTTAATATGGGTCATTTAAATACAAACAAACTGGTACGGATTGAACAAATTCACCGACTAAATTAGGTACATATTTTATACTGGAACATTGGATTAACATCAGATTTGAAATACAATCATATTTGTTTGTTTTTCATCAACACACGTATCAAAGGTAAATTAAAACAAGTAAATCACATCAATTCCCAATTAAAGACATACATATTGTTCATACAGTAAATTACGAAGATGATATTGTAAATTACGAAGATTTCCGGGACAAATCCGGAAATGTTCGGTGTTTTACATTTGTACGGAATTGATCTGGTCCAGCCAGTCTTTCCCCCCCCCCCCCCCCCCCCCCCCCCCCACCCACCTACGTACCGAATTGGAAGTAGATCTAAGTTAATTTTAACAGCATAAATGTAATCATTCTTTTACCGAAATCATTCATTTGTGACCTCTGAGTTTGTGGCTACAGTACAGTACATAATTGAATGTGACTGCTAGCACGTCAGCACGTCATCGAGACGCTCCTCCAACTCGGTGCCATATTTTTAGACGGGTGATGTGTTTATCCGGTACCGGATTAGGAGCCAGTATGACCTGAACTTACGGTTGCATGGACGCTTGGATGCTGAAGGAGTGAAGAAATTCAAAAGATTTATAAACAACAACAACAACACCATGACCACCATTTGCACGAATATCGTTGCATGTATTCGTGAAAATGGTGGTCACACTCGTTATTAACGATAGTTAATGCAGGTGACAAATTCTGAATTAAACTCGATGTCCTAAACGTTACATAACGAGTGTCTGATATTTTGTGATTTTTGATTTTGACCCCTACCGACTTCGCCAGGGTATCACCCTGAAAGTTCTCATGCTGCCAGATTTCGATCCACAAATGAATAAACGTTATGTTTGATTATGATTTATATCTATAAGTTAAATAACCCTTTTGGATTTCTGGAAATCTTTACTTAAACAGGGAGGGACGTTTCTATTTTTGCTCAGTATATTATATGTAGCAGTGCACCATAAATTATATGTTTAGATTTTCAATCTTGCATTATGGGTATTCTGGTTCAGATATGGCGTATCCGAATTGATTGTTTCCAGGGTCATCATTTTGGTGTAAATTTGAATGATGGCAATTACTCTAAAACAGAGTGCAAATAGGCGCCTCTCAGGACCTTCAGTCTTTTGATTGTTTACACTGCACTCGGCTTAACGATCATATGTTTAAGGCTGACTGTATTTCACTTGGAAAGATATTCCTTGTTCTGCAGTAGACGTCTTCGGCAGAAGGCGGTGTAATCAGTTTAATTTGGAACACTAATTCTTAGCTTAGACGTCGTTGCTTTGACCAGCTCGAACAGCGAAGTACAGTTCATCAGTGTATAGTATTGTACCATAGTTTCTGAAGAGTTATCATCCCTTTATCGTTAATATTATTATGTCCTTTTGATATGTTGGATGGCAGAACTAGTTGATACATGTTTTATTGTATATATTGTTGTTTTTTTAGGTTGGTGTGGGTAGGGGCGGAGTGGGTAATGATTTTGTTGTCAAGCCCGATTCATGTTTTAGAGAACGTTTACATCTTGCCATTCAACGCCCGCCTCATACCGACCAACACATTGTCGTCTTTATAAAGTGTTCAGTAGATTTTTCTTTATTCTGAAAGAAACTTGCAATGAGAATGTCATATAATCTTAAAGTTTATGGGTGGTTATATTCATTAGATTCGTTTCTTACTTTTCATAAGCACATGGCTGAGTCTAAAGAGTTTCACATGTATACTTTTAAATGTAAAGGTCAACAACGGCGTTTTTAAAGTTGCATATGTTTTAAAATATCCCAAACATTCCACATTGTGTCAACTATTTCATATTGATAGTTCCGTTATCATATCGTTTTCATATCGTTGTAAATTTAACACAATTGCGCACACACGCTTAATTTTGCCATTTTGAACATGGGAATGGAACAAAACATTTGTTTGCATAGGTGCACAACAAAAAATGCGTTTCCTGTTCCGATTATTCAGTATTCACTGCACTATGGTTTATACTACATGTAACATTACAGCCGTGTAATGTTTTATGATGTAATTGAATCAAACAAATTTTATTTTGAACATACATGAGTCAGACTTTATCTATTTTGAAAGATGGTTGAAACGATTCGAAAAAAAAAGTCATTCCATTACTTTAGTGTGGGTATGTCGGAAACTTAAATCTCCTGACAATACGCCCGACGACATGAAAGTCTGGTAGACTGAATTTGCCATCCTAAACAAGGGTAATGCAGCACACAACAGTTTATTGCATACGAAACGGCATTTCTATAGCGTGCTACCTGGTATGTCAATTGATATAAAGCAAGCAATAAACAAGATCCTGATACTTATGATTTAATGAGAATATGAACATTTAACCCAGCTAGTGATATTCATGTCGGCTAATCATTTTCTGATTTATGCACATCTTTTCATTGCCTTTTGATTACCTAGCAGTGATTGATCGTTTACAAGTGTTACAACAATTACAACATTAGCATACTGTTGATAATTACAACATTACAATCATATTACAATCATATACATATCTAAACATACAATTTATGCACATCTTTTCATTGCCTTTTGATTACCTAGCAGTGATTGATCGTTTACAAGTGTTACAACAATTACAACATTTGCATACTGTTGAACATTACAACATTACAATCATATTACAATCATATACATATCTAAACATACAATTGAATTTAAAGACGAATGGCCACCTTTTCTTGTAGTATTATCAATTAACAAATTTAACTCTTAAACATCATATAAACATGTTTTAATAGTCCCGGAGAGAAACAAACAAACTAAACTAGAGAGTTTTTTTAAT
Organism: Cyrtodaria siliqua; assembly: GCA_037043455.1. Taxonomy (NCBI): domain Eukaryota; kingdom Metazoa; phylum Mollusca; class Bivalvia; order Adapedonta; family Hiatellidae; genus Cyrtodaria; species Cyrtodaria siliqua. Next base: position 155,395 of record JAWPHD010000715.1, on the reverse strand, counting down.
GCTTGCGGTTTCTTAATATCACGGCCGCATATTTTAATGTCTACAAATAAATATCAATATGGTAAATAAATGAAATGAAATATAAAACACAGCATACACACAACATATACATTACCATTTTAAAACGTCGATTCTGGTTAAGAAAACGTTTGCATGTAAGGCGCATACACCTTTTCTTTTCCGACAATAATGTTTTTTCTAACCGATTTGACATGGCGACTGTCATATAGTGTTGTACTTCTATATTCTTATTGATACTCTCCAGACCAGTCGCAAATACAATTTACTACTTGCCTGGAAGACAAATACGCTGACCTGTTATCAATCAAGTAAGACGTCGATTAAATATCAAGGTATCTTTGGTGTTCTTAACCTCGTCACCCACTGAACGCAGTTGTATCATAGCACAACATCTAATTATATTAAGTGTTGCCAGAAGTCAATCAACATATAGAAAAAATGCATTCTGACTGTCTGGTATGTTTGTTTACTGGGTAGGCAGACGACGGTGAGCGCGATCGTTACTTAAGGTCTTATGTTAGTATATAATTGTTTTGTTTAGTTTTTTTAATATTATTATCACGTGGCTGGTATTCACTGAAATGTTAAAGTATGTTTTACCTGCCAAAGTCTCATGTAACGTACATAAAGACGGATAGAGGACAGAACTTGTAATTTAACAACCACGGTATTTTCAGTTATTCACATGTGCTCTACGTTTAGATTGAAGCTTTTCTATTTTAAGAGTTTAATAAATAGTATTAGAGTAAATTGGTTTTGAAGACAGGATAATAGCGAGGATTGTGCGCATATAAAATCGATTCAAGCTAACCAGTAGGCCTTATTGCCTACTGACCGTTCCAAGTCGGTAACCCTGTCTTCACCACCCTTTCTGTTGTTTTTTGTCTCTTTCATTGTAGTTTCAAGTCCTTGTTTGCAGTACAGTGCGGACCTACGATGTCATTGCGTTCGGACGCTGTGGTTTCTATAGGACCCTATATATCTGTTTAACTGTATTACATTGATGTTTGCGAGCAACATATGACTGCTGATATACATCGATCGAACATTATAAATCGAATATTGCAATAATTATCTTTCCAGGCGCTTTCCACTTTGTAAAGGCTAATACAACTGTTTGACAATACTAATAGTCGCATGGGGGTAATTTGTATGTGTATATACGCATGAATGTGCTATTCAAATGAACGTTAACGGAATACTAGACAATATAAAACCAACTTAATATAAAACTGAATAGAACGTGGATGTCTTTCATGTGATTGAGTAAAATGAATGTTATAGAAAGCTTCATATCATAAAACTCTTCTGTTTTAAAAGTACACTCATGACAAATGACATTGAACTGAAATACAATAAAGACAGTGGAAGTATTATCATTGAGCCAAACATTAAATTCACATCAAATAGTATTTGCATGTTGAATTGATATCACTCATTCGTCCATCAGGGCGAACATTCAGACTAGCATGCATAGTATTTAACTCGTGTATTTCATATCAGACCTCAGAGCAGCCAATATCCGATATATATTGTGCAGAAGTAAACATTTTAACATATTAATAATAAAAAAAATAGGACCCAATAGATTCAGTATCGCTGACACAACCAAAAATAAATAAAAATAAAAGTAAAAAATAAGAAACATAATAATAATAATAATAATCACTTGCCGTATGTAGAATTACACATCTACCATACGGATTCCAATTCCCACAGACTGCCCGATGGTTGTTCCAGTAACGGTACTGATTCCCCAATTGTTGGTGGCATGCTTAATAGTACAAACAAAATGTCTTACATGAAATAAAGCATTCACAAGATACAGTCAACAAACACACGCATTTTAAACAAACAACACTTATAAGGATAACTACAAATATGCGAGATAACAAATATAAAACGCCGAACATTTAAACCATTACCAAAGGTGTGCATTGCCAAGGGTGCTCTTTCACTCTATTGCCACCTGAATTGAAAGGGACACTGTAAGTTGTAAATCACATTGTGGAGTGAACATCGAAATGATGTTCCTACTTCAATAGCTATTTATAACGTAACGATGTATTTAAAGGATTGGACATTGGTTATATTATTCATTTGAACTGTTTATAACGAGTAGTGTTAATAAATATCCTTAATGTTGGTCTTCAACTGGAGATATTTTTTTTGTCGATTTCAGCATTTTTATTTTTTTCATATCCAGTGGGCATTAGATGTGTACACGTTTATTTTATTTGCAGTATGTCTCGGTTTCATGTGTACTGTAGCAGCTACATTGTGTGTGTGTTTTATTCGGATGATGCTTCGAAAATCTCTCAAAAGTCTCATTTATATACTGAAGGATATTATCTAACGTTCTCTCCGGCTAAAACTCAATACATTTATTAAATGTGTTATGAGCAGACACCATAACCAGCACTTAGACTAAGCTTTAGAAACAAAACGCGAACCACTTCGTATTAATCTTTTCCTGATTTGCGAACTATTGCCGCGTTGTTCTTATTAAAGACATAAATACTTATGGTTCTGTGTTAAAGATGATTGGCCAACATTTTGTCGTATTATCAATTAACACATTTAACTCTTAAACAACATGTGAAAATTCCATGTTCATGAAACAAAACATGGCCGGAGAATTTTAAATATTGGACCAACAATTGGATCGTCAGTACACGTTGACTTAATTTAATCAAGGCTGAACGATTTGTGTCAACTGTTAATTGTTTATGTTTTATGTTAGGATTTAATGTGTTTTATCCTTAAATAGTCTGTATTCAGACAATTTGTTTTATAAGTTGATACATCGAGTAACCAGATTGTTTAAATTTCTGATCAAATGTCATTTGAAGAAAGCATTGATTGTCTATGTTGTAATTTATATGTAATTCTATACTGTAAATTGAAAACATACATTAAGATGTTTATTTATCAAGCAGTAACCGCAGAGGTTTTGCCCTAGCGAATAATCCTAAGCAATATGTGTGTGAATCTGTTACATGTATATTTATTTACAAGATGTATTTTACACATAGATCGAAGTTGCAGCATCGGAATATTTTACAGGTGTATCTGTAAAACTTTTCAGAAGCGTGTGAATTGGTATTTTTGAGCCTGCCCGAACACCGTGATATGTATACGTATGTTAATATGTCTGCCGGAACTCATTAAATAAAAAAATATTTTAAAATATTAAGACTTCAAATAAGTTGCTTCCTGTGGTAGTGCACATCGTACCATGCACAGGTAACAAAGTATAGTTTACAGAAATAAAATTAGCCTCTTTCGGGGCTCGAACACACGGCCTTCTGATTTCAAGTCAAGCGCTCTATATCCACTGAATGTTAACGCTACTAGAGAAAATAGTATTCTGACTACCATTTGTTATGAGGAAATAACATAAAAGTATTAAAAAGCAACTTAAATGTATCAATAAATATATAGTCCATATTGTCGCACGTGTAAAATAATATTGCCTGGTGTAATACAGTACGTTATCAATATAAAACTAATACTTCGCCTCAAAGCAACCATATCTAGACTTGTTATTTAGCGCTTGGTGAGTTTGTGTGTGTGCGCTAGTTATTACGTAATGCCTATTTAGTGTTAAAAATGTTACAAAATACCAATAAATAGCCGTGGTCTTGTGGTTCAGCGTTTATTTATCAAGTTGTAACCGCAGAGGCTTTGCCCTAGCGAATAATCCTAAGCAACATTTGTGTGAATCTGTTACATGTATAGTTATTCAAAGCAACCCTATCTTGACTTGTTATTTAGCGCTTGGTGAGTTTGTGTGTGTGCGCTAGTTATTACATAATGCCTATTTAGTGTTAAAAATGCTACAAAATACCAATACATAGCTGTGGTCTTGTGGTTCAGCGTACATCCTTCAAAACTTAAAGGTGCAAGGCCATGAAACAAATCCCGTTCTTGGCAACAATTTATTTTATCACATATTTTTTAAAGCCTTATATTTATCGATGTTACCTGTACGAAGGCTAAACAAAAAAGTGATATTTTACTACTACTATAAGTTTTTATTCTTGCTCGCCCTATGGCACAAGGCCTTTTGGCGAGGGTAATGATATTTTACGCATCGATTTATGCTTATATACCGACTGTTGTGGTGTTCGTCGATTTGAAACTACTTCACACGTGACTCATTAATATTCATGTGTAATTACCAGGTAAAATACAGACTTTGTACTTTAAAGACCCTGAATACTTTTACAAAGAGTAAAGTCGAAGCTACCTTTAAGTTAAATATATTTTCGGTATAATTTGCAGTGTTGTTTTCACAATATTACACGTGCAGTAAATAAAATAAGCGGGCTTACCGTTAAAACGATTCGCCAGAAAAAACGGTTGACATATGTTCAATTAAGTAAATACAAAAGTATAAACATGTATTCTATTAACCTGTTTTGTTTGAAACTTTTAAGAAAGAAATTAAATTGAATCTTCATGGCCTTTCGTAGGAAATACCATGGATATAAATGCATAGGTCTGTAGTAATACTTGTGCTCTAACGCATTTTGAACTGACACACTATCTCTGAAGTCTGCTTAAAGTAATTGAAGACATGCTACTATTTAACTCTGTTAGGTGCAAAGTAATATTGTGAATTATAAATTATACAACAAACACTGCTGTTTTATTGCACAAATTGTTTCGTTCATAAGCTCAGTAATAACTCGAATGATTTTTTTTTAAATTTGCAACTGTTTGTTACATCACTAGTAGATCTAAACGATATTACTATCCGATACGTATTGTATATATACAAAAATCGAACAGGAAAAGCAGCATTCACGGACGACAGTTCACCACAAACACACAGAGAAATAAAGAACAAATTTAAAGATGAATAAAAGGGCAAATAAGACATCACAGACACAAAAGGGTTGTCATACTCATTGAAATAAATGTGAAACACAATATAATTATCATTATCGCGTTTATATTTAATATATCGATCTATATATTTTTTTTTCGTTTAAAAGTAATGTTACTACATCATGTGCATGCTATTATATTATCTGAGGAATGTGATTTTACAATATGCATGTTCTATAAGTGTCGGTATGTAACCCCATTAGCAGTGTGCATGCCTTGCCTCTGGACCATTTTGATGTATCAAATAAAAAACAATCGAAACAGGTATACTCGTAATACTACAGCGGAAACATTACTCAAAAAATGACATGGTGGTTAAAAAGTCATGCTGTTGTGTACGAAACGAAGCAAAGTAGATGTACAGGTCGAACAGATAATAACGCATTTACAGCAAACAGTCTACCAAATACATACATACCAAAAGGTGACACCAAAACCCACTATTTCCATATTGCCATCCAAGTATAACGGGACCGTGTAAATAAAGCCACCCACGCCAGGAATCAGATTAACGCAGTCAGTTTAAACACTCATGATGGTAGTACCTTAAAGGCATATTAATTATTTGATAACATATCAGCTAAAGGTGTTATCGTGTAGTATAAGCACATATATTTTAGTAATGTATTCTGATCGCTTCACTGGTATGTCAATGCATAATAATAGCCATGACGCAGAAAGTCGTCAATATCATGGCATCGTTTAAACGAAATAAATGACGCTCATAAATACTTGAAGCAACACGCACACATAAGAGCGAAACGTAGCAAACTCGGTTTTATTAAATCTGTTAATGAGGTAAGATGCAACATCTCTCACGTTCACAAGAACTGTTTAACGTGTATTCTACTTTAAAGCCGCATCATATTGGGCTTGAGTATTCCAAAGAAGAATAATAACACTTCGAATTTGTTATCGAAGCAACTTTCACAAACAACACACAGCTCTAAATGAGCGCTACTGTAAATGTCAACTGAACAAGGGGATCCTCATGGAAACATCAAACACAGACAAGAGAAAAAGTAGCATATTTGGATTTATTTATTACGTTCAATAAGATACAACACCTCTCATGCCCAATAGCACCGGCTTAAGCGGTAGTCTACGTTAAAGCTATGCAGTTTGAGTTTTATGATCTCAAAGTACCAATTTCTAATACCACTACTGATGGCACAAAGCACACTAAACAAACGCTAGAGTAAATGCCAACTTTAAATACTGAAAACACACTCGTATTTAAGTTTGCTTCTTCATGTACATCAAAGGTAAATAATAGTTTACTGTAGAAAATATGGTAGATGTATCGACACATTAACAACATATTATTAGAGCAAAGAAAAATATCGATATACTGACGTGACAAGTTGCGTTTTTTTCTCGTACCTTCTAGCACCGTCTAAAGCGGTATTATATTTAAAATCACAACTAGTTGGCGTATGATTCCAAATGACCAGTCAGAAGCCATAGAAAACATGATGGTATGCTATTTTACATTCCAACTATATACGTTGAAACAAGGTAAAGGCTATTTAAATATGTATATAATTTGTTTCGCTTTAAGTCATATTTTTAAATAGTATCGGTTTATGCATTGCTGCTTTTTCATTAGACGAGGGGCGTCCGTGGCTAGAGTCTCTGACTTGAAAGGATGCTATCCAGCTGGGCTGCGGAACGTCGGTGGTGCTACATACACGAAAATTGCCCGGAGGGGCACCTGGGGTCTTCCTCCACCAATATAAGCTGGAAAGTGGCCATATCAACTTAGCTGTTGGTGCGACTATAAAACAAATTCAAGCAATTCAATTCATTCCACGATACGTATAACTACCACGATTTTAAATGCTAAGGAAACATAATGTTTTCTTCATAATTTTCTCAAAGTTTTGAACATGTGCTTTGAAGCGGCGATTCAATGTTATCCTATTATCAAATAGATTTTCTATTTTCAATTTTAATTCATGACACTGTCATAAATATATTGAGGAGATTGTATACGATGTTTATAGTCGAACAAGTTTAAAGCATATAGAATATAGAATACAATACAACTCGGACACATATAAATGCCTTATATGATAATTATTTTAACCACGTACATATATATTTAAAATAAGATCCCTTGAAAGCAACAAATACAAACAAGATTTTGAGTATTTTAAAAAGAAAATACGTTGTCAAGCAGCACACAGTTATCAGTCCATTCTCTTGATACATAGTAAATAAAACATCATAAATCTCACCAAATGTCCAGTCGTGATCTCTAAATCCTCGCCTTGAGGTATCTGGTAAGCTATCCTGGTCCCATGTATATGCATAGGAATTTTCATTCGTCAGTATAGAGACAAGGCACCAGTATGTTGTTGCTATTTTTGTCAACGTCGTATACGTTGAGAACGATGTTACATCAATACTGGATCTAGGACTATTTACAAGCAAGTGACGTGTATTAGCAATGAGATTTTTATGTTGATCAGATAATATCATGCACAACTTTATGTATTGTGCTTAGAAATGTTTATAATAGTTTATAGACCCCCAGACGGCTAATAATAAACTCCAGATATGCCTTGTGCAATACACGAAGGATAGACCAAACACGCTATGTGCATTTACGATTAAAAGCTCTATGTCGTTATTATGGTATTCTAACGTGTCTAAAGGTCTACGCCATTTATGTATCAGTCTGACATGTAATCAAGTGTAACACGAAAAATATCTTAAGTCTATGGAAAGGGAATATTGACTTCGCAATTGTGGAGACTGAAAAAGGTTTTCCGTTATCGCAGCAAAACTATTTTCTTCATGATAGTGACAAGTCGGAGATGTTATAAATACTGATATCTTCCAGTGGTAGACGTATTTTTGGAAACGTTAAATCAGTAATAGATATCCGTTTCAACTTGTATATAGCAAACGTCTCGTTATTTCTTCCAAGACATATTTTTTAGATTCGATATTAAAAAAAAAGAATAATAAATAAAAAAAAGGTATAAACATTGTTTTTTGTTCTTGTTGACGAAGCAGCTAATAATGTAATTCGTGTTTGGCGACTACGTTACCTCATGATTGTATTTCTGTAACTCAATAGCAGTTACTCATATACTCCAGTTGAATATTCTGAACGCAACGAAACGAACGCAAATGCATTTCGCTATTTCGGATACTTTCGATTTAAACGAAGTGCGTTTTGCAGTATTTTAATATAAAGAAATACACTGTGTAAATGGTGTTTTTTAAGCATGATTACACACTTTCATATTTACTGATTTAAAATAGGAAATGTATTTATTGTGTAGCACAAACTAATATTATTTCAATATAAAGTTTGTAAAATCAGACGGCATATTTTTATATAGTGTCAAGTATGTTAAATTTTTGATGAAAATGACAAAAACCCGGAAGAAAACAGAATAATCATCAATGTGCAATACCAAATAATGTCAACCAAAGGACACATTCTTCAATATGATCACACACATTAGTCGCCGACTCGTGGTAAGAATTGAATGACTGGATATCATGCGTAGTTTATTCATCAGAAATGTTGCGATTGGTAAACGCTGAACGAACGAACGCAAATGCATTTTCTCCGTTTGTGCATTTAAACGCACATATTATGTTGCGTTCGTTCCGTGCATTTAAACGAACGTATAGTTTCGTTTATAAATGCTGAATGCATTCAAAAACGCAAATGATTTGCATTTTAAAAAATGCATTCATAAAAATGAAATGCAAACGGAATGCAAACGGATCGCAAACGGAAGCAAACGAAACGCAAACGGAATGCATTTTTGGGTTACTTGAACGCAACTGGGTCTGTACATACAAATACACAAAATAATATCGCTTTGCCCGGTTGCCCATAAGTGACCGGACAAGGCCCTGTTTATGTTGGGCATAACTTGTCTTAGACCGGTAATGCTAATTCGCTTGTCTCCTCACTCACTCACTCACTCACACATTCAAAACGGCTTCATATGTATACAAGTCGAACATGACGTATAATTCATAGAACAAGTCAACGAACAACACAGATACAAATAACAATAGACAAGAAATCAATTATCACAGTATGCTACACCACAAACACAGTCAACAAGCAACACGCATACAAACAACAACAGACAAGGACACAATTATCAAAGTATGCTACACAACAAAAATAAAAACAGGCTCTGACAGCATTAGGAATCTACTAGCTAATGCGTTCCAAAACTGTTGTCAAATGTTCATGTAAGTATTTGTCGCAATCACAATTTTCATCAGTTTTTCTTAAATATTATTATCAGTATTATATGCATCAACGCGTGTTCGATTGCTTACTATGCCCTGGGTGATTTGTGACCGACCGTGCTTATTGACGCCATTTTACCATCTAAACTATGAAACAAGTGAATTATGTACTGTATGGAACTAGGGACTTTCTGTTTTTCGTGATATCTACTTCGGTTTAAACTGTTTCCCCAGTATTTACAATAGCATTTTGACTACCGTACGTTTAAATAAATATGATTGAAAGAAATATTGAAATAGTATAAAATTAGACATACAAGTCGACCAGGACCTGTTTCATTTACCGATGCTTGTTCTTTAAGTCAGAATCTTAAAGGTGAATGGCCACCCTTTTTGTATTATTATCAATTAAAATATTTAAACATCATATGTACATTGATAGTCCCGGGGAGAAGCATATATTTAAAACATTTAAAACCGCTACTAAGTTGTATGTAAACAATAGGTTCTTTTTGGATGACGTAGATACTACTTTTACAACTGCGTGACCGCACGGGGAAATGAGATAAATCTGAATTGTATAGCTGTGCAACTATTGCCAGATAATTGATAAATACATTACCTGTGGATTAATATTCCCGTTCAAAGTCATCAAATAAAATATTATTCTCGCTTTTCACAGATATTGCACTGGGTAATTATCTAGTGTTGTGTATTGATGTCGATTTGAATAAACATAAACATGTTTGTAACACAAAACATGGTCGGAGAATTTTAACTTAATAGCACAATGGTAGAAACCTAGAAGCAGCAGTGAGCGAACTGTTCCATGTAGACCACTTTAAATGGATTCATGGCGTCTGTTACTTGTATATATAGTTTCGAATATTTATATCGAGTATTTATTTATTTATATTTGATTAGTGTATACTGCTTTTTTCTGGAACAGTGAATTTGTATATATGGCAACAAATGGTATGCGTATGAATAATTATAGTTCTTCATATATTATGTCTTGAACAAACTTAATAAAATACGTAGACTTAATAAAACACGTACTTGCAAGAGCATTGGCTTTATTTAATTACGCGTAGCAAATATGATGCAATATACAACGTATTTAACGTGTTGTTTCACATCGATCTTAAAAGTAAAACCGGTGAAATTAATCATTTTAATGACAGATGAGAGTACAACTATTTAAATTACGATAATAAACATTCAAAGAGTACCCATATATTCATTTTCAGTGCACCCATTTACACAACATGCATTATCTTTCATGTCTGTGGGCAGTAACTTAACAGGATCAGGTCCAGGGTTTGGAATTTCGTCTTTCACGACAACACTTGTTTTCTCCCATTGCTTGATGTACATTAAAGAAACATTTATGTATGACTTCTACTATATAAATACCACAATATAAAACACCCTGACTTCACGTCAAATCGTTATACTTCCAGCTCATAAACCATACATAAAGAAATATAAAAAACACCGGACAGGGAAAGTAGCATTCAAGGAGGACACAAAACACAGAAACAGACACGCAAACAGACAAACAACAAGGCACAAGTAATAATAAATCCAAACGACATCACAACCACAAAAGGGTTGACAATAGAGCTACCGTTTAGGAACGGTGATTGGCAAAGTAGGCCACTGGGTGTTTAAAGTTCATAACATGAGATTACAGACAACTTAAGCACGCATACCTGTATTAACTGAACACACACTATGCACGTGATGTACATTTTATAAAATCACGCACAATAACTATAATATTATTTTATTATTAATGGGTTTATACACGTTTTATTAAATAATGGTATATTGCTACATGAGTAACTATGATACATAGCGGACAAATTCATTTCGAGTTATTTAGATTAATCATGCTAATACACTGAAACATTGAATGGTTTGGCTACGGCAAAGAAAGCAATGAATGCCAAAGTGAATTCTTCAACTTAAGAGCATCCTATCAAACGTATATCCATCTAAAATCCGTGAATTTGTTTATTCAGCCCGCAAGTAAACCTATTAGAAGAAATATATGAATACGAACCAAATCCATTACTTTTCCGGTATTTTCACATTTGTTATCCGAATGTATTGGTATATTGCATAGCGAAATCCATTCCGATTGTTCTCTTGCGGAGAAGAAATGATTTTATGGACTTTTAAAGCCATTCAGTCTGACAATCTCATTCGCGACTGTTTAATTTAACAATTCTGAAGTCTGAAATCAATCTCCGAAAGAAAGTTCAAGTATTGGACAATTACGCTATGTGAACTTGCCATGAAGTTTGTGAATCACTTGTTGTTCTATTCGATGATATTTTCGTCAGGTATGGAAGTACCGTGTATAGACAAATTGTTGGTATCCCTATGGGTACGAACTGTGCACCTTGTCGCAGATGTGTTTTTATATTGCTATGAAAGAGATGTCATGTTGAATCTTTCAACAGATACCCAGGCAGATGTTATTAAAGCCTTTAATGACACTTCTCGATATCTGGATGGCATAATGGACATTGACCGACTTGTTTTTTTACTATGGTTAATAACATATATCCTAAAATACTTCAACTTAAAAAAGCTAATAGTTCGCATTTTTCTTGATTTACTTCTATCTATTGAAAATAGAGAAATAGTTAGCAAAATCTATGACAAGAGAGATGATTTAATTTTGACATTGTTAATTATCCCCACTTGGATGGGGATTTTCCCCGATCAATTTCTTATGGGGTGTATGCGTCTCAACTTATTCGTGTTTCTAGAGCTTGTACTCGAGGTGGGGAATTTAATATCCGTAATCTTTTTATAACTAAAAAGCTATTCCATCAGGGCTACCGTTAGCATAAACTTCGTAAAACCATTGCAAAATGTTACTATTGTAACCCTGATATTCATTCCAAATTTAAAAGTAATTTAAGAACTCTTCTGCGACTAGGACTATAATTATAACCTGACCTCTGGTGATTTCAAAACTTCTTAAGATCCTTGGTCGTGATCCCTTTCATATTATTTTTGTTAAACGTGTTGAAAGGTTTATCAAAAGAGAGTATGATCCTATCATTTTGCAACGCACTGCATGCATGGTGATGGACACATCTACAGTTCGCCACTATGCTTTCCTCTTTAATTATGCGATTACCGGACAGGCTGTGGACCATATAATGACTTCTACCTAAAGCCCAAAAGGACGGTGACGTTTGATGTTTGTCTGCAATCTTGTCTTGTCGTGCCCCCCAGTGGTATATCAGTAGGTTTAGAAACGGTGAAGATATGCTGTAACATTTAGATGTTGCTGGCGTGATAGCTACTTTAATATAACGATTCACGTGTTAGTAATGAATAATATAAATAAAATAAAAACACAATACTAACGTATTTTATATTCTTTATTTTAAAATGCACGAACAATACATACTTACGTTGTTACGTATAGGCGTATTTTGCCTTGTGTGTATTATCAGTACAATATATTATATAATTCTGCACTTTATGATCCTTTGATTGTACCTTCAGAACAGGCAGGTCTTAAATGAACTTTCATCTTTTGGTTGTTTTGGTAGTATTTCTGGTCACATATTGACGCCTTCTGATAACATAGTAAGAATATATATTCTGGGGTCCTACGACATATTTTAAAACCTAGATAAACATGAATGAAACGATAATGACAACAAAGCAAGATAATGTAGATTCGTATACAGTGTATTCATTCCGCTTTGTATTACTCGTGCCCTTAATGGTGTATTCTCTTACTGCTCTGGCTTCTGCCAAGTCATTGAGTACCTTCATTGTGGCCTTCTAGGCTATTGTGTTTTTGTATTATATTTACACGAGCATATTTGTGTTTTACTTATATTGGCTATTGATGCTGCCTTGTTGGTTAGAGATTAGATCATGGCGGGGATTTCTTTATTTACACTGTCCTGTTTTAATGGGATGACAGTAGGGTAAGTGTGAGGTTTGGTGCACCCTAGAACCGGTTTAAACCCCCAGTGTCCTACTTTGCCACTGACCGTTCCATGGCGGTAGCCCTATTGTCAACCCTTTTGTGTCTGTGATGTCGTTTGCATTTTTTATTACTTTTGCCTTTTCGTTTGTCTGTTTGCGTGTTTGTGTTTGTGTTTTGTGGTTGACTGTCGTCCTTGAATGCTGCTTTTCCTGTCCGATATTTGTTATCCTTCTTTTTTTAGAGTAAAGCATTACTATTTCTCTTACAGAATATAATTAATAGGATAAAAAAACGCTGTTTTATATTGTGGTGTTCCTGAAAAAAGGTATGACTGTTGGATACGAAAAATATATTTAATAATTGTTCAATTTGTTCATAGGCCATTGCGTTCCTTTCTTATTTGTCATTGTGTCATCTTCTGTAGTACTGACTCCCATTGTTTGTTCATTGTATGAGCGTGTGTGTCGGAGGTTGGTGGGTGAGGTTCGTGGATTGAGTATTCCCAGATGAAACGGTTGTCTGATTAATCGTCGATAGATCAAGTTCCATGTGTATCATTACAGGTGTCTCCCGTTCCAGTATCCTTATTTTCCAGTGTTTCATATATAATATGTAAAGGTATATTTCTCACCATGTATGCATGTATCACTGTGGGTATTTGACAAAAGCAATCTCTGAAAAACTATGTCAATGAGCTCAGCGTGTAATTTTACTTCTAAATATAAATATGGGTGAAAGATTAATCGAAAATTGCTATAATAATTTGCTGTTTTACATTTTCCTAGCGCTTCCCATTTTATCAAAAAAATACACATTTGACAAAAGCAATCTCTGAAAAACTATGTCAATGAGCTCAGCGTGTAATTTTACTTCTAAATATAAATATGGGTGAAAGATTAATCGAAAATTGCTATAATAATTTGATGTTTCTCATTTTCCTAGCGCTTTCCACTTTATCAAAAAAATACATATGAAAGTAATTTACAAGGACTATCACAACCTGACTTCTTTAGTGATGTGATTTATAAACTTCGTAAGATTCTTGGTCATGATCACTTTCATACTATCTTTGTTAAACGTGTTAAAAAGTTTATCAAAAGAGGTTTTGACCCTATCATATTGCAACGTAATGCATGCTTGGTGGTGGACCCTTTTACAGTTCGCCACTATGCTTTCCTCTTTAATTGTATGATGACCGGACAGGCTGTGGACCCTATGATGACGCCTACCTAAAGCCCATTGGGACGGTGGCGTTTGAGGTTTGTCTATGATATTTCTTGTCGTGCCCTTAATTGTTTATTCTCTTGTTGCTCTGGCTTCTGCCAAGTCATTGAGTACCTTCATTGTGGCTTTCTAGGCTATTGTTTTTTGGTATTATATTTACACGAGCATATTTGTGTTTTACTTATATTGCCTATTGATGCTGCCTTGTTGCTTAGAGATTAGATCATGACGGGGATTTCTTTATTTACACTGTTCTGTTTTAATGAGATGGCAGTAGGGTAAGAGGTTTGGTGCACCCTAGAACCGGTTTAAACCCCCAGTGGCCTACTTTGCCACGGACTGTTCCAAGGCGGTAGCCCTATTGTCAACCATTTTGTGTTTGTGATGTCGTTTGCTTTTATTGTTACTTTTGCCTTCTTGTTTGTCTGTTTGCATGTTTGTTTCTGTGTTTTGTGGTTGACTGTCCTCTTTGAATGCTACTTTCCCTGTCCGATCTTTTTATATTTCTTTATACATCTATTTGACACTACTGATGGTCTCCTGTGTTAATTTGAAAGATCATATGTACAGAGAATGCTAATGGAATGGTTGAATATCGAGAACTATAAACCGAGTAAACCTCAACACGTGTTCGGCAGTTTCCAAATGTCCATTATCATACTCTTTTATATAGCACAGTGGCGTTGCTTGTGCGGTGTGGCGGCAGTAAAACGTCTTCCCGCGCTTGCAATCAGGACTGTTATTCATTCGATCTTTGGAGATCGCTGAGCCCGATACTTATATTTAGTTATCGGTGGTACATTAATCCAGCTAGAAAGTTAACTGTGATTCAAAGACTATAACATCACAGTTTTGTCCTTTCTCTATCTATCTGCAACATTAACATAGGATCTATATAACGGAAATTCCCGAGGTGTGTTCATTTTTCCCATTAGTATACTTATTATCAATATGTAAAATTAGATAATTATATTATGTATGAGTATGCTAAGGATGCTTCAGAAAAAAGCTAACATTACGAACAATGTAGTCAATACAGACGCTTGGACTATGCCTAATGAATGCCACTCTTAGTATAATGCAAACAGGTGCATGCGCATGTATCTACAAGCGGAACGTTAGACAACGATCGACGTTGCTGCTGTTGTAGTATATACATAGAATTTGTAAGACTTGTCTAAGTCGGTATTTCTCAGGTTGAAATTACACCATGCTACGTATACTAATTGTATTTAATTGTATCATCGTGCGTCTACAGTAAATCTTTAAGTAAACATTGCTTTTCATTGTTAAGACTTCAGGAAACACGGCTCTTGCTGTAGTGTATCTTTCGACTCATGCTGTAGTGTCGTTTTAAAATATGAATAAAAGTATTTCTCTCAAACATTTGATTGAATCGATATTGAATACTAGCACTGCTATTAGTAAACTCAGTTTATGCTATGGAATATAAACATGTGATCAAACCTTCTGTTTGGTTAGAAGCGACATTGGTGTGTGCATGTGTTACCGGTCGTGTTTTCCCGTTAGGTTATCCTTATAATGTTTTCATGATAACTTTTGGTATATTTATGTCATGTAAGTTCAAACTCCGATGTCTCAAACATCGAATCATGGCTTAGACTCACCAATAACAATATACATAAAAACAATATGAAAACAAACATGGCGGACAACAATATGGAAGAAGGATCCGCAGACAAAGGTTTTACTTTTAAACTTCAATAAGAGCACAAAATGCAAATATGTATCTTTGTAAAAACATACATAGACCTTAAACAAAATATGAATAATAAGATGTAATAATAAGTTACCTGTAAATAAAAATATACAATATTTATTTCATGTAAGATCAAACTCCGATTTCTCAAACATCGAATCATGGCTTAGACTTATTCGAAGTTCGATACATATATTGGCCAACGCTTACAAGTAATTAGCCTATCAAAGGGGTAGTGAATGTATTACATGCACGTGCACAGGTATAATATGTGAACAGGTTAGATTTGTCAATAGTGTCTTACCTTATACGTTAAAGCTTACACGATCTAACTACTAGGCTTATTATTACAATTATGTCATGTCCTTACGGATTATTACATTAATATAGGGTATATCTGGGAATATATAAGAGACAATACATCTTAATTTATATAACCATATACATTAAAATGTTATCCTATGACATATTTCCCTTCTCCGAGAAATGTCGTCCTCGACATTAGCTAAAAGGGCAAACTGTATCCGAATATCTCAAATATTGTAGCAACAAAATAATTAAAATATATCTTAACAAACTGTTAAGCTTCCTTGCACATCCTATCTATCTGTACATCCTATCTATCTGTAGTAATAAAATTAGTTTAGTGAATGCAATATGACCTTTAACTTGATCCTGTATAAACAGAAAATATAAAGATTGCATTAATTTAACATTAATATGGCAAAGTAAAGTGCAATTAAATAACTGTTTAAAATTCATAAGTCTCGGCAAGTAAGTTGCAGAAACGTGACCTGTAACTGAAAATAATAATATTAAAAAATGTCACATAATACACTGTATCCATCGAGCAAAACTTTCACCAAATTACAAGTCTCGGTAAACGTGACCGTCTCAACCTGTAACTGAAAATAATAATATTAAAAATGTCACATAATACACTGTATGAATCGAGCAATACTTTCTCCAAATTACTTGTCTTTTCGCCGAAATTGACCCGAAATTTAAAAAGACAAACAAGAAGAAAGTACGACATACAATCACTTACCACACTGTATGTAACCAAAATAACACCAACAAACTGCTTTCAAAGCATAATGCACCGCATCGAATAATTTTATCTATTACACAAATTGAAATATTCAATACTGCGGTCAAGTCTTGAAATGAAAAAAAAAGTACTTTCCTGTTTTGTTTCATCAACATTACTGACTGTACTGGTTACATGTCTAAGGTACTAACCCATTGCATAGTTTTAGTTGTCATCCAAGACGGTGGTTCGCGTTGCCATGTTGCACCGCGTGGCAGTAGACCAATTTCGTTTGGAAGGCGTCGGTGTGGTGGTTTATAGCTGGCTGCTACAGAGCTGCATCAGTTTGATGAGTGAGACTCATCAGCTGAAGTCTCAGCTATCGACGTGTTCTGTTCATGCATTTCGTCTGAAGAAGAGAACTCGTCGTAACTGGCGTTGTCACTAGATTGAGGTGTTGGCAAGCTCATGAATGGTAGAAGTAAATTTCTATTCAAAGTTCGAGACTTGCCTTTGCCATCTTCCCGTCGTAGGATAACATATTAATGTATATGGTTATATATATTAAGATGTATTGTCTCTTATATATTCCCCCATAGACCCTATATTAATGTAATAATCCGTAAGGACATGGCATAATTGTAATAATAAGCCTAGCAGTTAGATCGTGTAAGCTTTAACGTATACGGTAAGACACCATTGACAAATCTAACCTGTTCACATAGCATCAGTCTAAGCCATGATTCGATGTTTGAGACATCGGAGTTTGATCTTACATGAAATAAATATTGTATATATATGTTAAGAATCTAATTATGAAATCATAACATTTAACTTAACGCTTATATACTGATACCAATAAGTTTAGCAAGTATTCCGTTGACCAGATTCTAGGATATGTGTAGACGCGGTCATGGAAAATACAATTTAATGTATAATTATCAGTTATATAAAGGGAATAAGTCTCAAAATAAATATGCGAAAACAATAACAACATGTGGTAATCTACATATTTTACAGAAATTATAACTTCACTATTATTTCAATGTAAAGGAAGGTAATTTTACAAATGGTAAACTTTGGTTCCCTATATCTGAATAATGGCAACGAAATTGGTCGATTGTTTTAGCTTTTTTATAACTTCAGACCCATAACAGTTATTTTGTAATATTTATTCTTGCTCTTTACCTTATTTGCATTTTTAAATGTGAAATAGTATGTTTTAACTAAGTGGGAGATAACAATGATACTTAAATTGGAATACAACAAGTAAGTGAAAAAGAAGATCAACCTAAAAGAGCATGAGAGTGGACCTTTGGCAACGGCCGAACACGATCAATACAAAATATTGCAGTCTCGGATCATAAACGGTAGTGAAATATGCTTGCTACCGTTCACGCTACTTAGCCCCGGGTTGAGTAGAACTCAAAGTCATGTCGATGATTTAAAATACTTCACAATATAAAATAACAGTACATTTATTTAAGCTTGATGTGCATAAGTGCTTGCTAAACTTTATTGTTTCTGTATACATGTTAACCGTCCAGAACATTATTGACCTGATTTAAAACACCACGTGACACATCACGTGAACTGATCATTATATCTGAGAATATATGAAATTCATATAACGTTGCTTGCCCCATTAGAGAAAACTATTTATACATTGTTTACTCAATTCAAACGAAATAGGTTACATTTGTATTAGCGGTATAACGTTTTTCTCTTAATATCAAACGCGCACTCGTTAATTGCATACGCGTTCGGTTATCATTATTTCGTCAGAAATTATGGTATACCTTTGTTCAAATAACTAAGTAAATATTATATAACCGTGTTCTCTGTATCCATCATGTTTGATACGGATACAAAGGGAACTACTGAAATGATCCTCGTGACCTTTCGTGGGTAATCATTATGTCATAATGCGTTTTAAACAGCAATAACATCCAAGGAATCTGCTTAAGGTAATTGAAGACACGTTTTTACCTGAACGCTGGCAGTTAAAAGCTAATATTGCAAATTATACAAAGCGCCAACATTCCTGTTTTACAACGCGAAGTGTTTTGTTCATAAGCAAAGTAACAAAGCGGATGCGTTTTAAATGAGGATCACCTATAACGCTAAACGTGCGCAATCAATATACTTTGTACACATCTTCTACCGATGAGATGTAATCATGTGCACATTCATACGTTGTATTATATGCCTTTGAATATAATGCATGATTAGGAGTATTATAATTTAGACATGTTAGAAGTTATTAGATTACAAACAACGTTTCGAATTCAAAAAATATTCTTGGTCATAAAACCAACAAGATACCTTCCAAAATGTTATTTTGATCACATTGATCGTTTGGTTTATCAGATATATAAACTAGTACATGTTGTATAAGTATGATTAACCTAATCTCAAAATCAAACATTCATAAATTATTTGTAAATTACGCTCATGTCTTGCATCTCTTGGATGTAGTGGCCCTTTCGTTTTCCTTTCCTTGAGACTGTAGTTTCACAATTTGAAAATAATCGTACATGTCCATGATGTACATGCATTAACGTTATTTGTTTCTCTGTTTTGTATTGCCTATTAGAAAATCCATTTCATTTCTAATTGGAGATATATCTTTGCAATCGCATTCATGTATGCGTTTTATGTGTCTCTTGTTGTTAGACTTAAAACTAATTGCTGAACGTAACATTTCCCAAGAGGTTATTTACATTTAATTTACATTTGATAACAAGTTTCGTTTTCTGACCTGAATAATTAGGAATCCGAAATAAATGAATTATGAAATTGATGGATTTTATGTATTACGAATGTAATCGTATTGCATCGAAGCAAATGAAATATTGTGTTGACACGATAAAAGGATGTCTGTTTGAGAAATAATATTGCTTTAACTCATGGCTGCATTACACATAACGCATACTAATCTGACTACAATCTCAAAGCAACACTTTGTTTATATTACTCAAATTTATATTTGCCACGGTGGACCGACGGCTCTAACAAAAACAAATATACGGAGTGACTCCGTGATGGACAAATATATACTGAAAGGAAAAAGAAACGCATAATAGGTACTTCCTCTATATAGTGTATGTTTAATATGCTACTGCTAATCGAATGGTTCAGGTCAACATTAAGTCTGTCGATTCCGGAAAGAAGTTTTAAACAGCACATAACACAACAATGGCTACCCTATTAAAGTTTCATTATCGACAGATGGCGAATTTTGCTTCTAGCAGGTGAGATAACTTAGGCTTTAAATGTTGCACTCTCTTAACATTAAACACAATACTGAAATGGCTTGACTTTTTCAAGCGAAACTTCAACATTTATGAATTTCGTGTAACAAAGTATACTTTGATTAAAATATCTACTACATGACAGAGTTGTCCTTTCTGTAATTAGTTGCAGCACCTTTTTGTACAAAACACGTTGAGATATATTTGGAATATTACGTGGAATTAGGTGTGTATAGGCAATATTTTGATTGTGCGTTTCTTTTTCCTTTCAGTATATATAAAGATCTACGCAAAAAACAACAAAGTACAACACGTATACGTATATTAGTACTTATTAAAATAATCATATTTTCCAAGACTGTCCTTTGTTTAAGTAACGAATATTTATAACTCTCATATATTGCTTTAACACTCTGACCTTACATGCTTTGATAATTATGTACTCGTATATTCGCAAGAAAAGGTCACCACATCTGTGATTTAAATGACGTTTATTTACCCTAAAGTTCAAATTGAAGCAGTCGATAGCCATACTTTTGCCAGAACAACATCTGATGCAACGACACTTTGTCCAGATATAATTGAACAGACATCACAAAGATGCGGATGTAGGATATTTCTACATTGTAATAGATGAGGCTGATTCGTGTAGATAATGCGGATTATAAAAACACTTTAGTATTGATATTGATTTCAATGTCATGCAATATCTAGATATCATTGTATCTTCAATGAGAAAGAAATGAACAGCGTAAATGATCTCTGAAAGATAGCATCTAACTATTTAGTCATCATAACACTATATTTAGTGATCATTGACATACCAACACGCCAACACGTGTTACATTACAAATTAATGTCCTTACATTTGTACAAAAGTGGGTATAACTGTCAAACAGAAAATTGAGCAATCACATAACACAATCAGCCAAATACCATGCATTCAAAACAAACAACAATCATTATTATATATCATAAAATATAAGCGTTTTTCATTGGTCTAGAATCAGTCACGTGTGATTAAATAGTTTCGACTTTCCGATTGGCAACATGTCAACTGTTCAGTAGTTCATCACGTGACCGTGCACTAGTATTTGTACCGTGCAATAGTTCGTCTGTGTCATTGACGCGCTTTTATTAAACAGTAAAACGTCACGTAACCTTGATCACTATATTTAATGCCTTAGGGGTCAATGGATTAGATTGTTATCCTATTGATCCTACTGACCCTTGAAATATACTATTGCACTCGGCGGGCCTCCTTGTGCAATAGTACTATGCTCGGGTCAGTAGTCACTCCCACTGATGAATAGTTCTAATCATTGACTTCTAAGGAATTAAATAGTTATATACAATTAAATCAAACATAATCAAAGCATGTGACACCCCAAACATAAACACAGACGACAATGTGGATACCGCACTGGAAAGGTCAGCGGCTAAAATGACCCTTTGTGTTTAAACCGGGTTTGTGGTTGCAGCAAACCTCACTATTTACGCTATTGTCGTCCTAATAAAACTTGACAGTGCTAATACATAAATATGCGCCAGGCTATTTCCTCAAAGAAACTAGCCAGCATTAATATGAAATATACGTATAAGTAACACAGAGATGGATACTAATACAAAATAACAACATTACAGGGGTACATGCAAGTCTTGAATTCTTTGTCAAGCATTAACATTAGCCTGTCGATTTATTACTCCACTATGCCATGATTTTGACTTTAAATATGCTTGTATATTTGAATACAATGTTGAGTTTACAACGTTTCTTTGTTATTATACCATAGGTATGAAAATAATATTGGTGACATGTAATCAACAGTTAGTACATGTAATATGCCAAAGCAATTTGATAATGCTGTTCTTATGATTACTGTTATTGATTGAACAAATGCAATTTACGTAGAAAAACTTAGTGACACCTTGTTTTTTGTTTTGAACAAGAACGATATTGCCGTATGTCCCTTTAAATAACACACACATACCTAATTACTATCACACGTTTAAGGATACAATTCGTGTGAAAGCAACTACTGTTGCTATAAAACTGTCCCTATTTTATTGCACAAACATATAACCCAGACTCGATATGAAATAGCGTGTTTGTGTTTTATTATCAGTTCTGTATTTATAATGTTTTCTGTAAGTATATATAATAATACATTCAACGCTAACACTTGATATCATTTTGAATTTGAAATATCTTCTACAAAAGTATACATCATACAAATACATTATAATATGTACTCTAAATGGTTTGCATACTTTTGACATGACTTCTTTCTATGCATTTAGATTGTTTGTACATATGCGAATGTAAAATCTGATAATATTACCCTTTCATCATACTGTACAAACACGTGTGCAGGGTGACTATACCACATGACCAATGAAAGCGCATTCAAACGCAAAAAAAAGTACGCTACCCTCGACTGATATACTTTTTTTGTGAAAGCTGCGCTTTCTTTGGTGCATTAGGTTTATTTATAATTCAAATCCTAACTGTGATCTGTAAATACTACATGTTTCATACAACCTTTTAATATAAAAGGTGTCGTGTCGAATGCATTAGGTTTATTTATAATTCAAATCCTAACTGTGATCTGTAAATACTACATGTTTCATACTACCTTTTAATATACAAGGTGTCGTGTCGAATGCATTAGGATTATTTATAATTCAAATCCTAAATATTACCACTGGCATTATTATATCCATATTGGATAAAATCTTACTCGGAGTCTCCATGATTAATGCATATTAAAATGTAGATACTATGTGAATCATTCAGGCTGAAATATAACAGTTGTTATAGCAAGTGTAAGAGAATTATCTGGATATTCGATATAACCGCCAGTCCGATTGCTTTGCGTGACGGTCCATTTAACACATTGAATAAGACAAGGCAGTTTTAAAATTCAATATCACTTATACTTCCTCTCATTCATTAAAAGCGGAGAGAAATAACTTACGACACGCCATACACATATGTGTTTCACACTGTCTGTGTTGAAGTGCTAGCAAATATCCCGAAGGAGCTAGTATAATGTTTATTCACCCTGTCATCTGTCTCTCATTTGGTAAATTATGTATTTAGTTTATAACACATGTTTAATAAGTTAACAAACGTATCGGGTTGATCGACGCAATTTAAATCTTTAGCGAAACGCGAGACAATGTCGAAAGCATGACGTCTATCAACCCGATGTGTTTGTATTCATTCAGTATATTTTAACTATAAGCGATACAACTTTAAACGTTGGTCAGTGATTGTATTATATGTGTCCATGACGTTGATTTTTTTTGTTTCGAAGAGCTTTTCAAATAATATTGCTCACATATCGCTGATGTTTGTCTTACCATTCGTTTGTGTTATTACACTCTCCTCTTAGGTATTGTTAATACTTCGGACACACATTATCGGCTAAACGGCCGCGGTTTTCTTCACTTAGAAAACATGTAGCATAGCCAGGATCTACTTTAAACATAGCCAACACTATATAGTTTGTATCTTTTGAAAACTGGATGAATGTAAGTCAAAGGTTTCATACGTTTATTGAGATGTCCTAAAGTGATACCCTTGACTTTTTCTCTCATAACTTATTTTCATTTTATACCGTGATTTAGTATTACTGCGTGTAGACCCTATGATGACGACTTCCTAAAGCCCAAAAGAACGGTGACGTTTGATGTTTGTCTGCAGTCTCGTCTTGTCGTGCCCTCAATGGGTTATTCTCTTGTTGCTCTGGCTTCTGCCATGTCACTGAGTACCCTCTTTGTGGCTTTCTGGGCTATTGTTGTTTTGTTTGTATTTATAGATAAACGAGCATCTTTCTGTTTTACGTATATTGCCTATTAATGCTGCCGTGTTGGTTAGAGAATGGTTCATGGCGGGGATTCCTTTATTTACACTGTCCCATTTCACTGGGTTGTGTAGGGTAAGTTTGAGGTTTGGTGCACCCTATAACCTGGTTTAAACCCCCGGCAGTCTTTTTTTTTCACTGACCGTTCGAAGCTGTAGCCCTATTGTCAACCCTTTTGTGTTTGTGATGACTTATCTGGCCTTAATTTGTTCTTTGTTTCTGGGTGTGTTTGTGGGTGATTGTGGACTTTGAATGCTGCTTTTCCTGTTCGGTTTTTATATCTATAGTTAACATGCTGTATAGCCAAGGCCTATATAAAATAGTGTTCATTGGCATTGTAAATGCCCATCCAAAAAAGATTTCAATTTATATGTTAGTCGGACTCATCATACTATGTACACATTTAACAAGCATACATGTAGCGACAACCCAAATTTAGTTATAAATATGCAGTAAGCAGACTTTTTGTATTTTTGTATTTGTATATTCGTCCTTCTCTAACGTACTTACTACACGTATTAACTAAAACAACGTTATGGTTATGTATAGTTTATAGACGATATAAATACCGTTTGACTTAAATTGTGTCTTACCTGCCAATGTCTGCGGCATGACTTGCTGGTAGAGTGTTCGCCTCGGAAGTGGGACGTCGTGGGTTTCGATACCCGCCCCCTGTCGGGTCATACCAAAGACTCCATAACAATTGGACTAGTAGCTCCTTCTTTGCTTGATGTTCTTCATATGGAATGTAGCTCTAGGGCTGAATCGAGCGCAACGATTATTTCACAAATGCATTCAGGAATATGATGATGACCATTTCGTAATCTTTTCTGATTCCCTTTCATCTCTTCAAGCACTGGGAAATATGAAACATGATAATCCAGTTGTGCTTCAACTTTTAGGAAAGGACAATTCTCTTAAAGTTAATAAAAACAATTTTTATTCTCCCCGTCATAAGTGCACGAGGGTCGGGGAGAACCATCCCTCTTTGCACCTTACAATATATTATGCATACAATTATATACAATATAACAGTGAAAAAAAATCATATATAATGTGTAGAAAAGTTATTAATTGGGGATTTTTTCTTTTTTATCTATTCTTGAGGTCGTGAGTGGGTGATCTTTAATTACAAAAACATTGTGATTGTTAAAATATCAATTGATAGTTGTATACCATATCTTAAATATAATTATCTTTCATTGTTAGTTCTATTTAGTTTAAAGACACTGTGTTCTTTTTTATCTTTTGTAAGGGGAGATACCTTGTAAGACATTGTCTTGTTCATAATAGAACTATTACCATCTTTTGTCTGTAGTTAGTATTTGTTCCATCGGATTTAGAATGAGGGAAGAGTGGCAGTCTGAGCAAGCTTCATAAAATAAAATTTGCTGGGCGAATGCCAGTTAAATATTTAAATACTGAGCTTATCTGTAGTTCTTGCATTACAAATTTATCTCCAATTCATGACCTAGTAATAAATACAAAGTTTTTACAAATGTTTTGAATAATATATGACTATGTTTATGTATGGTTTAAAGCATATTGGCATGAGATATGTACATATTTTACTTGTATTACAATTGTATGCTAAACTTTACATCATGATGTAGATTACCAAGGGGTAATAACAAGCATCGACTTATCAAATAAAGCGATCGAAGAAGGACTAGTTTTAAAACTGCAAATGATTGTCATACCTCTTGTTACATAAACGTGTTCCATAAGTTATGAAAAAATTTAGAAAAAGGTTTTTGGCAGAAAAAGATGACATGTTTCATACTCGAAAGAAGACACATATCTATAAAGTTGAGTAACTTGACATTTGGACAAATAAAATAGAATACGGAAGGGTAAACAGTAGATGTAGTTTATGATATTTATTGCAATTTATAGCAATTGCTATAGTAGCAAATAGTAGTTATGGTTCGGCGACAATATTTTCATATCGGTTCCATATTTTATGAAAGTATGTATCTTTTGAGTTTGTATAAGCAATGAATTTTTCAGTTTTATAAACTGATTTTAAATAGTAAATAAAGTTGAGGCAGGATGGTGCAGAATTATTTTGTTTTTGAAAGAATATATGGTATTTTCCTAATATTAGAATTTTATTAAGTATATTATCAAATTTAGTATTTCCTAATATAATATCTGAGTCTGACCAGTTAGTCACTATGCTAGTACATGTGCTGTTAATTAAAGTAGATAAGTCTGACCAAAATAACTTTGAAACCTCACAGTCATAAAATAGATGTTTAATTGTTTCTACCGCTTTATTACAACGAGTACATTTATCAGAATGTGAAATGTTCATTTTTTTAAGTAAATAATTGGTACCTAGAATCCTATGGTTTATCCTATACTGGAACCATTGGAGTTTTACCTCCTGATTTATTTTAAATGTTGCAGCACAAATGTTATTCCAATTTAGGTATTTATTATTAAATTCTTCATTCCATTTTATTATCGCTGATGAGGTTATATTTTTTATAAGAATTGCATCATAAATTGATCTGCTACCTTTAATATCTTTTAAAATGTTTGATAGATGGAACGGGATTATAGGCTTTGTACCTTTGCAAGGAAAAAGTGAGAACTTGTATGAACATAGCAGCCTTTTAATTGATGCTACAACACCTTCATATTCTAGAAAATTTGTTTTTAATTCATAGGTTTCTTTAAAGACTTTAAATGATAAAAAATTACCGCTTATATCAAGCAAGTCATTGATGATTAAAATGCCTTTCGAGAACCAATGGTGCAAAAAAATAGTTGAGCCTCCGACCTTTAAATCTTCGTTGTACCATAACGTAACGCCATGAAACTGATGCCATGAGGTTGGTGAAAAATTATGCAAATAATATTTATAACTTTCAAATACATCTTTCCAGAAAGGGTTATCCAATGTTTTTAAATTGTTATTTATATAGTCTATGCCAAATAATGTAAAATCTTTTATCCATGGGTTCATGTCTTGACTACTGCTTAAGTAGTTATTTTCGCTTTTCAAAAGACGTCTTATCCAGGTGATTTTTAAAGACTTAAAAAAGCAGTCAATATCAATCATTCTTAAACCACCTCGCTTTTTATCGTGATATATAACTTGACTTTATCTTTTTTACCACCCCACAAAAAGTTGAAAAATAATGATTTTAGTTTATTTATTACACTTTGATGGGGGTTAGGTATTGATGAAATTAAATGATTTATTTTTGAAGTGGCTAGACTCTTTATTACGGTGATTTTACCTATTGGTGAGAGGATCTTTTTTGACGAGCTACACAAGAGTTTCTTTATATTTTTGCTTTTATAATTAATAGTACATAATGTGTCTAGGTCTACAGAGAATTTAATTCCTAAAAGAGTAAAGGAGTCATGTTCCCAACAAAGTTCATATTCTCTGCAAATTTTCACATTACATCTTTTTCTACAGCCTATCCAAATAACCTTAGTTTTATCTAAGTAAGTTCATATGAAGGCCGGAGACTCTTGCATAAAATGTTAAAGTTTTAAGAGCGTGTCTTAGAGATTTTTCTGAACCATCCAGTATTAATGTAGTGTCATCTGCATATTTCGAAAGTAATATGGAACCTATTCTTAAACCTTTTATATTTATATTATTCCTTATCAAGACAGCCAGTATTTCTGAACACAAAATGAATATATATGGAGAGAGAGGGTCGCCCTGACGACAGCCTCGATGTATAGAAAACCAGTCTGAGAGGTGGCCATTTACTATAACACATGATTCAATATTGGTGTAAAATACTTTTATCCATCTTTTAAAAATTGGACCAAATTTATAGAAATCAAGTACTTCAAAAATAAAGTCCCAAGCAAGTGAATCAAAAGCTTTTTCAAAGTCGATCAAAAGGAGCAGTCCAGGTAGACTGTATTTTTCAGTATAAAACATAATATCATATACCAGTCTGGTATTTTCTCCTATATATCGCCCAGCTAAGAAGCCAGTTTGATCTTTATGAATTAATGATTGTAAAACAAGTTTTAGTCTTCTAGCTATACATGCAGATGCTAACTTATAAGACACATTTAAAAGAGATATTGGACGCCAGTTCTTTAGATATAATTTATCTTTGTCTCCTTTTGGAATGCATGTAATTACACCCTGTCTTTGTGAAATTGATAACTGCCCAGTAATAAAACCGTAATTAATTGACCGTAGAACAAATTGACCGATATCTGACCAGAATTTTTTTTAGAACTCTACTGTAAAACCAGAATTTCCTGGGCTCTTGTCATTTGACATTTGTTTCAAACTTTGAAGTATCTCCTCATATGTAATATCTGATTCAAGTGTTTGCTTAGTGTTATCATCTAACTTAGGGATTTTACAGTTTGAAAATAAATCATTTAAGTCAACTTCCTCAGTCGGATGATGAGAATATACTTTTTTATAAAAATTCTTTGTTTCATTTATAATACCGTGCTGAGATTTAATAATAGTATTGCCTTTAGACATCAGACTTGACATAGACTTTGAAGTAAAACTCTTATTTTCTAGATTACAAAAATACGTTGACATTTTCTCTCCCTCTTGAATCCACTTTGCTCTTGATCTTATTTTAATACCCTCCATCGTTTTTTCTCTTATCTCATAAAGTTCTTTTCTTTTACTTTCAAGTAATGAATGATTAATATTGATATCTTTCTCTAATGTATCTGTATCTGCTATAAGGTTTTGCTCACGTTTATCTTCTGTTTTGTTTACATGCGAAGAATATGCTATAGTTTTTCCTCTTATTTCCATTAACAGTACATCAAAGAAGAGTTGATCATTTATATTTAAGATAAGATCTTTATCGGAAACACAACTTATATTAGGATCTTTTACATATTGCTGTTTAGTCTTTTTTTATAGTTTCTTTAATTTCATGTACATATTTTTCATCTTTTAAAAGAGAGTTATTCATTTTCCAATAAGAACGTCCTTTAACAAATTTACCAAATTCAAATGATAATATAACCAGACTATGATCTGTTCTATATCCTGGTAAAATATGTGTTTCGTCAATATCAGTAATTAGCTTGTCCGAAATTAAAAAATAATCTAGGCGTGCTTTTTTATTTGAGTTTTTTTGAACCAGGTAAATTGTCTATTTTCCAGATGTTGATCCCCCCAACAATATATTAAGTTGAATTCACTTATAATATTTAAAACTTCATCCCTTGCTTTTGGGTTATTAATATTAACATAATCGTGGCAATCTATATCTGGATTTAAAACCAAATTAAAATCTCCTGCTATTATGGTAAGGCAGTCTGTATTTGAAAGGTCATTATGTATTTCCTTATTAAAGTTAGGGTCGTCTTTATTTGGTCCGTATATATTTATCAATCTCATTCTTTTTTCAAAAATAGTTATATCTAGTATTATCTTATTTCCATCGTTACCAGAAAATTTAGAATGTAATTTATATTCAAAAGTATTATTAAAAAGAATTGCCACACCTCTAGACTGGCTTGAAAAATTATTAAAAAAATATTCATATCCCCATTCTGTACGTATATATTTTTCATCTCTTTCAGTAAAATGAGTGTCTTGTAGGAAATAGATAGAATATTTCTTACTTTTAAGGTAATGCAGGGTATCAGTCCTTTTTTTTATCACTTAGACCTTGGACATTCATAGATGCAAATGTTACCCGATCATCCATAATTAAACTTTATAGGCGAATCCTTATATTTTGTAGGAACACTGGCTGTCCTGATATTTATGAAAATATTCTGAACCATTTTGATATAAACACTATCTTCATATCATGTTTAGCCTTCCAGTTTCCATCATAGCAACTCAAAAAAAGCATGTCCAGACAAAAATAAGCCAAGAAAGTGCTTATTTCAAGAAGAAAAAAACAAGTTACAAAATAAAAGAAAAAAAAAATACACAAGGAAAAATATATACAAAAGGAAAAAGGGCCAAAAAGTGATCTCTCACACACTAATTTTTTTTCCCGAACTGCACATTTTCTGTACATACAAAAATAATATAACATGACAAATACTTTTTGTCACTAATACTGTATTTCCTGGACATTTTAATTGTGAATAAGCATGTATTTAATACGAATATAAGTATAGACTGTTCTGCTTTTTGGCTTTTGTGCAAGTAACAGTATTAAACTTGTAACTGTCTATTAGTAGTACCTGCACCACTGCCTATCTATGACACACCAGAGCACACTCACACCTGACTGGACTGTATACCTATTTGTCTATTAAAAGAGAAGATATGCACATTACTTACATATTTTCTAAAAAAATAAAGTAAGTGTAACTATTATCATGCTTATAATTATGATAAGAACATTTATCTCATGTATCTTTGTAATTTGTTGTCTGAACTTTTTTCTTTTATATTTAATCAGCACACTTAGCAGTTAAATATCCCTTCTTCAAAAGAAATTTTTTAAGAAGGGTGTTATGTCAAAAGTTTACTTAACATAATTCTTGTGGTTCGTTTGTACCTTACATGAGAAATTGAATGTTTGGTAATATATATATATACATGTATATCCTTTGTTTTAGTCCTTGACAAAACGAAAACCAAGGAGTCTAAAGGATTATTTAATTTATTTTGTTTTCTGTTACCTCCATCTAATGCAGATAATTTGTAAGTACCATACCAACTTTGTCTTGGTGATTACAGTCGTTATTTTTTTCTGCTGGCTTCCAAGCCATGTAGGAATACGTGGTAATGATAGAGCTAATAGTGCTGCTAAGGCAGGATTAGGTTTATATAATTTTATATCTAATACCAAATCACCTTATACTGATTTTAAAAGTTGTATCAACACATTTAATTATAACTCTTGGCAAGCTTTAGGACTTCTCGGTGAACGATAAACTCCATTCCATTAAACCGTTACTCGTAGAATGGCGTCCTTCTAGTAGACCCATTCGTCGAGAGGGAGTTTTCCTAGCCAGGGTCAGTATAGGGCATATACGCTGTACTCATTCATATGTATTACAAAGTGAGTAGTCTCCAGAAAGTATACCCTGTTTTGCACCGTTAACGGACAAACATATATTGTTGGAATGTTTAGACTTTGATCCAATGCGACAAAGATACTACACCGTTAATACTTGGAAAGAGTTATTTGATACTATAGATTGTAGTCTTGTTTTAGATTTCCTTAAAGAAATCAGACTTTATAAATCAATATAATATTTTTCTATATATATTATCTTGTTTACAAACCCATGTTATTTGTAGATATTTTTTATCTTTTTACGTTTACATTATTTTTAATTACTACTTTATTTCTTCATGATTCATCGTTTTTGTGTGCATAATATGACCTATTTATGTGTCGACGTGCCGTAAAACACCATTAATCCATATTGAACAAATAAAAACTAATAGGACATATGTTACGCAAAGCCCCATATAGTTAGACATTTATCTCGATTATTATAGTACCCAATATCTTGGCTGTTCGACGAATTAAAACTACTTCACCAGTGACTCATACATATTCATGAGTTAGTAGCAGATAGTTTTAAAATGAATGGTAATAACAACAGCACATAAAACAGGATGTGATAAAACAATAGACAGCATTAGTATATATTAAGCAAAACAAGTATATATTATAGGCCCGATATTGCTGTCTATTGTTTTATCACATCCTGTTTTATGTGCTGTTGTTATTGCCTGGTACATTAGTGATGTGCGAGAGAATATAATACATCTTAAGCACATATTTGTTTACATTGCTCTTCTCGTTAACATATAGTATCTCTTTTTATAATGATTGCCTTATCATTGAAAAGTATATTGTCTATGTATACACTACAAATGTTGCTACATATACGTATTATATGATCCTTATATGATTCTAATATGATACCTAGTTTATGATACGTGTACACAAGGAGCTATATATGATTTTATTATATGGAACTTTTTTCTCATGAAAATTGTGTGCCAAGGGATATTTTAAAAACGAAACCTTTGATGAATTTATTCTCATATGAAGAACTATACGAAATTGCTGTTATATAAATATCATATAAAACGTTTCATATAGAATATACGTAGAAGTATATATTGCGCCTTTAATATAATATGAGTATCATATGAAAATTCAATCATATGTTTATTATAAATGGCAACATTTACTACTTACAATAGGTAGTACAATTTTGGTGTACATAAAAGGAAGAGATGTATATCGACCTCAACTTGGTCTGTGTGATCATCAAGCTAAAGTAGACTACCGCCTAACTCGGTGTTAAGGGGCATGATAGAAGTTTTATTTTCCCTTTTAGTTTGCGTTTGTCTCGTTCATCATATCCCTTTTTCGGCATTGTTTTATTATCCAACTAATGTCATTTTAGAACTGTCAGTCCCTCATCGTTGCCCCAATAACAAGTCAGTAGTGTTATTACGTAACGTACCTTTGTTATCATCAAGCTCACTTTAACTCTTAGCCTGCTAAGAGCGACTACAACAGCTTTTGCAGCCAGTGTAAACCCAGATCAGCCTGCGAGTAACTCAGTGTTTACGCTATCTGGCTGCTCATCAGTCATTTAACCAAAACATATATGGAATAGCCTTAATTTAAAAAAAAAAGGACAGTCCATCATACTACAGGATAAAGTAGATAGGCCTAGGGTGTGAGTGGTGTGTTGCATCTTATATCTCCCGAAATATTATCATGAACAAACTCAATTGCTATTTGCATCGTGTTTGCATCGTGTTTGTATGTGTGTGTGCGTGCGTGCGTGCGTGCGTGCGTGCGTGATGCATGCGTGTGTGTCGTGTGCGTGCGTGCCAAAGTATCCCCTTATTCGTACTTTTAAAAAAAAATAGCCTTTAAAACGAGATCGCTTTTAATTTAATTGGTATTGCGTACGATTTTAATTTGTATTGCAGCATGCATAAGGTAAAACATTGCTTATCAATGCACATGAAATTACTTATTTTATTATACCCGTATACACTACAGTCATCGCGTGATGAGCAGAGCGGGTAACGTTACAAATTCATTGCCTTATGCCGACTATTACATAGTCTCTATGTATGTACATTTGATCACGTTTTCTGCGTATGCGTTATTATTATTATTTCACATGCTATGTTTGCTATAGATCGTGTCATATTTATGGTACAGACACGGACAATGCATTTGTCGTCGCTAATCAAACGTAACATCACACAATTATAAAAGTGTTACAATCTTGCATTAATGGTAGTTCTTTTGTTATTACCCTCAGATAACGTGTGTTCGTGTGTGATGTATGTCGCTTTTATAAATCCTTCATCGATATTACTATACGTTCAATACGTTCCACCATCAGCGTTTAAAGATTAATGGCCACCATTTGTGTAGTATTATCAATTAACACATTTAACTCTTAAACATCATATGAACATTTCTTGATTGTCTCTGAGAGAAACATATATTGGAAACCACTACTAAGTTGTATGTAAAAAATAAGTATTTTTTGCATGACGTAGATACTATTTTTACCACTGCGTGACTGCACGGGGAGATGAGGTAAATCTGAATTGTATAGCTGCAAACTATTGCCAGATAATTGATAATACATTTACCTGTTCAAAATTGTCTACGTCATCAAATCAAATCTTATTCTCACTTTTCACAGATACTACAATGTGTGAATTGTAAATATATATTGTTGTGTATTGATTACGATTTAAATAAACATGAACATGTTCATGAAACAAAACATGGAAGGAGTAATTCAAGCAAACTCCTTCTGAGATTGCTGCGTATCCTGATGAAGGATATAGCCTGGCGGAGAGTTAATTGTATACAACCCAGTTTCATTAGGACGACATTAATGTAAGAGTAAATTCTGGAGCGCCCTCAACTCCAAGCGGCCTTTGTGTCGCTAACTGTACCAAATCTGTATCCCAATTGTCACATTTTTGATTTTTTTGGTGCCGCATACTATTCTATTTCCTCCTGCAGGTGTTGTTTGTTTTGTATGCGTGTTTTTGGCTAACGGTGTTCTGTGAATGCTTCTTTTTTTCTTTTTTTTCTATCTACTTAGCATCGATCCGTGCAAAAACAACATGAATCTATGTCCAACGTTTCATATGTATTAAGTACCTTTGCAGGATTGAGTAATTTCGGTAGTGAAGAACCACTTTTTTTTTTTAGATTTTATTATTTGCATCATATCAGTTAAAAATGCAAAGCACACATGTTACACACCGAAAAGTATGCAGTATTTGTATAGTAAAATGCCTCAGCTAATAGAATAGCATGTATATATTATTATACATCGCACATAAACGAAAATAAACTATGTTTGAGGAAAAAATTGATAAGGACAATTATATTTTATTTAACTTTTTGCCCCTATTTTTTCACATTACGTGGTCCCGCCTTAATTCCATTAAGCACTGAGAAAAGTTTACATAATCAGGATTTTTAATGGATATTTCGACAATAAAACACTTTTAAAAACATGTTTTACTGAATAAATGCAATAATCTGTTAAAATGTATTATTAAATGTTTTAATTTTACAAAATGCAACTTGTTTAGCCGAATTTAAGGATTTATTTCATACCCCAGCCAACCCCGTTTTCGCTTCTTGGAGTAGGGGTTGGATGGGGTATGGAAGTTATTATTCGGGCCACGTAATGACTTTGTAGGATTGTACAATAACAATAACTAATATATGAACACGTTTTAACGGTATCGGATAATTGTAATTGCTTATTGGCGTTTAGATCTAGTGGTGTTACATTTAAACTCTTCCACGTTATCACCGAGCTTATGAACGAAACGAGTTGTGCTAGAAACAGATAAAACAACACATTGTAAAAGTTGTGTTTAGTCATAAAACATTTAGGAAAATGTTCATAATCTAAACGCTTACTCGTGAAAATGTTCTTTGACTAAACGTGTTTAGTTCTAGAACATATTCCATAGAAATGTACAACAAACGTGTTTAGTTCTAGAACATGTTCGATAGAAATATTCACGATTCGATCAAGTTGGCCGCCATTTTGAACGCTGGGATGCATGCATTGGAGGAGCAGACAACTCGCAATTCTGATTCTGCAATTTTAAGGTAAAACCACACAAGAAAACGTGTTTATATTTGTTTTATATGTACGATGTAAAGGAATACTATGACTAATCTATGCAAGCGTACACTATCTATTCATTTGTGCAATTAATATTTGTTGTTTGGGTGGGTAAATTTGAACTGCACCAGTGCATGGTTTTCATGGTTTTCGTTGGGCAGGTTTTAGATAAGTATTTTATTTTTTAGATAAATGGGAGGCACACATATGTGAAAGTGTCCATTGAATCTTTTAGGCTCAATACAGTGTTTATACCCCCCTCCCCACACACCCCTTTTGATCACTATCATTTTACACAGACATATTAATAATTGTTATTAGGTCTTTGCATTCTATCATTCTCATCTCTGCCTGCTTAGCTTTGAACCCGCCTGCTTTTCCAATACCATACTATAGTTCAGTGCAGGTTAAATGTAGTTGTGGCGACGATGATACATGTAAATCGGTGAACTGACGTATGATAGTGGCACCGCGGGGTCTGGGAAGATCGAATGAGCTGAGATAGTTCTTAAAAGGGGAAGGTAACAACTTATAGAGCACTTGCCCTGTAAGCGAGGGTTCTTGGGTTCTAGTCCGTACCAGCCGCCCTTTTGCCATATTTTTACTTCATATTGCAACGTTACGGATTGAACTATTGCACGGTTGGCATATTTCCCATTAGAATGGTTAGAACTATTTAATTAAAACATGAACAATTCTGTATAATAATGACATTACTGGATTGTCTAATAGTAAAGTAATTGTTCCAGTATCGTTGTCTGGTCAGTTGGACTGATATCCGGCTAGTCTCGGGGAGGTCCTAGGTTAAAGGAGGTCATGTTATTTATTTATTTGTTTGCTCTTGTTACAGTGGGTGCCGATTTATCATACTATCGTGATACTATATGTCCGATACGATTTAGTATCACGATATTTGATCATATTGATTTTCACATGTACTTTGGATTTTCAACAATTCAATATGGACGCGTGCAGTAAAAAAAAAAAAACGATTCACACCTACAGGGTTTGACAAGTAGTTTTATAAGTAGGAAGCCTTGCCTTTGAAAACAGGTGGTCCGTCGGACTGATAGGTGGTCCTTCTCATGTACAGCTATACTTAACGAAACATTACAATAAAATAAAACACATATACAGTGTTTCCATGTTTATATTATATTATCAACAATTTATATGCCTTATAATTATTTTGTAGTGCTGCTAGATCCTTAGCATGGTGTCGTAGATGCTTTGGGTTTAAAGTTTTTCAGCTTTGTTTGGAATTATATTGGTGGCAGAGAGACGTTTTTGAGAATTAGTGATTTTTCTTATATTAAATGTAGCCCTATTTGACAATGTATTTGTTGCAGACTTGAATAAGAGCTTGATTTTAAAACTATTCCAAACATTTATAGTGCCCTACTCTCTAATAAAGTAGGATTATTTTTTTCCCAATGTGTAGCTTTCACGCGCATTTTCCCCAATTCAAAAGGCCTCTGGCCCCATTTCCGAAAATGCACAAAAATCCTTGAGAATTTTACACATTTTTAAAGAACGCCAAAGCCCGTTACACAAAATCAATCATGCAAATAATTAGCAGTCCTATATGTACAATCCGACTAGATCTATATGAGATGGATATACATGATGTATATTTAAAATGTCCCTAATTTATAATAGCAGGCCCGAGGTACCACCAATCTTTAGGAAAGTGGTTGTCCTTCCAAAAATCAGGTGGCCTCTCGCCAGCGGACCTGCGTAGTGTCAGAACCTGAGTCCTACCGGTATTCCTTACGATGTGAATCGTTTTTTTGTATTCTTTACTCATTAAAAAATGCCAGATTTCTTAGAAACTTTTGACAACTATGATGCAGAAGAGAACTGTATTTAAAAAGTTCGCGGCGACGACAGTTATCGGTGAAATTACATTGTTTTTTATTTGTTATAATAATTATTTATATATTAAGACGTTTAATCTTCGTTTAAAATGTATTCTCCGACAACATGATTAACATTTAAATATTCGATTACTGACTAAAATTAGCTTGATGCTAACCAAGCATGATCAACTCACTTTTAATAGACGCTTGTAATGATTCGTCGAAGCACATTGGCCAATGAAATCGCTGCTTGCTAAATCCTATAGAATAAAATTATTCGGATGCCGCTTACATTAAACAATATATATACACATTTTGTTTGTGCTATTTATGCATACTTTTCAAAGATGTCGGTGCTACTACCAACAACGATACACTATACTCTTAATACAATACATATCGCGATACTTGACTGATGATACAATACATATTGCGATATACAGTTTCATTAAATATATCTTATTTTCACAAAACAAGTACAAATATTAGCATATGAGGAGAAATACAATAGTTTCTCACATTAAAAATCCTTTAAACAACCGCGCATTATTAAAAAAACATTTATAATTAAGTTTGAGATTATTTCTGTAAATAAGGGTTTGTGCTTATTTGAGTATCATTTGCATATCGCGATACACACCCCATGATACTATATGTGTATCTTGAGAAAAAGTATTGCGATATCATTGTATCGCAATTAATCTTTTCACGCCAAGCTACTACCATGTAGTATATTGGTGTGTGATTTATCTCTTATTTTTGTCAGGGTTCACAACTCTTATATACTTGCTAAATGCAAGTAGATATTTGCAGATTGCAAGTAGAAAATATATGCACTTGCTAAATTGTGAAAGTAATAAAAGAAACTCACTAATTCTAAATCTGCATCTATTTACTAAACATATTCATTACACTTAGTAAAATAGGTGCATAGTAAGTATAATGATGCATTATTACCATGTTACATCTAGCTGTCTGTTAAAATGTCATCATTTACATAAATAGCGTCACTCTTGATTAAAATTGCCTGCACAAAATCTTGGCACTTGCTTTTTTTTTTATTTAGCAAATGGCTAAAAATATTAAATTTGATCCCTATTTTGTCTATGTAATATTTGTTTCGCTTTTGGCTGCTAAATTTCGAGGTTACAACCTAGATGACTTTGCCGTTTTGTATCTATTTCCTTGGTCAGAATTACGATAGAGTATCATACAATTCATAGGGCCAAAACTGACCATTTACCGATGCATCGACGAAAATCCAGATCTGACATGTTGTATGTTATACAAATGATACGTTTAATTGCAAAGTTTCTTTTCTTAATTTGACAGAAAGAGGCTGATATTAATGTATAAAATGGAAAATCAAAGGGAAAAAACACCAGACATGCAATCCTCACGAGATGTAAAGTAAGAGTTTGGCAATTTCTATACTTCCTGCGTAGGATGGCAGACACGTAGGGATTACTTTGTCCGTCGTATGTTATCGTCGTCCGTCACACTTTAACCTTTAACATAACCTTGGCCATAACTTGAAAAGTATTTAGCATGCGTTCATGAAACTTCACACATATCTTCATCTTAACCCAAGGATTGCTGTTACCTATGTCCAATAACTTTGACTTTCATTTTGACAGAGTTATGCCCTTTTCATAAAACTGCAACCTAACCAGGCTCATAACTGGCAATAACTTAAGAAGTATTTGACCTATACTTTACACTAACTACTACTTATCTTACCACACGGAATAGTGTTACCCATGACCAATAACTTTGACTTTTACTTCAGCAGAGTTATGCCACTTTTTATAAAACTGACTAAACCAAGCTCATAATTGGCGATAACTTAGGAAGTATAATTCGTCATGAAACTTCACACATGCATTCATCTTACCTCACAAAATATTTTTACCAAATACCAATAACTCTGACTTTCATTTCAACGGAGTAAATCCCATTTCCATAACACTTGAACCTTCATCCTGGTTAGCTCATAACTTGCCATAACTTGAAAAGTATTTGACCTCTGTTCATGTAACTTCACAAACATATGTCCAATAACTCGGACTTTGATTTTGGCAGAGTTATTCCCCTTTTATAAAACTTCAACCTGCAACCTAACCGAGCTTATAACTTGGATATATTCTTCCTTACCAAACTCTCTTCTAGTTAAAGCATTCCTGAATCAGTGTTTTATTTGAAAATCAATTTATGTCATTATTAACAGAGCTTCAGATAAGCTCTGATAAATTGGGTATTTACTCATCGGTGTTTCTTTAACTGGGTATTTCATAATTTCACTTGAGTAACATAAAACAATAAAAGTTGATCCTTCAACAACCCATATATTGCTCAATTCGGATTGGTTGTTTTGTCATTTGACAACTTCAATTACTTTAATGATACCCATGCCTTTTATTTCAAATGGGTACTTTCGCACTTTTAATTGCGTATGTAAGCAAATACCCTGTTTATATGTAGCACTGATTATTATTTCCTAGTACTTCTTGACTGATGTATAGCATCAATGAGAACTCAAGTATGATTCAGTTACTCAACTCGTTGTTTAAGTTGTACTAAAATGTTTTTTTTTTAATTTTGCAGTATGAATTTCTTGTTCATTTTTATTTAGTCATTAAATATGGCCTGCTAATGCCAGAAT
The DNA here is from genome assembly GCA_037043455.1 of Cyrtodaria siliqua. NCBI lineage: Eukaryota > Metazoa > Mollusca > Bivalvia > Adapedonta > Hiatellidae > Cyrtodaria > Cyrtodaria siliqua. The sequence goes on along the minus strand of JAWPHD010000715.1, from coordinate 115,563 downwards.
ATACAATTCGTAATTTTTGTACCTTTTAATAATTTAAAAGTAGCAAACTCAGTCCGTCCGCCTTGAGTAAATGTTAACCGTAACACTGTTTTGCGGTAAAATGACAAAACCGTTATTTACCTCAGATGGTAATAAAAGTCTAAAATAACAAAATAAGTAAGGACGAGCGGTATTTTCCAACTTCTAGTCCTACAGGGCCGGTTAAATATTTTACCCCACTGTATTGTATTTGTTTGAGTATTTAATGTTTATTTACATTGTTTTCTGAACATTTCTTTCAGTGCGCTTTGACTAGTAAAAAGAAGCCACCAGAATTTTGATAATATATGTTGATGAATGCCTAAGGGGTCAATGGATTTAATAAAAAACAAAAAATAGGAACCAATAGATTCAGTATCGCTGACACAACGAAAAATAAATAAAATAAAAAGTAAAAAATACGAAACATAATAATAAAAATAATAATAAAAATCACTTGTCGTATGTAGAATTACATTTCTACCATACGGCTTCCAATTCCCGCACAGACTGCCCGATGGTTGTTCCAGTAACTGTACTGATTCCACAATTGTTGGTGGCATGCTTAATAGCAGAAACAAAATGTCTTACATGAAATAGAGCATTCACAAGATACAGTCAACAAACACACGCAATTTAAACAAACTACAACTATGCGACATAACAAATATAAAACGCTGACAATTTAAACCATTATCAAAGGTGTGCATTGCCAAGGTTGCTCTTTCACTCTATTGCCACCTGAATTGAAAGGGACACTGTAAGTTGTAAATCACATTGTAGAGTGAACATCGAAATGATGTTCCTAATTCAATAACTATTTATAACGTAACTATGTATTTAACATTGGTTACATTATTCATTTGAACTGTTTATAACGAGTAGTGTTAATAAATATCCTTAATGTTGGTCTTCAACTGGAGATATGTTTTTGTCGATTTCAGCAAAAAATATTCTTTCTTTTTTCATATCCAGTGTGCATTAGATGTGTATACGTTTATTTTATTTACAGTATGTCTCCTTTTCCTGTGTACTGTAGCAGCTACAGTGTGTGTGTTTTATACGGATGATGCATCGACAATCTCTCAAAAGACTCATTTATATACCGAATGATATTATCTAACGTTCTCTCCTGCTAAAACTCAATACATCAATTAAATGTGTTATGAGCAGACACCATAACCTGCACTTAGACTAAGATTTAGAGACAAAACGCGAACCACTTCGGAGATTTGCGAACTATTACCGCGTTGTTCTTATTAAATACATATATACTGATGTTCCTGTATTATAGATGAATGCCCACCTTTTTTGTAGTATTATCAATAAACACATTTACATGTTACTCTTAAACAACATGTGAACAATTCATGTTCATGAAACAAAACATGACCGGAGAATTTTAAATATTGGACCAACAATCGACACGTCAGTACACGTCGAATTAACTTAATCAATGCTGAACGATTTGGGTCAACTGTTAATTGTGTTTTATGTTAGGATTAATGTGTTGTATGCTAAAATATTCAGACAGTTTGTTTTATAAGTTGATACATCGAGTAACCAGATTGTTTAAATGTCTGATCAAAAATTAATGTCATTCGAAGAAAGCATTGATTGTCTATGTTGTAATTTGTATGTAATTCTATACTGTAAATTGAAAACATTCATTAAGATGTTTATTTATCAAGTAGTAACCGCAGAGGCTTTGCCCTAGCGAATAATCCTAAGCATCATGTGTGTGAATCTGTTACATGTATATTTATTTACAAGATGTATTTTACACACAGATCGAAGTTGCTGCATCGGAATATTTTACAGGTGTATCAGTTCTGTAAAACTTTTCAGAAGGGTGTGAATTGGTATTTTTGCCTGCTCGCACACCGTAATATGTATACTTATGTTAATATGTCTGCAGGAACTCATGAAATAAAAACATCTTTTAGAATATTAAGACTTCAAATAATTTGATTCCTTTGGTAATTTCTTAAAGCTACACATTCTCTATAACAAACGATATCTTCTATGTAGGCATATCCATATTTAAAACGATTTCGTCAGAAAACAAAGGTTTACATCTGTTCAATTAAGTCAATACACAATTATAAACATGTGTTTTATTTACCTGTTTTGTTTGAAACGAATAAGAAGGAAATTAAGGTAATGCTCCTCATGGCCTTTCGTAGGAAATACCATGGATATAAATGCATAGGTCTGTGGTAATACTTATGCTCTGAAGTCTAATTAAGGTAAATGAAGACATGTTACTATTTAACTCTGTTAGGTGCAAAGTAAAATTGTGAATTATAAATTATACAACAAACACTGCTGTTTTATTACACAAATTGTTTCGTTCATAAGCTCAGTTATAACTCGGATGAGTTTTGTTAAATGTGTAACTGTTTTTTACATCACTAGTAGATCTAAACGGTATTATTACGTTTTGTATAGATACAAAAATCGAACAGGAAAAGCAGCATTCACGGACGACAGTCAACCACAAACACACAGAGAAATAAAGAACAAATTTAAAGATGAATAAAAGGGCAAATAAGACATCACAGACAAAAAAGGGTTGTCATACACATTGGAATAAATGTGAAACACAATATCATTATCCTTATCGTATTTATATTTAATATATCGATCTATATATTGTTGTTTTTTTTATAAGTAATGTTACTTCATGCTATTATATTATCTGAGGAATGTGATTTTACAATATGCATGTTCTATAAGTGTCGGTATGTAACCCCATTAGCAGTGTGCATGCCTTGCCTCTGGACCATTTTTATGTAACAAATAAAAAACAGTCGAAACACGTATACTCGTAATACTATAGTGGAGAAATTACTCAAAAAATGACATGGTGGTTATAAATTCATGTTATTGTGTACGAAACGAAGCAAAGTAGATGTACAGGTCGAACAGATAATAACGCATTTACAGCAAACTGTCTACCAAATACATACATATGAAAAGGTGGCACCGAAACCCACTCTTTCCCTATTGCCATCCAAGTACAACGGGACAGGGTAAATAAAGACCCGCCAGGAATCAGTTTAACGCAGTCAGTTTAAACACTCATGATGGTAGTACCTTAAACGCATATTAATTATTTGATAACATTTCAGCTAAAGGTGTTATTGTGTAGTATAATCACATATAGTTTAGTAATGTTTCCTGATCGCTGCAATGGTATGTCAATGAACAATAATAGCCATGACGCAGAAAGTCGTCAATATCATTGAATCGTTTCAACGAAATAAATGACGCCCATAAATACTTGAAGCAACACGCACACATAAGAGCGAAACGTGGCAAACTACGGTTTTATTAACACTGTTCGTGAAGTAAGATACAACATCTCCCACGTTCACAAGAACTGTTTAAGGTTTATTCTAATTTAAAGCCGCCACAGATTGGGCTTGAGTATTCCAAATGAGTAACAAATAATAGCACGTCGAACAACACACAGCTCTAAAGGAGCGCTAGTGTAAATGTCAACTGAACAAGGGGATCCTCATGGAAACATCAAAAACAGACAAGAGAAAAGAATAGCATATTTGGATTTATTTATTACGTTCAAGAGAGATATATAAGATGCAACACCTCTCATGCCCACTAGCACCGGCTTAAGCAGTAGTCTACGTTAAAGCTATGCAGAGGGGGTTTTATGATCTCAAAGTACCAGTTACTAATACCACTACTGATGGCACAAAGCACACTAAACAAACGCCAGAGTGAATGCCAACTTTAAATACTGAAAACACACTCGTATTTAAGTTTGCTTCTTCATCTACATCAAAGGTAAATAATAGTTTACAACAGAAAATATGGTAGATGTACCGACACATTAACAACATATTATTAGAGCAAAGAAAAATACTGATATACTGACGATAAACAAGTTGCGTTTTTTTCTCGTACCTTCTAGCACCGTCTAAAGCGGTATTATATTTAAAATCACAACTAGTTGGCGTATGATTCAAAATGACCAGTCAGAAGCCATAGAAAACATGATGGGTATGCTATTTTACATTCCAACTATATACGTTGAAACAAGGTAAAGGCTATTTAAATATGTATATAATTTGTTTTCGCTTTGTCATATTTTTAAATAGTATCTGTTTATGCGTTGCTGCTTTTTCATTAGACGAGGGGCGTTCGTGGTTAGAGTCTCTGACTTGAAAGGAGGCTATCCAGCTGGCCTGCGGAACGTCGGTGGTTCTACATACACGAGAATTTCCCGGAGGGGCACCTGGGGTCTTCCTCCACCAATATAAGCTGGAAAGTGGCCATATCAACTTAGCTGTTGGTGCGACTATAAAATCAAATTCAACCCTTACAGTTCATTACACGATACGTATAACTACCACGATTTTAAATGCTAAGGAAACATAATGTTTTCTTCATAATTTTCTCAAAGTTTTGAACATGTGCTTTAAAGCGGCGATTCAATGTTATCATATTATCAAATAGATTGTCTATTTTCAATTTTAATTCATGACACTGTCATAAATATATTGAGGAGATTGTATACGATGTTTATAGTCGAAATTGTTTAAAGCATATAGAATACAATACAACTCGGACACATATACATGCCTTATATAATACTTGTTTTAACCGCGTAAATATATATTTAAAATAAGATCCCTTGAAAGCAACAAACACAAACAAGATTTTGAGGATTTCAAAAAGAAAATACGTTGCCAAGCAGCACGCAGTTATCAGTCCATTCTCTTGATACAAAGTATCATAGTAAATAAAACATCATAAATCTCACCAAATGTCCAGTCGTGATCTCTAAATCCTCGCCTTGAAGTATCTGGTGCATGTAAGCTATCCTGGTCCAATGTATATGCATAGGGATTTGCTTTCGTCAATATAGAGACAAGGCACCAGTATGTTGTTGCTATTTTTGTCAACGTCGTATACGTTGGGAACGATGTAACATCAATACCGGATCAAGGCCTATTTACAAGCAAATGACGTATATTAGCAATGAGATATTTATGTTGATCAGATGATATCATGCACAACTTTATGTATTGTGCTTAGAAATGTTTATAATAGTTTATAGACCCCAGACGGCTAATAATAAACTCCAGATATGCCTGGTGCAATACACGAAGGATAGACCAAACACGCTATGTGCATTTACGATTAAAAGCTTTATGTCGTTATTATGGTATTCTAACGTGTCTAAAGGTCTACGCCATTTATGTATCAGTCTGACATGTAATCAAGTGAAACACGAAATATGTCTTAAGTCTATGAAAAGGGAATATTGACTTCGCAATTGTGGAGACTGAAAAAGTTTTTCCATTATCGCAGCAAAACTATTTTCTTCAATATAGTGACAAGTTGGAGATGTTATAAATACTGATATCTTCCAGTGGTAGACGTATTTTTGAAAACGTTAAATCACTAATAGATATCCGTTTCAACTTGTATATAGCAAACGTCTCGTTATTTCTTCAAAGACATATTTTTTAGATTCGATATTAAAAAAAAGAATAATAAATAAAAAAAAAAGGTATAAACATTGTTTTTTGTTCTTGCTGACGAAGCAGCTAAAAATGTAATTCGTGTTTGGCGACTAGGTTAAGTCATGATTGTATTTCTGTAACTCAGTAGACTAACTCATATACTCCAGTTGAATATTCTGAGGATGATGTCTCATAACTCAGTGCACCGCTTTTTTGGCCTGTGTCATTTACAGTATATTAGCTAACCATAAAGGGAGGTAATATCTAACATTATTTCACTTGCCTTTGACATGCTACAGGTTATCATGTTTTCATGCATTGTTTCTTTATTAATTTAAAGGGTATATGTAATTTACTGATTTACTTGCTATGATATTTGTTTGAAGTATAATACTTTGCGCCGTTTGCTTTATATTAGCACCAGCTGTATTAACCTTAATTCATCTATTCATAATCGGCAAGGATTACTGTTAAGTAAGCTGTTAGTGTGTTTGTTTATAATGCATTGTTAATAGTGAACACTAAAGGTTGTTCGGAATTTCACAAACATTGATTTCAAACAAGTTTTTAAGAATATATACTCACCTTGTCTTGATCCAGATGTAAGAAATATTTCCTGGAGAATCTGTCATCATGTATTATATGTAAATATTACTTGGCATTGAGATCAACTTGGATAATACAAATTATGTTGAAAACACCTGCGATTTTGTTTACTCCTGACCGCCTAAACATTCCACACCCCGTGTACGAATCTGGGGAGAAGTAGTCTTTCTCGTGGGATATAGCACCACCTTGTCGGGTTACCTCTCAGTGACCCGACAGTGGCGCTTTTATGCCTGGTATATCTCGTCAAACACCAGTAATGTCAGATTGTTCGTCGCGCAGACATACACATACATAAAAATACACACAATAATATCGCTTTGCCCGGTTGCCCATAAATGACCGGACAAGGCCCTGTTTATGTTGGGCATAACTTGTCTTAGACCGGTAATGCTAATTCACTTGTCTTCTCACTCACTCACTCACACATTCAAAACGGCTACATATGTATTCAAGTCGAACATGACGTATAATTCATAGAACAAGTCAACGAACAACACGCAGACAAATAACAATAGACAAGGAAACAATTATCACAGTATCCTACACCACAAACACAGTCAACAAGCAACACGCATACAAACAACAACAGACAAGGACACAATTATAAAAGGTATGCTACACAACAAACATAAAAACAGGCTCTGACAGCATTAGGAATCTACTAGCTAATGCGTTCCAAAACTGTTGTCAAATGTTCATATAAGTATAATGTGGCAATCACCATTTTCATCAGTTTTTCTTAAATATTATGATCAGTATTATATGCATCAACGCGTGTTCGATTGCTTACTATGCCCTGGGTGATTTGTGACCGAACCGTGCTTATTGACGCCATTTTACCATCTAAACTATGAAACAAGTGAATTATGTACTGTATAGAACTAGGGACTTTTTGTTTTTCGTGATATCTACTTCGGTTTAAATTGTTTCCCCAGTATTTACAATAGCATTTTTATTACCGTACGTTTAAATAAATATGATTGAAAGAAATAGTATAAAATTAGACATACAAGTCGACCAGGACCTGTTTCATTTACCGATGCTTGTTCTTTAAGTCAGAATCTTAAAGGTGAATGGCCACCCTTTTTGTATTATTATCAATTAAAATATTTAAACATCATATGCACATTGATAGTCCCAGGGAGAAGCACATATTTAAAACCGCTACTAAGTTGTATGTAAACAATAGGATTAATATGCCTGTTCAAAGTCATCAAATAAAATCTTATTCTCGCTTTTCACAGATATTGCACTGGGTAATTATCTAGTGTTGTGTATTGATGTCGATTTGAATAAACATAAACATGTTGTAACACAAAACATGGCCGGAGAATTTTAACTTAATAGCACAATGGTAGAAACCTAGAAGCAGCAGTGAGCGAACTGTTCCATGTAGACCACTTTAAATGGATTCATGGCGTCTGTTACTTGTATATATAGTTTCGAATATTTATATCGAGTATTTATTTATTTATATTTGATTAGTGTATAATGCTTTTTTCTGGAACAGTGTATTTGTATATATGCCAACAAATGGTATGCGTATGAATAATTACAGTTCTTAATATATTATGTCTTGAACAAACTTAATAAAAGTACGTAGACTTAATAAAACACTTACTTGCAAGAGCATTGGCTTTATTTAACTACGCGTAGCAAATACGGTGCAATATACAACGTATTTAACGTGTTGTTTCACATCGAACCTAAAAGTAAAACCGGTGAAATTAATCATTTTAATGACAGATGAGAGTACATTTATTCAAATTACGATAATAAACATTCAAAGGGTACCCATATATTCAAGTTCAGTGCACCCATTTACACAACATGCATTATCTTTCATGTCTATGGGCAGTAACTTAACAGGATCAGGTCCAGGGTTTGGAATTTCGTCTTTCACGACAACACTTGTTTTCTCCCATTGCTTGATGTACATTAAAGAAACATTTATGTATGACTTCTACTATATAAATACCACAATATAAAACACCCTGACTTCACGTCAAATCGTTATACTTCCAGCTCATAAACCATACATAAAGAAATATAAAAAACATCGGACAGGGAAAGTAGCATTCAAGGAGGACACAAAACACAGAAACAGACACACAAACAGACAAACAAGAAGGCAAAAGTAATAATAAATTTAAACGACATCACAAACACAAAATGGTTGACAATAGGGCTACCGTTTTGGAACGGTCATTGGCAAAGTAGGCCACTGGGGGTTTAAAGTTCATAAAATGAGATTACAGACAACTTAAGCACGCATACCTGTATTAATTGAACACACACTATGCACGTGATGTACATTTTATAAAATCACGCACAACAACAGTTACTATAATATTATTTTATTATTAATGGATTTATACACGTTTTATTTAATAATGGTATATTGCTACATGAGTAACTATGATACATAGCGGACAAATTCATTTCGAGTTATTTAGATTAATCATGCTAATACACTAAAACATTGAATGGTTTGGCCGCGGCAAAGAAAGCAATGAATGACAAAGTCATTTCTTCAACTTAAGAGCCCCCTATCAAACGTATATCCATCTAAAATCCGTGAATGTGTTTATTCAGCCCGAAAGTAAACATATTAGAAGAAATATATGAAAACGAACCAATCCATTACTTTTCCAATATTTTCACATTTGTTATCCGAATGTAGTGGTATATTGCATAGTGAAATCCATTCCAATTGTTCCCTTGCGGAGAAGAAATGATTTTATGGACTTTTAAAGCCATTCAGTCTGACAATCTCATTCGCGACTGTTTAATTTAACAATTCTGAAGTCTGAAATCAATCTCCGAAAGAAAGTTCAAGTATTGGACAATTACACTATGTGAACTTGCCATGAAGTTTGTGAATCACTTTTGTTCTATTCGATAATATTTTCGTCAGGTATGGAAGTACCGTGTATAGACAAATTGTTGGTATCCCTATGGGTACGAACTGTGCACCTTGTCGCAGATGTGTTTTTATATTGCTCTGAAAGAGATGTCATGTTGAATCTTTCAACAGATACCCAGGCTGATGTTATTAACGCATTTAATGACACTTATCGATATCTGGATGGCATATTGGACATTGGCCGACTTGGTTTTTTACTATGGTTAATAATATATATCATAAAATACTTCAACTTAAAAAAGCTAATAGTTCGCTTTTTTCTCGATTTACTTCTCTCTATTGAAAATAGAGAAATAGTTAGCAAAATCTATGACAAGAAAGATGATTTAATTTTGACATTGTTAATTATCCCCACTTGGATGGGGATTTTCCCCGATCAACTTCTTATGGGGTGTATGCGTCTCAACTTATTCGTGTTTCTAGAGCTTGTACTCGAGGTGGGGAATTTAAAATCCGTAATCTTTGTATAACTAAAACGCTATTCCATCAGGGCTACCGTTAGCGTAAACTTCGTAAAACCATTGCAAAATGTTACTATTGTAACACTGATATTCATTCCAAATTTAAAAGTAATTTAAGAACTCTTCTGCGACAAGGACTATAATTATAACCTGACCTCTGGTGATGTGATTTCAAAACTTCTTAAGATCCTTGGTCGTGATCCCGTTCATACTATTTTTGTTAAACGTGTTTAAAGGTTTATCAAAAGAGATTATGACCCTATCATTTTGCAACGCACTGCATGCATGGTGATGGACACATGTACAGTTCGTCACTATGCTTTCCTATTTAATTATGCGATTACCGGACAGGCTGTGGACCATATAATGACTTCTACCTAAAGCCCAAAAGGACGGTGACGTTTGATGTGTGTCTGCAATCTTGTCTTGTCGTGCCCCCAGTCGTTTATTCTCTTGTTGCTCTGGGTTCTTCCAAGTCATTGAGTACTAGGCTTTTATATATATGATTCTGTTAATCACAGTGTTTTAATGCAGTAGAAAAATCGTTACTAAAGTAATATCGAAATTTCGTTTTGGGGTTTGGTGCACCCTGTAAAGCTGGTTATGTTTGTGACGTTATATGCATTTATTGCAATTCATGTTTGTACTTTGCGTGTTTTGGGTTTAATAAACTATTTCCAAAGGTTTATATGTAAAATAAAACCTTAAAGAAACTAAACTGCCAGAAAACGACACAATTATACTAAAACATCGTTTATAAAAAAACAGTATACATGCATTTAGGTCATACAAATATATAGATGTGCCGATTAAAACAATAATTTTATTAACGAGTTCTTAAAATAAACGTGATTGAATAACATTATGTGTAAAATAAATTACGAGTTGGTAACTTAATTCGATAGTCTAGCTTTGGTGTTTGATCTAGATTGTTAAAGCCGTTTATACTGTGTTTATAGCGTTTGGATTCCCAAGATATATATATATATATATACCAGGTTTTCAGTAGGTTTATAAACGGTGAAGATATGTTGTAACATTAAGATGTAGCTGGCGTGATAGCTACTTTAATGTAACAATTCACGTGTTAGTAATGAATAATATAAATAAAATAAAAACACAATACTAACGTATTTTATATTCTTTTTTTTAAAATGCACGAACATACATACTTACGTTGTTACGTATAGGCGTGTTTTGCCTTGCGTGTATTATCAGTACAATATATTATACAATTCTGCATTTTATGATCGTTTGATTGTATCTTCAGAACAGGCAGGTCTTAAATGAACTTTCATCTTTTGGTTGTTTTCGTAGTATTTCTGGTCACATATTGACGCCTTCTGATAACATAGTAAGAAGATATATTCTGGTGTCCTACGACATATTTTAAAACCTAGATTAACATGAATGAAACGATTATGACAACAAAGCAAGAGAAATTAGATTCGTGATACAGTGTATTCATTCCGCTTTGTGTTACTTTTAGAGTAAAAGCATTACTATTCTCTGATAGAATAGAATTAATAGGATAAAAAAACGCTGTTTTATATTGTGGTGTTCCCGAAAAAAGGTATGACTGTTGGATACGAAAAATATATTTAATAATTGTTCTATTTGTTCATAAGCCATTGCGTTCCTTTCTTATTTGTCATTGTGTCATCTTCTGTAGTACTGACTCTCATTGTTTGTTCATTGTATGAGCGTGTGTGTCGGAGGTTGGTGGGTGAGGTTGGTGGCTTGAGTATTCCCAGATGAAACGCTTGTCTGATTAATCGTCGATAGATCAAGTTCCATGTGTATCATTACAGGTGTCTCCCGTTCCAGTCTCCTCCTTTTCCAGTGTTTCATATATAAGATGTAAACGTATATTTCTCACCATGAATGCATGTATCACTGTGGGTATTTGACAAAAGCAATTTCTGAAAAACTATGTCAATGAGGTCAGCGTGTAATTTTACTTCTAAATATAAATATGGGTGAAAGATTAATCGAAAATTGCTATAATAATTTGCTGTTTCACATTTTCCTAGCGCTTTCCACTTTATCAAAAAAATACACATTTGACAAAAGCAATCTCTGAAAAACTATGTCAATGAGCTCAGCGTGTAATTATACTTCTAAATATACATATGGATGAAAGATTAATCGAATTTTTCTATAATAATTTGCTGTTTCTCATTTTCCTAGCGCTTTCCTATTTATCAAAAAAATACATATGAAAGTAATTTAAGGACTCTTCTGTGACAAGGACTATCACAACCTGACTTCTATAGTGATGTGATTTATAAACTTCGTAAGATTCTTGGTCATGATAACTTTTATACTATCTTTGTTAAACGTGTTAAAAAGTTATCAAAAGAGGTTATGACCCTATCATATTGCAACGTAATGCATGCTTGGTGGTGGACCCTTTTACAGTTCGCCACTATGCTTTCCTCTTTAATTGTATGATGACCGGACAGGCTGTGGACCCTATGATGACGCCTACCTAAAGCCCATAGGGACGGTGGCGTTTGATGTTTGTCTATGATATTTCTTGTCGTGCCCTTAATGGTTTATTCTGTTGTTGCTCTGGCTTCTGCCAAGTCATTGAGTACCTTCATTGTGGCTTTCTAGGCTATTGTTTTTTTGTATTATATTTACACGAGCATATTTGTGTTTTACTTATATTGCCTATTGATGCTGCCTTGTTGGTTAGAGATTAGATCATGGCGGGGATTTCTTTATTTACACTGTTCGGTTTTAATGGGGTGGCAGTAGGGTAAGGGGTTTGGTGCACCCTAGAACCGGTTTAAACCCCCAGTGGCCTACTTTGCCACTGACTGTTCCAAGGCGGTAGCCCTATTGTCAACCCTTTTGTGCTTGTGATGTCTTATGCTTTTATTGTTAATTTTGCCTTCTTGTTTGTCTGTTTGAATGCTTGTTTCTGTGTTTTGTGGTTGACTGTCCTCCTTGAATGCTACTTTCCCTGTCCGATCTTTTTATATTTCTTTATACATCTATTTGACACTACTGATGGTCTCCTGTGTTAATTTGAAAGATGTATATGTACAGGGAATGCTAATGGAATGGTTGAATATCGAGAACTATAAACCGAGTAAACCTCAACACGTGTTCGGCCGTTTCCGGTCCATTATCATACTCTTTTATATAGCACAGTGGCGTTGCTTGTGCGTTGTGGCGGCAGTAAAACGTCTTCCCGCGCTTGCAATCAGGTCTGTTATTCATTCGATCTTTGGAGATCGCTGAGCCCGATACTTATATTTAGTTATCGGTGGTACATTAATCCAGCTAGAAAGTTAACTGTGATTCAAAGACTATAACATCACAGTTTTGTCCTTTCTCTAACTATCTGCAACATTTACATAGGATCTATATAACGGAAATTCCCGAGGTGTGTTCATTTTTCACATTAGTATACTTATTATCAATATGTAAAATTAAATAATTATAGTATGTATGAGTATGCTAAGGATGCTTCAGAAAAAAGCTAATTTTACGAACAATGTAGTCAAAACAGACGCTTGGACTATGCCTAATGAATGCCACTCTTAGTATAATGCAAACAGGTGCATGCGCATGTATCTACAAGAAGAACGTTAGACAACGATCGACATTGCTGCTGTTGTATTATATACAGAGTATTTGTAAGACTTGTCTAAGTTGGTATTTCTCAGGTTGAAATTACACCATGCTACGTATACTAATTTTATTTAATTGTATCATCGTTCGTCTACAGTAAATCTTTAAGTAAACATTGCTTTTCATTGTTAAGACTTCAGGAAACACGGCTCTTGCTGTAGTGTATTTTTCGACTCATGCTGTAGTGTCGTTTTAAAATATGAATAAAAGTATTTCTCTCAAACATTTGATTGAATCGATATTGAATACTAGCACTGCTATTAGTAAACTCAGTTTATACTATGAAATATAAACATGTGATCAAACCTCCTGTTTGGTTAGAAGCGACATTGGTTTATGCATGTGTTACCGGTCGGGTTTTCCCGTTAGGTTATCCTTATAATGTTTTCATGATTACTTTTGGTATATTTATTTCATGTAAGTTCAAACTCCGATGTCTCAAACATCGAATCATGGCTTAGACTCACCAATAACAATATACATAAAAACAATATGAAAACAAACATGGCGGACAACAATAGAAATATGGCCGACGGATCCGCAGACAAAGGTTTTACTTTTAAACTTCAATAAAGGCACAAAATGCAAATATGTATCTTTGTAAAAACATACATAGACCTTAAACAAGATATGAATAATAAGGTGTAATAATAAGCTACCTGTAAATAAAAATATACAATATTTATTTCATGTAAGATCAAACTCCGATGTCTCAAACATTGAATCATGGCTTAGACTGATTCGAAGTTCGATACATATATTGGCCAACGCTTACAAGTAATTAGCATATCAAAGGGGTAGTGAATGTATTACATGCACGTGCACAGGTATAATATGTGAACAGGTTAGATTTGTCAATAATGTCTTACCTTATACGTTAAAGCTTACACGATCTAACTACTAGGCTTATTATTACAATTATGCCATGTCCTTACGGATTATAACATTAATATAGGGTATATGGGGTAATATATAAGAGAAAATACATCTTAATATATATAACCATATACATTAAAATGTTATCCTATGACATATTTCCCTTCTCCGAAAAATGTCGTCCTCGACATTAGCTAAAAGGACAAACTGTATCCGAATATCTGAAATATTGTAGCAACAAAATAATTAAAATATATCTTAACAATCTGTTAAGCTTCCCTGCACATCCTATCTATCTGTAGTAATAAAAACGGTATTAGTTTAGTGAATGCAATATGACCTTTAACTTGATCCTTTATGAACAGAAAATATAAAGATTCCATTAATTTATCATTAATATGACAAAGTGAAGTGCAATTAAAAAACTGTTTAAAATTGATAAGACCCCATTCATAAGTCTCGGCAAATAAGTTTCAGAAACGTGACCGTCTCAACCTGTAACTGAAAATAATAATATTAAATGTTAATGTCACATAATACACTGTATCCATCGAGCAATACTTTCTCCTAATTACAAGTCTCGGCAAACGTGACCGTCTCAACCTGTAACTGAAAATAATAATATTAAAAATGTCACATAATACACTGTATGAATCGAGCAATACTTTCTCCAAATTACTCGTCTTTTCGCCGAAATTGACCCGAAATTTAAAAAAGACAAACAAGAAGAAAGTACGACATACAATCACGTACCACACTGTATGTTACCAAAATAACACCAACAGACTGCTTTCAAAGCATAATGCACCGCATCGAATAATGTTATCTATTACACAAATTGAAATATTCAATATTGCGGTCAAGTCTTGAAATGAAAGAAAAGTACTTTCCTGTTTTGTTTCATCAACATTACTGACTGTACTGGTTACATGTCTAAGGTACTAACCCATTGCATAGTTTTAGTTGTCATCCAAGACGGTGGTTCGCGTTGCCATGTTGCACCGCGTGGCAGTAGACCAATTTCGTTTGGAAGGCGTCGGTGTGGTGGTTTATAACTGGCTGCTACAGAGCTGCATCAGCTTGATGAGTGAGACTCATCAGCTGAAGTCTCAGCTATCGACGTGTTCTGTTCATGCATTTCGTCTGAAGAAGAGAACTCGTCGTCACTGGCGTTGTCTCTAGATTGAGGTGTTGGCAAGCTCATGATGGAAGAAGTAAATTTCTATTCAAAGTTCGAGACTTGCCTTTGCCATCTTCCCGTCGTAGGATAACATATTAATGTATATGGTTATATATATTAAGATGTATTGTCTCTTATATATTCCCCCATAGACCCTATATTAATGTAATAATCCGTAAGGACATGGCATAATTGTAATAATAAGCCTAGCAGTTAGATCGTGTAAGCTTTAACGTATACGGTAAGACACTATTGACAAATCTAACCTGTTCACATATTATCAGTCTAAGCCATGATTCGATGTTTGAGACATCGGAGTTTGATCTTACATGAAATAAATATTGTATATATGTTAAGAATCTAATTTTGAAATCATAACATTTAACTAAACGCTTATATACTGTAGACGCGGCTATGGAAAATACAATTTAATGTATAATTATCAGTTATATTAAGGGAATAAGTCTCAAAATAAATATGCGAAAACAAAAACAACATGTGGTCATCTAAATATTTAACAGAAATTATAACTTCACTATTATTTCAATGTAAAGGAAGGTTATTTTACAAATGGTAAACTTTGGTTCCCTATAACTAAATAATGGCAACGAAATTGGTCGATTGTTTTAGCTGTTTTATAACTTCAGACCCATAACAGTTATTTTGTAATATTTAGTCTTGCTCTTTACCTTATTTGCATTTTTAAATGTGAACTAGTATGTTTTAACTAAGTGGGAGATAACAATGATACTTAAATTGGAATACAACAAGTAAGTGAAAAAGAAGATCAACCTAAAAGAGCATGAGAGTGGACCTTTGGAAACGGCCGAACACGATAAATACAAAATATTGCAGTCTCGGATCATCAACGGTAGTGAAATATGCTTGCTACCGTTCAATTTACTTAGCCCCGGGTTGAGTAGAACTCAAAGTCATGTCGATGATTTAAAATACTTCACAATATAAAATAACCGTACATTTATTTAAGCTTGATGTGCATAAGTGCTTGCTAAAGTTTATTGTTTCTGTATACATGTTAACCCGCTTTCGTCCAGAACATTATTGACCAGATTTAAAACACCACGTGACACATCACGTGAACTGATCATTATATCTGAGAATATATGAAATTCATATAACGTTGCTTGCCCCATTAGAGAAAACTATTTATACATTGTTTACTCAATTCAAACGAAATAGGTTACATTTGTATTAGCGGTATAACGTTTTGCTCTTAATATCAAACGCGCACTCGTTAATTGCATACGCGTTCGGTTATCATTATTTCGTCAGAAATTATGGTATACCTTAGTTCAAATAACTAAGTAAATATTATATAACCGTGTTCTCTGTATCCATCATGTTTGATACGGATACGAAAGGAACTACTGAAATGATCCTCTTGAACTTTCGTGGGTAATCATTATGTCATAATGCGTTTTAAACAGCAATAGCATCCAAGGAATCTGCTTAAGGTAATTGAAGACACATTTTTACCTGAACGCTGGCAGTTAAAAGCTAATATTGCAAATTATACAAAGCGCCAACATTCCTGTTTTACAACGCGAAGTGTTTTGTTCATAAGCAAAGTAACAAAGCGGATGCGTTTTAAAAGGGGATCACCTATAATGCTAAACGTGCGCAATCAATATACTTTGTACACATATTCTACCGATGAGATGTAATCATGTGCACATACATACGTTGTATTATATGCCTTTGAATATAATGCATGATTAGGAGTATTATAATTTAGAAGTTATTAGATTACAAACAACGTTTCGAATTCAAAAAATATTCTTGGTCATAAAACCAACAAGATACCTTCAAAAATGTTATTTTGATCACATTGATCGTTTGGTTTATCAGATATATAAACTAGTACATGTTGTATAAGTATGATTAACCTAATCTCAAAATCAAACATTCATAAATTATTTGTAAATTACGTTCATGTCTTGCATCTCTTGGATGTAGTGGCCATTTCGTTTTCCTTTCCTTGAGTCTGTATTTTCACAATTTGAAAATACTCTTACATGTCCATGATGTACATGTAATAACGTTATTTGTTTCTCTGTTTTGTATTGCCTATTAGAAAATCCATTTCATTTCTAATTGGAGATACATCTTTGCAAACGCATTCATATATGCGTCTTATGTGTCTCTTGTTGTTAGACTGAAAACTAATTGCTAAACGTAACATGTCTCAAGAGGTTATTTACATTTGATAACAAGTCTGAATAATTAGGAATCCGAAATAAATGAATTATGAAATTGATGGATTTTATGTATTACGAATGTAATCGTATTGCATCAAAGCAAATGAAATATTGTGTTGACACGATAAAAGGCTGTCTGTTTGAGAAACAATATTGCTTTAACTCATGGCTGCATTACACATAACGCATACTAATCTGACTACAGTCTCAAAGCAACACTTTGTTTATATTACTCAAATTTATATTTGCCACGGTGGACCGACGGCTCTAACAAAAACAACTCTTGCCTTGTAAATATAGTTTATGAAAATACGGAATGACTCCGTGATGGACAAATATATACAGAAAGGAAAAAGAAACGCATACTGGGTACTTCCGCTATATAGTGTATGTTTAATATGCTACTGTTAATCGAATGGTACAGGGCGACATTAAGCCTGTCCTTTCGGAAAGAAGTTTTAAACAGCACCTAACACAACAATGGCTACCCCATTAAAGTTTCATTATTGACAGATGGCGTATTTGGCTTCTAGCAGGTGAGAAATCTTAGGCTTTAAATGTTGCACTCTCTTAACATTAAACACAATACTGAAATGGCTTGACTTTTTCAAGCGAAACTTCAACATTTATGAACTTTTGTAACAAGGTATACTTTTATTAAAATATCTACTACATGACAGAGTTGTCCTTTCTGTAATTAGTTGCAGCACCTTTTTGTACAAAACACGTTGAGATATATTTGGAATATTACGTGGAATTAGGTGTGTATAGGCAATTTTTTGATTATGCGTTTCTTTTTCCTTTCAGTATATATACAGATCTACGCAACAAATAACAAAGTACAACATGTATACGTATATTAGTACTTATTAAAATAATCATATTTTCAAAGACTGACCTTTGTTTAAGTAACGAATATTTATAACTCTCATATATTGCTTTAACACTCTGACCTTACATGCTTTGATAATTATGTATATTCGCAAGAAAACTGTCAATCAAAATTTAAAAATGAAGTAACTATATACAATTTTCTTATATCTCATAGTGTCTGAAATCGATTGTTTTGTTGTCTACGTTATAAGAACACATTTAATGGAGTCTGTATTTGTGAAAAGGTCACCCATCTGTGATTTAAATGACGTTTGTTTACCCTTAAGATCAAAATGAAGCAGTCGATAGCCATACTTTTGTCAGAACAACATCTGATGCAACGACCCTTTGTCCAGATATAATTGAACAGACATCACAAAGATGCGGATGTAGGATATTTCTACATTGTAATAGATGAGGCTGATTCGTGTAGATAATGCGGATTATAAAAACACTTTAGTATTGATATTGGTTTCAATGTCATGCAATATCTAGATATCACTGTATCTCGAATGAGAAACAAAACAACGGCGTTAACGATCTCTGAAAGATAGCATCTAACTATTTAGTCATCATAACACTATATTTAGAGAGCATTGACATACCAACACGCCAACACGTGTTAAATTACAAAGTAATGTTCTTACATTTGTACAAAAGTGGGTATAACTGTCACACAGAAAATTGAGCAATCACATAACACAATCAGCCAAATATCATGCATTCAAAACAAACAACAATCATTATTATATATCATAAAATATAAGGGTTTTTCATTGGTCTAGAATCAGTCACGTGTGATAAAGTAGTTTTGACTTTCCGATTGGCAACATGTCAACTGTTCAATAGTTCATCACGTGATCGTGCAATAGTATTTGTACCGTAAAATAGTTCGTCTGCGTCATTGACGCGCTTTTATTAAACATTAAAATGTCACGTTACCTTGATCACTATATTCAATGCCTTAGGGCTCAACTGATTAGATTATTATCCTATTGATCCTACTGACCCTTGAAAGATACTATTGCAGGCGTGCCTACTTGTGCAATAGTACCCTTCTCGGGTCAGTAGTCACTCCTACTGATAAATAGTTCCAACCATTGACTTCTAAGGAATTAAATAGTTATATACAATTAAAACAAATATAATCAAATATACAGCCTTGGAAAGGTCAGCGGCTAAAATGACCCTTTAAACCAGGTTTTTGGTTGCAGCAAACCTCACTATTTACGCTGTTGTCGTCCTAATAAAACTTGACAGTGCTAATAAAGAAATCTGCGCCACCACAAACTAGCCACCATAATATGAAATATAAGTATAAGTAAGACAAAGATGGACACCAATACAAAAAAAAACATTACAGGGGTACATGCAAGTCTTGAAGTCTTTGTCAAGCATTAACATTAGCCTGTCGATTTACTAGTCCACTATGCCATGATTTTGACTTTAAATCTACTTGTATATTTGAATACAATGTTGAGTTTGCAACGTTTCTTTGTTATTATACCATAGGTTTGAAAATAATATCGGTGAAAGGTAATCAACAGTTAGTATGTGTAATATGCCAAAGCAATTTGATAATGCTGTTCTCATGATTACTAGTATTGACTGAACAAATGCCATTTACTGCCAAAAACTTAGCGACACCATTTTTTTGTTTTGAACAAGAACGATATTGCCGTATGCCCCTTTAAATAACACAAACTAATAAAGCCAAAACACACGTACCTAATTACTATCACACTTTTAAGGATACAATTCGTGTGAAAGCAACTACTGTTACTATAAAACTGTCACTATTTTATTGGACAGACATATAAGCCAGACTCGATATGAAATAACTTGTTTGTGTTTTATTATCAGTTCTGTATTTATAATGTTTTCTGTAAGTATATGTAATAATACCTTCAACGCTAACACTTGATATAATTTTGAATTTAAAATATCTTCTACAAAAGTATACATCTTACAAATACATTCTAATATGTACTCTAAATGTTTGCATACTTTTGACATAACTTCTTTCTATGCATTGAGATTGTACATATGCGAATGTAAAATATGATAATATCACCCTTTCATCATACAGTACAAACACGTGTATGTAATTCATTAAAACGTCTGACTGAGGATGTTTTCAAATATAAAAGTATATGAGAGTGGACCTTTGGAAACGGCCGAAGACGACATATACGAAATATTGCAGTCTCGGTTTGACTGAGACTGTTCATAAACGGTAGTGAACTATGCTAGCTACCGCTCACGCCCTCTCAATATTCATAAAATCAATAGTACAAAATGTTAACCATCCCGAAGATGGTATGCATATGGCGGTTGATATGGAGTATATTGCTTCCCCATGTCGTACGGCTTATGGTCCCAGTATCTAATAAAATTAAATGCCCCGAAGAGCGAAATAAACACAATGGAATTTAGTTGGGAGAAGCGGTTATGAAGCCTGCGTACATGTATCACAAGTAACAGCCAAAAGACTAAATTAAAAAGCAGACAACATATCCTATGAGTGGGTAAACAATACCTAGAGCCTTTTATCGGCCGGAGTAGTGGAACCATTGAATCAAAAATTAAGTAAGAAAACAAAAGAAATTGAAAATGTACCACCGATAACTAAATATAAGTGTTAATTAGTTACCGGTTCCCAAAATGCTAACTGTCCTAAAGGCATGTTGTAACTTCTGTTAGTAATCACTCTGTCATCGTCATCAACCTCCCAGCAGGATGTTTCATCAGTACAACGTTGGTACAACGTAATAATCCATCGGTGTTCTGACATAAATGCCAAACATGTTCTACTACATAAAGGTCAATGTTAATGATGGTAACGTAACATGAAAGCGATAGTCAATTTGTATACATTTTTTATTAACTTCCAGACCGTTTATTTTTATTTGTATTTCTATAAGTCGAAATATTTATACATATGTGATCAAATAGTTAAAAGCACACATGAAACAAAACAAGTAATGTCATCAACTAGGAAAATAATGTCTAAGATGTGTTTTATATAATTATAATTACGTCCCTCCGTGATGAGTTGTTACCCGACGTTGCATCGACGTCATATCAACGGTGGGGTTAGCTCGTTGAACACATGTATTATGATTGCAGTCTAGAATGATTTGTGAAAATGGATACTAGTTCGTACGTTGGCGATACATTGAATATTCTTTTTGATATTGTTGATTTAAATGAAAATTATAAGACAATCCAACTGACGCCGCCTAGGCATTTGACGTCAGACTTGAAATGATGGTTTTCACATTTGCGTATACGCAAGGATACTGACTGGGAATGCCTTGTTATTAATTTCTCAGAACGCGATTGCCTTGTTAACTTGATTTTGCAAAAGATACACAAGCAAATATTATCAACGACGTTAATACATCACGCTATCTTGATTGTGATATGAACATTAACAACCCATTACAAACTGGCTTTGTAGTGGCATTGATTTCACATTCAAAATGAACGATTATGACGTCTAACGGACGTCAACCCAACATTTTATTGTGTCAAATCAACTTAATTTGACGTTAAAACAACGTCAGTATAACATCATAAGCTTGAGTTGTAAAGAATTAAGGATTATCAGTCAAAATGAAAGGTTTTGTGATGACATATTCCAATGTCAAACATAAGTTTAAAATCCGAAACTGTATTAATATCAAAAGTTGACGTCCAACTGACGTCAAAATGCAACGTTGTATCTGACGTCAAATCAACGTTTTTTGACTTCATTACACTGTTTGTCGAACGTCATAAACCAAGGTAGTACTGACTTGGATTTATAAGAGTCAACATTATTTTAGACGTCATATTCAGACGGCAAACAGACGTCAAATTCCGATGTTGTATTCATGTTGATTTATGCGCATACCCCAACGTTTTATTGACGTTGGATTTAGGTCAACATGATTGTGTATTATTTCCACGTATTTATGACCACAATCCCACGTCAGTACGACGTCAAAACGATTTCAGACATCGTAGTTTGGACGGCATATTAACGTTGGAGTAAGTTTACCGACGTCATGACATTATGGAAACATATATGACATGTTGGCCTGACGTCCTTTGCCAGCTGGGCTGTTTAGGTTTTCTAGATGGCAAAGGATCAATGGCATAGTCCTTTGGCGAGCACTGTTATCAGTCTTGGAATTCAACATGTTGAGATTAAAATCGAAAATGCAATGTTTATTTGTGTAATTATATATTCGGTAAATCTTAAAAATTGACGAATGCTGATAATTGACGTTAACAAATGGAATCGGTGTCGTAATGATTGAGAAACCATTGGGAAGCTACCCAAAATTATGTTTCTTTAAATGCCAAAAATGTTTTTGTTTCAATTTGAGAATAAATTGACATAGACATTATATCGTTAATGACCTCGGGAACAGTGTTTAAATCGTGCAAAAGTTTTACTAATAAATGAGATACAATGCATTTCGTAATTTTGAAATACGCATATCACTAGGTAGAGGAACTTGTATACAACTTGTTACTTGAATGAAACATGTTTAAGACAGACTATCGCAAAATACCCAAGGGTCCATGTAACAAGTATGTATTTCATTCTGCACTGCGTATGTCCGATGCTATTCACTGCGTGGTCCCGCCTTAATTCAATTAAGCGATGGGAAAGCTTATATAAGCAGGATTTTATTACCGATATTTCGACAATGATACTGTCACAAAATGTCACGGGTAGAGCGTACTGGTCGTATATAGCTCTTGTTATCGGTTACACCCAAAATCTATTGTTCGAGTTGAAACAATTTCACAATATTCATGATCTATTCATGTAACACGTAAAAGCGTGCACATTTTAAGTGGCCGCCAGAGAGGCCGTGTCATAAGTTTAGTTTTGTGCTAATGCATGTAAACGGATAGGTATATTTTCCTTAAACGGCAAAATTGTATAAGGGGCCTCTCGTGTTGATTCAATACTGTAGATTTAGCCACGTTTGTCACGGACTGAACGGGGGAAATAATGATTTGGGCGTAATGTTTGCTATAAAACCCATTGTCTTCTAGCTATCGCCGGGATCATCGATAGTACTTTGTAGGAACAGAGATTGGACGGCAAATTTCACAGGCAACATGTGGTTAGTAGTTTTATTAAACTTTTATCGTATATTGGTATTCAGTGGGCGGCGCCATCTTGTTTGACGGTTACGACATCCGGTTAGCATTGATGTTTCTCAAACATAACTTTAGACTAGCATATGATTTGAAGTGACTTTATTAGATGTAATTATGGTAATTGATCATTAATTGTAAAACAATATTAATTTGATAACAGTGGATAATAGGTGCATTAATTAACGTTGGCGTATAATTCAGTGATTGTAATACACGATTGTTAACATTAGTTAACAATGAGATGAGTGACACGAATAAATGCGTGCATGCATAACTCAGTGAGTGTAATATATGAGTAATTTGATCATGTTTATATTACATGTATTAAGGGCATTGATTAACAGCGACGTACATAGCGTATACATGGCGTTGTAGAATATGTATACATTGCTACTAATCATTAGTACAGCTTACATATATTGATTGAATAATGATTTGTTTGGGTAATGATAATTATGCAAGATTGTTATGTTTGTCAACCGACATCTAAAACGTATGTATAATTACAGCCTAAGCCATCCAGGATATAAGCCATCCAGGATATAAGCCATCCAGGATATAAGCCATCCAGGATATAAGCCATCCAGGGTTGGAGTAAGCCATCTAGGTTTGGATATCCAGGAGTGGAGCTAAGCTTCCACGACTAACGTTACAAGCGGTGGAGACGGTCCCCGTACCTGCGCAGCCAGGTTTTACTAACGACAACCCCCGGGACACAAGGTGGGCCCGTTACCAGTCCTCACTGGAGGAATATCATTCACAATCTCAGTGGAGATTAACTATCATTGCATCGCGTCATCAACCCTTACAGAAGGCATTTGATGACAATCATCCATTGAATTCGCGCATCATCATCTTCATGAGCTCTCGCGCATCACAGTTATCGCGCTAGATCAACATTGTTATAGCTTTAACAACACTTTAGTGTCTTAGACATTCAGTATTTATAACAATACTAAGAACGTCTTAAACGTTCAGGAGAACATTCTTTTCATAGTTCATTTGTGTATTCGCTTGTTTTTTTAGATAATTGTATATATATTAAACATATTTTAAAAGTTGCATTAAATTTATGTAAATGCATTCACCGTCATTGATTCTTTCCTGAGTTAGCCATACCACTAAGGTCATCCTGTGACAACTGGTGTCAGAAGTGGGATTTTGGGCGACTACGGAGGGAAAGAATCAATAAGTGATCTTTATTATGATATACTAAATCTCTACTTATTATTTTAGAATTGTGTACCACCCTCTGATCCATCAAGGCGACTGTCGGCGATCACGGCCACAGCTTGGAAGACAAGTCAAGACACGACAAGGGTAGGGTGAGTCCAAACTGTTGTTTTGTCCGTTCTTTCCTTGGCGCGAGGTCGCAGTGGTCTACACGAGTGGGTCTGAGGCACTTTTGCTCAATAATTTGGGTGTTTGTTTTACCTCCCTTGATATACACATAGTATCCAATTAGGTTGGCGAACAAGACGTTCTACTCATGTTGTGACACTCGAGTATACTTATATTGATGGGAGAAGTAAATATACATGTACATGTTATACACATTTCGATGATTGTTTAAGGTTTATGTCCAATATCAAATTAAGATATTTTATGTAGTGCATATGTTTTGTGGAAGCTAGATACTATCTACACATAATCGTTAGTAGTTAGCGCTAGTACAAATGTGTATGTAACTTGTCCTATGATGATGCCCAGGTATTTACTGAGGACACAGTGACTTACCATTAGTAGTTAGTTGAGTAGAATTATTAGTGACGGGTGTATTGTAATTATTGTAGTGTGTAGTCCACAATGTCTATAGACATGACGTCCATAAAGGATCTTACGGAAATGGGTAAGGAGTTAGGTTATGCTGCAGAGGAGCTTAGAACCTTTGTTAAAGACGAACAGGCTAGGGAAAGGGAATTTAGACTTAAGGAAAGAGAATTAGAGAAAGATAGGCTAGAATTCGAAAGTAGGTTAGCTAAAGAGAAGCGAGATGAAGAAAGTAGACTAGCCACAGAGAAGCTAGAATTAGAAGGCAGGTTAGCTAAAGAGAAGCGAGATGATGAAAGCAGAATAGTAAGGGAGAAGCAAGAGTTAGAACATGAGAGGTTCGAAACAGATGGTAGACTAGCTAAGGCTAAGATGATAATGGAAAGGGAGCAAAAGGAGTTTGATCATAAGTTAGCTTTAGAGTTGGAAGCAGCTAAGACACATAGTAAGGACAGTGGAACTGTAGGGAAAGATAGTTATTCTGGGAAGTTAAAAGGTTCGAAGTTACCATACTTTGATGCTGACAAAGATAACATGGACAGTTACTTGTTACGGTTCGAGCGTTATGCTGAGTTACAGGAATGGACCAAAGATAAGTGGGCAGTTCATTTAAGTGCGTTATTGAGAGGCAAGGCCTTAGATGTATTTTCTAGATTACCTAGTGTAGATGCTCTTGACTATGACAAGTTAAAGGATGCGCTTTTAAAGAGATTTGAGTTAACTGAAGAAGGTTTTAGAAAGCGGTTTAGAGCTTGTCTGCCTGAGAAAGGCGAGTCATTTATTCAGTTTATTAGTAGATCTAGAAATTACTTAGATAGGTGGTTAGAGTTAGGGAAAGTAGCGCAGACTTATCAGGGCCTCATAGATTTCTTGTTGCGGGACCAGCTATTCAATGTTTGTAGTAGAGATCTGTTCTTATTTCTGAAAGAAAGAAAATTAGCTAGTGTAGGAGAAATGGCAACACAAGCAGATCAGTTTGCCGAGGCTAGAGGCGGAGCTCATAATGTAGTGTCGAAAGACAGAACTTTTAGAGATAGGCAAGGGGACGATCATAAACAGAAAGGCCAGAGTGGAAACTATAGAGGTGGAGGTAGTTCGATGGGTTCTAGAGGAGGTAGCAATAGTGGTAACATAGGTAGACCTTTTATTCGTTGTCGTCACTGTAATGGAAATCATGCTTCACATGAGTGTAGGAAAGCGGTGAAAGTGTCCGCTGTCGTAGACAATTTTAGTGACAATAGTAGAGGGGACAACCATGTAGGTAGTCCGAACCAAGGTTTTAACAACCCATGGAATTTCGGTAGAGGTAGAGGTGGTCAAAACCGAGGTAGAGGTAGAGGCAGAGGTAGTAATAGTCCGGTTATTAAAACCGAGAGTAGTAGCTGTTGTGTAAAAGCGGATGGTGTAATGACGAAGATCGGAACATGTCTCTTTCCGTATGCAAATCTTCCAACGGCAGATGGTAGAGTGAATGGCACGGACGTAATTGTAATGAGGGATACAGGTTGTACAGGTGTGGTAGTTAGGCGTAGTTTAGTTACGGATGACCAGTTGGTAGGTAAACAGTCACCGTGTATGTTGTTAAATAAGTCGGTAGAGCACGTGCCAATAGCGAGAATAGAGGTAGATACACCTTTCTTTAAAGGGACTACAGAGGCACTATGTATGGACGACCCGATGTATGATTTAACGATGGGGAACATAGAAGGTTCAGTACTTCCGGTAATGTCCGATTTTAGAAGTAGCATAAGTAATGCCGTAGAGACTAGAGCGCAGGTTCAGAAGCAAGCTCAGGCTTATAGAAAATTAAAGGTTCCTGCAGCCGTAGGTGACATATCTAAAGCGGAGTTTATAGAAGCACAAACTCAAGACGAGTCATTAGGTCCTTGTAAGGTGAAGGCCAAGGATGGTGTAGTGAAGAAGTGTAAAGGGTCCGGTAGTTGTAAGTTTGTACATAAGAATAGGTTATTGTACAGAGAATTTGAAGATAGTGGTAGTAGACAGTTTCACCAATTAGTGGTACCTACCCAGTATAGAACGACAGTGCTTAAGGTAGCTCATGAGTCGATTATGGGAGGTCATTTAGGCGTAAAGAAAACGTCAGATAGAGTATTGGCAGAATTTTATTGGCCAGGCGTTAGTGGAGATGTAACTAGGTATTGTAGGTCCTGCGATGTATGCCAAAGGACAGTACCAAAAGGTCGAGTGACCAAAGTACATTTAGGTCAGATGCCACTGATAGATACACCATTTAAGCGGGTAGCCGTAGACATAGTTGGACCAATTTTTCCAGTGTCGGATAGGAAAAATAGGTACATTTTAACCATGGTAGACTATGCAACTAGGTATCCGGAGGCAGTAGCATTGCCCTCAATTGAAACTGAGAGAGTAGCTGAGGCATTAGTTGATATGTTCAGTAGGCTAGGTGTACCAGAGGAAATGCTGACTGATTGTGGGTCACAGTTTACGTCAGAACTTATGGCTGAAGTAAGCAGGTTATTGTCTTTGCGTCAAATCATGACAACACCATATCACCCTATGTGTAACGGGTTAGTCGAACGATTTAACGGGACGTTAAAGCAAATGTTACGGCGTATGTGTACCGAGAGACCCAAAGATTGGGACAAGTATCTCAATGCTTTATTGTTTGCATTTAGAGAGGTACCACAAGAGAGTTTAGGATTTTCTCCGTTTGAGTTATTGTACGGTAGGTCAGTTAGAGGTCCCATGAGGATTCTTAGAGAGATGTGGGCAGGTGAAGTAGATAGTGATGAGGTTAAGACTACATATCAGTATGTTTTAGATCTGAAGGAGAAACTAGAGGAGACTTGTAAGATAGCTCAAAGTCAGTTAGTTAAGGCAAGTACCAAGTATAAACGGTACTATGACCAGAAAGCTAGAGCTAGGAAGTTTAAGATAGATGACCAGGTGTTACTGTTACTCCCGACCGACAATAACAAGTTGTTATTACAATGGAAAGGTCCGTTTTACGTTAGAGGGATAGTGAACACTATGGATTACCGTATCGAGATAAACGGAAAGTTAAAGACCTTTCATGCGAATATGCTGAAAGAGTATATAAGTAGAACCGATAATGTGCAACAAGGGGTGTTAACCGTAGTTAATGTTGCAGTTATTGAGGATAGTGAGGAAGACAGTAGTGAGGACACTAGTCCCATGTATTTTCCCATTAGTGTAGGTAAGGAGACAGCAGCCGATGTAGACATATCGGGCATGCTTAGTGTAGAGCAGCAACGAGAGATGGGTAGTTTACTCTCGGAGTTCAGTGATGTCTTGTCCGAAAACCCGGGGCAGACAGATGGAGTGCAACATGATATTGTACTCACATCAGGGGAACCAATAAGAATTAAGGGGTATCCCATTCCATTTCACTCCCGATCAATTGTTGATGAGGAGGTGAAAGACATGTTGAAATTGGGTGTCATCGAACCTTCAAACGCCCCATTTTCATCCCCAGTCGTACTTATTAAGAAGAAAGATGGGTCAATTCGATTCTGTATCGATTTTAGGCAGCTTAATAAACGTACCATCTTTGATGCAGAGCCAATGCCTAATATTGAGGAGGTATTCTCTAAACTTGCGGGATATTCGTATTTCTCCAAGTTAGACCTCAGTAAAGGTTATTGGCAAGTCCCACTTACAGACCGAGCTAAAGAGATGACCTCCTTCGAAACTTCGCAAGGACTGTTTAAGTTCAAGGTCATGCCCTTTGGTCTCGTAAACGCCCCAGCAACATTCTGTAGGTTAATGAGGAAAGTCCTGAAGGATTTGTCCAACACAGACAGTTTTGTAGATGACATCCTGGTGTTTACAACAACATTTGAAGACCATATTAAGGCTCTACGTAATCTGTTGGAACGGCTACGCCGGTTTAAACTGACTGCAAAACCTAGCAAGTGTCACATAGGTTACGCAGATATAGAGTGTCTGGGTCATGTTGTCGGGAGGGACCAGAAATTGAAACCAAACCCCGACAAGGTTAAGGCAATTCAGGAAGCACCAAGACCCGAGACAAAGAAACAAGTTAGGTCATTTTTAGGGTTGGCGGGTTTTTACAGGAAGTTTATTCCAAACTTTTCGGCTATAGCTGCACCTTTGTCAGACTTGACAAAGAAAGGTCAACCCAATAGGATAACTTGGGGGGAAAGCCAGGAGCGAGCTTTTGTCTCTTTAAAGGGGAGTCTGGTCAAAACCCCAATACTAAAATTACCTGAACTTGACCAGGAGTTTATCCTCAGAACGGATGCCTCCGATATCGGGGTGGGTGCAGTCCTACTGCAAGAGCAAGATGGGTGTAGTCTCCCCGTGGCTTACGCAAGTCGGAAACTATTACCCCGGGAATGTAACTACTCTGTTATCGAAAGAGAGTGTCTTGCAGTAGTGTGGGGTGTCAGTAAATTCCACCGATATGTTTTTGGTAAGGAATTTGTCTTGGAGACTGACCACCAACCGTTAGCTTATATGAATAAAGCTAAGGTAGCTAACAGTAGGTTAATGAGGTGGGCACTGACTCTGCAGCCTTACCGGATGAAAATTAAAGCAATCCGTGGAAAGGACAATATTGGGGCAGACTATTTAAGTCGCCGCACATAATGACCGGTTTAATACAATAGTGTATTGCAGTGTATTGTACAATAATAGTATATGTTACGACAGGGTAGTGTACAATTGTAGAATAGTGTTGAAATTGTAATTACATATTATAGTTAGGTTATAACTGCAGTGGATGTTTTCCGGAAGACGGTCGTTGTACTGGCCGAAGGTTGCATCCCTCAGTAGTAATAGTTAACATACTCAAGCGATTGAGCGATCAGCTTCTACGTTTTGTCGCTCATTTGCTCAGAAGAATTAATAGTTTCTTAACGTGTAAATATTAATTATCATTTTGTTGAATTTTAAAAGTGTAGCACTTTCTTTAAGTGGGGAGATGTTGTCACAAAATGTCACGGGTAGAGCGTACTGGTCGTATATAGCTCTTGTTATCGGTTACACCCAAAATCTATTGTTCGAGTTGAAACAATTTCACAATATTCATGATCTATTCATGTAACACGTAAAAGCGTGCACATTTTAAGTGGCCGCCAGAGAGGCCGTGTCATAAGTTTAGTTTTGTGCTAATGCATGTAAACGGATAGGTATATTTTCCTTAAACGGCAAAATTGTATAAGGGGCCTCTCGTGTTGATTCAATACTGTAGATTTAGCCACGTTTGTCACGGACTGAACGGGGGAAATAATGATTTGGGCGTAATGTTTGCTATAAAACCCATTGTCTTCTAGCTATCGCCGGGATCATCGATAGTACTTTGTAGGAACAGAGATTGGACGGCAAATTTCACAGGCAACATGTGGTTAGTAGTTTTATTAAACTTTTATCGTATATTGGTATTCAGTGGGCGGCGCCATCTTGTTTGACGGTTACGACATCCGGTTAGCATTGATGTTTCTCAAACATAACTTTAGACTAGCATATGATTTGAAGTGACTTTATTAGATGTAATTATGGTAATTGATCATTAATTGTAAAACAATATTAATTTGATAACAGTGGATAATAGGTGCATTAATTAACGTTGGCGTATAATTCAGTGATTGTAATACACGATTGTTAACATTAGTTAACAATGAGATGAGTGACACGAATAAATGCGTGCATGCATAACTCAGTGAGTGTAATATATGAGTAATTTGATCATGTTTATATTACATGTATTAAGGGCATTGATTAACAGCGACGTACATAGCGTATACATGGCGTTGTAGAATATGTATACATTGCTACTAATCATTAGTACAGCTTACATATATTGATTGAATAATGATTTGTTTGGGTAATGATAATTATGCAAGATTGTTATGTTTGTCAACCGACATCTAAAACGTATGTATAATTACAGCCTAAGCCATCCAGGATATAAGCCATCCAGGATATAAGCCATCCAGGATATAAGCCATCCAGGGTTGGAGTAAGCCATCTAGGTTTGGATATCCAGGAGTGGAGCTAAGCTTCCACGACTAACGTTACAAGCGGTGGAGACGGTCCCCGTACCTGCGCAGCCAGGTTTTACTAACGACAACCCCCGGGACACAAGGTGGGCCCGTTACCAGTCCTCACTGGAGGAATATCATTCACAATCTCAGTGGAGATTAACTATCATTGCATCGCGTCATCAACCCTTACAGAAGGCATTTGATGACAATCATCCATTGAATTCGCGCATCATCATCTTCATGAGCTCTCGCGCATCACAGTTATCGCGCTAGATCAACATTGTTATAGCTTTAACAACACTTTAGTGTCTTAGACATTCAGTATTTATAACAATACTAAGAACGTCTTAAACGTTCAGGAGAACATTCTTTTCATAGTTCATTTGTGTATTCGCTTGTTTTTTTAGATAATTGTATATATATTAAACATATTTTAAAAGTTGCATTAAATTTATGTAAATGCATTCACCGTCATTGATTCTTTCCTGAGTTAGCCATACCACTAAGGTCATCCTGTGACAGATACATGTTTAAAAACATGTTTAAATTTACCTATTAAATGTTTTAATTTTACAATATGCTAACTTTTTAAGCCGAAATTAAGGTTTTATATCATACCCCAGGCAACGCCAGTTTCGCTTCTTGGAGAAGAGGTACGATGGGGTATGGAAGTTAATAGTCGAACCACGTGATATATACTGGTCTACTCGTTTTCTGTAATGACCCCTAATGGCTGGTGATATCATATCTCTGTCTGTATCCATGATATCTGCTCAAATAACAACAACAATTGTTTTTAATAAAAACGTTTTCGATTTTGATAATATCAAATCAGCGATATATGCATGTTAATAGTTTATGTATACTCTGGTTTAGATCTTCAATAAATGTATTATAACTTTGGTCCATCTACTTTTTACCGTGAATACATGTATACATGTATATCTTGATCTACAGAATAACTGCCAATGTGCACTGGCTTCTCAGGAGAGAAAACAGATGCCATTACTAAAGAAGGTGCTATGGTATATTGTCATTAGACGAGTATACGGTCCACACAGCACTTACAACACTTACAAATGTGCAATCCATTAAAATAAAATAAATCACAATAGTGTGATGTTTGTTGCGCCCTAGAACCATATTTAAATCACCAGCGGCATTTCTGCCGGCAGTCGTTTCAAGGTGATACCCTATTATCAATTCTCATACGTCATGGTGGCGCATACTGTGTCTCTATTTTTTTCCGTAAACATGCTCTTTGTTTAGAAAACGTGTTTTGAGGTGGCCATGTTCTGTAAATACTACATGTTTTATTCCACCTTTTAATATACAAGGTGTCGTGTCGAATGCATTAGGTTTATTTATAATTCAAATCCTAACTGTGATCTGTAAATACTACATGTTTTATACCACCTTTTAATATACAAGGTTTCGTGCCGAATGCATTAGGTTTATTTATAATTCAAATCCTAAATATTACCATTGGCATTATTATATCCATATTGGATAATATCTTTCTCGGAGCCTCCATGATTAATGCATCTTAAAATGTAGATACTACGAGAATATTTCAGGCTGAAATATAACAGTTGTTATAGCAAGTGTAAGAGAATTGTCTGGATATTCGATATAACCGCCAGTCCGATTGCTTTGCGTGACGGTCCATTTAACACATTGAATAAGACCACTTATACTTCCTCTCATTCATTAAAAGCGGAGAGAAATAACTTACGACACGCCATACACATATGTGTTAAAGTTTCACACTGTCTGTGTTTGAAGTGCTAGCAAATAAGTATTCATATCCCGAAGGAGCTAGTATAAAGTTGTTCACCCTGTTATCTGTCTCTCCAGTTGTTTAACGATTTGGTAAATTATGTGTTTAGTTTTGAACACTGTTTAATATGTTGACAAACGTATCGGGTTGACAGACGCAATGCTTATGATAGATGTAAATCTTTAGCAAAACGCGAGACAATGTCGAAAGCATGACTCTATCAAGTATATTTTAACTATAAGCGATACAACTTTAAACGTTGGTCAGTGATTGTATTATATGTGTCATGACATTGAGTTTTTTTTGTTTCGAAGAGCTTTTCAAATAATAATTGCTCACATATCGCTGATGTTTGTCTTACCATTCGTTTGTGTTATTACACACTCCCCTTAGGTATTGTTAATTTTTCGGACATACATTGTCGGCTAGACGGCCGCGGTTTCTACACTTAGAAACAAATGTAGCATAGCCAGGATCTACTTTAACCATAGCCAACACTATACAGTTCGTATCTTTTGAAAGCTGGATGAATGTTAGTCAAAGGTTTCATACGTTTATTGAGATGTCCTAAAGTGATACCCTTGACTTGATCTTTCATAACTTATTTTCATTTTATACCGAGATTTAGTACTACTGCATACGCTTTAACATGCTGTATAGCCACGTCGTATATAAATAGTGCTCATTGGCATTTTAAATGCCCCTCCAAAGAAGATTTCAATGTATATGTTAGCTGGACTCATCATACTATTTACACATTTAACAAGCATAGCGACAATCCAAATTTAGTTAAAGATAATATTATGCAGCTAGTAGACTTTTCGTATTTTATGAATTGTATATTATTCCTTCTTTAACGTATTGACTACAAGCATTTACTACAAAGGGTTATGGTCAGGTATAGTTTATAGACAATATCAATACCGTTTGACTTAAATTATGTCTTACCTGTAAATGTGTGCGGCATGACCTGATGATAGAGTGTTCGCTTCGGATGTGGGACATCGTGGATTGCAGTCCCCTGTCGGGTCATACCAAAGACTCCATAACAATTGGACTCGCTGCTCCTTCTTTGCTTGACGTTCTTCATGTACATTAAAGCTTCCATAGAACAGAGTGCAACGATTCTTTCACAAATGCATGGCTTAAAGCTACAGAGTTTTTTCTGCATTTAAATCATGCATATGTATGAGTCACTGGTGTGGTGATGTAGTTTTAATTCGACGAACAGTCAGGATCTTGGGTACTATACTAACCAAGATAAACGTCTAACTACATGGGGCTTCGCCTAACAGTTGTCCTATTAGTTTTTATTTGTTCAATATGGATCCATGGGCATATCTCGGGCCTATAATATATACTTGTTTTGCTTAATATATACTAATGCTGTCTATTGTTTTACAACATCATGTTATTTGTGATGTTGTTATTGTCTGGTACATTAGAGATGTGCGAGAGAATAGAATACATCTTAAGCACATATTTGTTTACATTTCTCTTCTCGTAAACATATAGTATCTCTTTTTATAATGATTGCCTTATCATTGAAAAGTATATTGTTTATGTATACACTACACATGTTGCCACATATACGTATTATATGATCCTTATATGATTCTAATATGATACCTAGTTTATGGTACGTGTAAACAAGGAGCTGTACATGATTTTATTATATGGAACCTTTTTCTCATGCAAATTGTAGGCCAAGGGATATTTTAAAAAGGAAACCTTTAATGAATTAATTCTCATATGAAAAACTATACGAAATTGCTCTTATATAAATATCATATAAAACGTTTCATATAGAATATACATAGAAGTATATATTGCGCCTTTAATATAATATGAGTATCATATGAAAATTCAATCATATGTTTGTTATAAATGGCAAAATGTACTACTTACAATAGGTAGTACAATTTTGGTGTACACGAAAGGAAGAGATGTATATCGACCTCAGCTTGGTCTGTGTGATCATCAAGCTAAAGTAGACTACCGCCTAACTCGGTGTTAAGGGACATGATAGAAGTTTTATTTTCCCTTTTAGTTTTCGTCTGTCTCTTTAATCATATCCCTTTTTCGGCATTGTTTTATTATCAAACTAATGTCATTTTAGAACGGTGAGTCCCTCAACGTCGTCCCAACAACAAGTCAGTAGTATTCTTGCTTAACGGTCCTTTGTGATCATCAAGCTCACTTTAACTCTTAGCCTGCTAAGAGCGACTACAACAGCCTTTGCAGCCAGTGTAAACCCAGATCAGCCTGCGAGTAACCGTGGGCTGATCAGGCTGCGAGTAACTCGCGGGCTGATCATGGTTTACGCTATCTGGCTGCTCATCAGTCATTTAAACGAAACATATATGGAATAGCCTTTATTAAAAAACAACAGGACAGTCCATCATACTACGGGATAAAGAAGATAGACCAGGGTGTGAGTGGTGTGTTGCACCTTATATTTCCCGGAATATTATCATGAACAAACTCAATTGCTACTTGCATCGTGTTTGCATCGTGTTTGTATGTGTGTGTGTGTGTGTGCGTGCGTGCGTGCGTGCTGCGTGCGCGTGTGCTGTGTGCGTGCGTGCCGAAGTATCCCCTTATTCTTACTTTTAAATTAAAATAGCCTTTAAAACGAGATCGCTTTTAATTTAATTGGTATTGCGTACGATTTTAATTTGTATTGCAGCATGCATAAGGTAAAACATTGCTTATCAATGCACATGAAATTACTTATTTCATTATACCCGTATACAATACAGTCATCGCGTGATGAGCAGAGCAGAGCGGGTAACGTTACAAATTCATTGCCTTATGCCGACTAGTACAAAGTCACTATGTATGTACATTTGATCACGTTTTCTGCGTATACGTTATTATTATTATTTCACATGCTAAGTTTGCTACAGATCGTGTCATGTTTATGGCACAGACACGGACAATGCATTTGTCGTCGCTAATCAAACGTAACATCACACAATTATAAAAGTGTTACTATCTTGCATTAATGGTAGTTCTTGTTTTATTACCCTCAGATAATGTGTGTTCGTGTGTGATGTATGTCGCTTTCATAAATCCTTCATCAGTATTACTATACGTTCAATACGTTAAACCATCAGCGTTTAAAGATTAATGGTCACCATTTGTGTAGTATTATCAATTAAAACATTTAACTCTTAAACATCATATGAACATTTCTTGATAGTCTCTGAGAGAAACATATATTGGAAACCAATACTAAGTTGTATGTAAAAAATAAGTACTATTTGCATGACGTAGATACTACTTTTACCACTGCGTGACTGCACGGAGAGATGAGGTAAATCTGAATTGTATAGCTGCAAACTATTGCCAGATAATTGATAATACATTTACCGGTGGATTAACTTACCTGTTCAAACTTTTCTACGTCATCAAATCAAATCTTATTCTCACTTTTCACAGATACTACAATGTGTGAATTGTAAATATCTATTGCTGTGTATTGATTACGATTTAAATAAACATAAACATGTTCATGAAACAAAACATGGCCGGAGTACTTCAAGCAGACTCCTTCTGAGAATGCTGCGTATCCTGACGCAGGATATAGCCTGGCGGAGAGTTAATTGTATACTATCCTGTTTTATTAGGACGACATTAATGTAAGAGTAAATTCTGGAGCGCCCTCAACTCCAAGCGGCCTTTATGTCGCTAACCGTACCAAGTCTGAATCCCAATTGTCACACTTTTGATTTTTTTGGTGCCGCATACTATTATATTTCCTCCTGCAGATTTTTTTTTTGTATGCGTGTTTTTGGCTAACTGTGTTCTGTGAATGCTTCTTTTCTTTATGTTTTTGTTTTATTTGTAATCTATCTACTAGCTTTACATCGATCCGTGCAAAACAACATGAATTTATGTCCAACGTTTCATATGCATTTAGTACCTTTGCAGGATTGAGCAATTTCGGTAGTAAAGAATCACATGTTTTCTGTTAGATTTTATTATATGCATCAAATCAGTTAAAAATGCAAAGCACACATAATGCTTGTGAGGTTACACACCGAGAAGTATGCAGTATGTGTATTGTAAAATGCCTCAGCTAATAGAATAACATATATATACTATTAAACATCGCAAATAAACGAAAAATCTGTGTTTGAGGAAAAAACTGATACCGTACCGGACAATTATATTTTATTTAACTTTTTGCCCCTATTTTTTCACATTACGTGGTCCCACCTTAATTCCGTTAAGCAATGGAGAAAGCTTACATAACCGAGATTTTTAATGGATATTTCGACAATAAAACACTTTTAAAAACATTTTTTTACTGAATAAATGCAATAATCAGTTTAAAATTAATTATTAAATGTTTTAATTTTACACAATGCAAACTTCTTTAGCCGAATTTAAGGATTTATTTCAAACCCCAGCCAACCCCGTTTTCGCTTCTTGGAG
Source organism: Cyrtodaria siliqua (assembly GCA_037043455.1). Classification (NCBI taxonomy): domain Eukaryota; kingdom Metazoa; phylum Mollusca; class Bivalvia; order Adapedonta; family Hiatellidae; genus Cyrtodaria; species Cyrtodaria siliqua. The sequence goes on along the minus strand of JAWPHD010000715.1, from coordinate 78,091 downwards.
TAGGGGATGGATGGGGTATGGAAGTTAATACTCGGACCACGTAGTGACTTTGTAGGATTGTACAATCAAACTAATATATGAACATATTTTAACGGTATCGGATAATTATAATTGCTTATTGGCGTTTAGATCTAGTGGTGTTACATATTTAAACTCTTCCACGTTATCACCGAGCTTATGAACGAAACGAGTTGTGCTAGAAACAGATAAAGCAACACATTGTAAAAGTTGTGTTCAGTCATAAAACGTTTAGGAAAGTGTTCATAATCTAAACGCTTACTCGTTACGTGTTCTTTGACTAAACGTGTTTAGTTCTAGAACATGTTCCATAGAAATGTACAATAAACGTGTTTAGTTCTAGAACATGTTCCATAGAAATATTCACGATTCGGTCAAGTTGACCGCCATTGTGAACGCTGGAATGCTTGCATTGGAGAAGCAGACAACTCGTAATTTTGATTCTGCAATGTTAAGGTAAAACCAACCAAGAAAACGTGTTTATATTTGTTTTATATGAACGATGGAAAGGAATACTATGACCAATCAATGCAAGCGTATACTATCTATACATTTGTGCACTTAATAGTTGTTGTTAATTTATTTGTAAATTTGTTTGGGTGGGTAAATTTGAACTGCACCAGTGCATTTTATTCGTTGGGCAGGTTTAAGATAATTATTTTATTTTATATAAATATATATATATAATTTTTTTTTTGATAAATGGGAGGCACATATATGAGAAAATGTCCTTTGAAGCTTTTAGACTCAATCCAGTGTTTACAACCCACTTCCCACACACCTCTTTTGATCACTATCATTTTACACAGACATATTAATAATATATATAGTTATTAGGCCTGTGCATTATATCATTCTCATATATGCCTGCTTAGCGTTGAACCCGCCTGCTTTTCCAGCTGCTGGATCCTTAGAGCACGGTGTCGTAGGTGCTTTGGGTTTGAATGTGTTCAGCTTTGTCTTGAATTGTTATATTGGTGGCAGAGAGACGTTTTCGAGAATTAGGGATTTTTCTTATACTAAATGTAGGCCTTATTGACAATGTATTTGTTGCAGACTTGTATATGAGCTTCATTTTAAAACTATCCCAAACATGTGTAGTGCCTTACTATCTAATATAGTAGGATTATTCTTTTTTCCAATTTGTAGCTTTCATGCGCATTTTCCCCAATTCAAAAGGCCTCTGGCCCCACTTCCGATAATGCAGAAAAATCCCTGAGAATTTTCCACATTTTTAAAGAACGCAAAAGCCCGTTACACAAAGTCAGTCATGCGAATAATTAACGCTCCTATGTACAATCCCACTAGATCTACACTTCGACGAATTTCTAATTGGCCACCTAGTTTTAATCTCATTTTGAGAAAAGTATTCGGAGAAAAATTCAAACAACCAAATATAAGTTTATTACAATTTATTCCTAATATGTAAAACAAAAATCATTAAAATTTGATCACGGGAAGGGACTTAACACAGAGGGTTAACATTGACACCCTTAAAACAAAAACTGTAAAATCCTATCACTTTGTATTTAATTCCATTTTAATACTTCGTATGTCCACCTGCTGCGGCAATTACGGCACGACACCTTGCCCTCATAGATATTATGTATCTGTGAGGATACCGTTGTTGAATGGCCGCCCACATCTGATTGACAACACGCGTGAGCTCCCTGATATTTGGTTGCAGCGGCTGGGCGCGCACCTTGCGCTTCAATAGGTCCCATACGTGCTCGATCGGATTTAAATCCGGACTTTTTGTAGGCCATTGGAGTGTTCGCACGTTGTTTGCTGCAAGCATTGCTTGTGTGCCTCTGGCCGCGTGACATGGTGCGTTATCCTGTGCCAACATCATACCGCGATTGGCACGGATATGAGGTAAAAGAACCGGCCGAATGACGTCATTTTGATACCTTATCGCGTTCAGGTTTCCTTGGATGGGTACAATTGGAGTTTTCGTGTGCATGGAAACTCCAGCCCACAGCATGATGGAACCGCCCCCGAAGTTATCACATTCTACCAAACAGTTCTCATTGTTCCGCTCACCCCGACGGCGATATACTCGAGCACGTCTGTCATTCTCGCGTAGTGTAATGCGTGTCTCATCAACAAATAAGACATTGGCACAGTCCGCCCTTGTAAATCGCAAATGTCGCCTGGCCCCACAACAATCTTGCCTGCCTGTGCCTTGCGGTAAGAACCGGAACCCGCAGGGGACGACGGCACCGTAAGCCGACGGCCCTCAAGCGATTGCGTACTGTCTGTGGGTGGATTGCGCGGTTGTGTCTGCCCATCGTATTACGGGCCGTCGTTGCTGCCATGGTGAAACGATCCTGTAAATGGTCATTGACAATTTGAATGTCCTGTAGGGGAGTCGTCACTCTTCTCTTGGGGCGTCGTCGGAGATCTGCAACACTTCCTGTTTGTAGAAAGCTTGCCCAAAGAGTTTCAATAGTAAAGTGTCGCCTATTGAAAAGCCGAGCAGCCTGAAAGAAATGATAAAATCAATTAGATTGATCGCAAAAAAACATGTTTCTGTCATTATTTTGCACTTAATGAAAAACAACATGTTGCAACTTTAAAAAGTCGAGCAAACTAAAAATATAGATAAAATCCACTTAAATTAATAGACTTAATACATGTTTATGCTAGTATTTTGCACTTAATAACAAATAATAAAACATAGTGTGAATTTAATAACTAAGCGTAACATACTTGTCTGATGGAGGTGCCGGCACGAATCATTCCGACGGCTTGAGCGCGTTCTGCCATGCTCATTCTCGCCATATTTAATGTTTTTTTATAAAAGACAATCCATGGAGAATTCATTCATACCAAAAACGACAACCTACCATGCTTTGCACGAGATCCGCGAGCACAAAGGCTATTATGTACCTACCGTTCCGCATGGATGATTTTATGCACGAATATGTATTTTCTTTCTGTAAATCGATAGATTAGTGTGTACAATATAAAAATAACCAAACATTAGATTTATTGATTAAATATATCGCATAATATCATATTTTATAGGGTGGCCAATTAGAAAATCGGCGAAGTGTATATGAGATGGATATACATAATGCATATTTGTCCCTAATTTATAATAGGTGCCATCATTCTTTAAGAAAATGGTGGTAATTTCGAAAATCAGGTGGCCTCTCGCCAGCGGACCTGCGGTAGTGTCGAAACCTGAGTCCTTCCGGTATTCGTTACGAAGTGAATCGTTTTTTGTATTCTTTACTCATTAAAAAATGCCAGATTGCTTAGAAACGTTTCCACCTTGTTTGACAACTATGTTTCAGAAGAGAACTGTATTTAAAAAGTTTGCGGCGACGGCAATTATCGGCGAAATTACATTTTTCTTATTTGTTATCCTAATTAGTTATATATTAAGACGTTTAAACTTCGTTCTAGAATTTATTCTCCGTCGAAATGATTAACATTTAAATATGCGATTACTGACTAAAATTAGCTTGATGCTAACCAAACATGATCAACTCACTTTTAATAGACTCTTGTAATGATTCGTAGAAGCACATTGGCCAATGAAATCGCTGCTTGCTAAATCGATTGTATACAATTATTCGGATGCCGCTTACCTTAAACAATATATATACACATCTTTGTTTGTGCTATTTATGCATACTTTTCAAAGATGTCGGTGCTACTACTAGGGATGCAACGATACACTATACTATTGATACAATACGTATCGCGATACTTGTCTGATGATACAATACAAATTGCGATAGACAATTTCATTAGATATATCTTATTTTCACAAAACAAGTAAATATATGAGGGGAAATGTAATAGCTACTTACATTAATAACCCTTGAAACAACCGCACATAATAAAAAATCATTTATAATTAATTTTGAGATTATTTTTGTAAATAAGGGTTTGTGCCTATTTACATGTATGTATCATTGGCATATCGCGATACACACCCCATGATACTTTATGTATATCTTGAGAGAAAGTATTGCGATTTAATCGTATTGCAATTAATCTTTGCACCCTAAGCTACTACCATGTACGTTGACTTGGTATGTGATTTATCTGTTTACTTTTATCAGGGTTCACATTTAACACTTTTTTACTTGCTAAATACAGATATTTGCAGATATCAAGTAGAAAATATTAGCACTTGATACATTTTGCAAGTAATAAAAGAATCTCACTAATTCTAAATCTACATTTATTCACTAAACATATTCATTACACTTAGTAAAATAGGTGCATATTAATTATATTGATGCATTATTACCTTGCTTCATCTGGCTGAGTATTAAAATGTCATCATTTACATCAATAGCAGTACTGCTACAATGAATGGAAGGCTCTAAATTATGAATTAATGCAAGTCTCTTGATACAAATAGCCATCAGAAAATCTTGGCACTTGCTTTTTATTTAGTAAATGGCTAAAAACATTAAATATGATCCCTGTTTTGTCTATGTAATATTTGTTTCGCTTTTGGCTGCTAATTTTCGAGGTTAAATGCTAGATGACTGCCGTTTTGTATCGATTCCCTTGGTCAGAATTACGATACAGAATCATACGATTCATAGGGCCAAAACTGACGATTTTCCATGCATCGACGAAATCAATCCCGCTCTGACATGTTGTATGAAATGCAAATGATACATTTAATTGCAAAGTTTCTTATCTTAGTTTGACAGGAAGAAAGAGGCTGATATTGATGTATAAAATGGAAAATCCAAGGGAAAAAAACACCAGACATTCAATCCTCACGAGGTGTAAAGTAAGAGTTTGGCAATTGCTGTGCCGCCTGCGTAGCATGGAAGACACATAGGGATTACTTTGTCCGTCGTCTGTTGTCGTCGTCAGTCACACTTTAACCTGTAAAATAACCTTGGCCATAACTTGAAAAGCATTTAACATGCGTTCATGAAACTTCACACACATCTTCATCTTAACCCAAAGATTGCTGTTACATATGTACAATAACTATGACTTTCATTTTGACAGAATTATGCCCCCTTTCATAAAACCTTAACCTGCAACCTAACCAGGCTCATAACTGGCAATAACTTAAGAAGTGTTTACCTATGTTCATGAAACTTCACACAACTATTCATCTTACCACACAGAATAGTGTTACCCATGACCGATAAATTTGACTTTCATTTCATCAGAGTTATACCCCTGTTCATAAAACTAACCTAACCAAGCTCATAATTGGCCACAACTTAAGAAGTATTAACCTAAGTTCGTCATGAAACTTCACACACGCATTCACGACCAATAACTCTGACTTTCATTTCAGCAGAATTAATCCCCTTTTCATAACACTTGAACCTGCATCCTGGTTAGCTCATAACTTGCCATAACTTGAAAAGTATTTGATCTCTGTTCATGTAACATATGTCCAATAACTCGGATTTTGATTTTGGCAGAGTTATTTATCTTTCATAAAACTTTAACCTGCAACCTAACCTAGCTTATAACTTGGAAAAATATTGACCTATGGTCATGCAACTTTGCACATTCTTCCTTAGTTCTTCCTAACCAAACTGTCTTCTAGTTAAAGCATTTCTGAATCAGTGTTGAGCGTGGCGGCTTTTGTTTTATTTGAAAATCAATGTATATCATTATTAACAGAGCTACAGATAAGCTCTGATCGACTTGGTATTTACTCATCGGTATTTATTTAATTGGGTATTTCATGATTTCAGTTGGGTAAAATTAAACAATAAAAGTTTGCACATTGTTTGGGGTTGCAGTTCACTATTAGTGTATACATACAATCTAATAAAATCAACTTCTTTTACAGTAGGCTTTATACAAGGTTACTCGGTGAACCTTCAACGACCCATATATTGCTCAAATCGCATTGGTTGTTTTGTCATTTGACAACTTCAGTTACTGTATTGGTACCCATGCTTTTTATTTCAGTTGGATATTTTAGTCATTAAATATGGCCTGCTAATGCCAGAATATACAATTCGTCATTTTTGTAACTTTTTAATAATTCAAAAGTAGCAAACTCAGTCCGTCTGGATTGAGGAAATGTTAACCGTAACACTATTTTGCCTGTAAAATGACAAAACCATTATTTACCTCAGACGGTAATAAAATACTAAAAATAAGAACGAGCGGTATTTTCCAAGTTCTAGTCCTACTGGGCGGCTTAATTATACAACATTTTACCCCACTGGTTTGTATTTGTTTGAGTATTTAATGTTTCTTCACATTGTTTACTGAACATGTCTTTCAGTGCGCTTTGACTAGTACAAATAAGGATGCCACCAGACTTGTGATAACATATGTTGATGGCTCCATCTAAAACTGCTACATTATTGCTTCTTCCAAAATGAAAAAGCTACTCCATAGCGACATAGACAAGAAACTAGTTGCTGCAGAAGTTAATGCCCCTCATCCCACAGCAGAGGTTACCGCGCTGAAGTCTGTTAACGATGAACTACACATTTAAGGCAGATTATAGATCTGCAAGAAAACCACGATGGCATTGAAAAATACAGGCGGAGATCTTGCGTACGTATTGGACATTACACAGAGAGTGATAATGAAGACACCGAGTCACTCGTGATGAAGGTTGCTGAGCAGGCAAATGTTAAAATTAGCATGACGGACATCAATTGTGTTCATCGAGTAGGCAGGCCGGATGTCAACAAAGGATGTCAACAAAGCGCGACCTAGAGAAATAATAGTTAAATTTACTTTCTATCGTTACCGAACCGCGTTTTTGAAGTGTAGAAAGACATTGAGAACAGTAATATATACGTAAACTATTGTTTAACACTATTCAATGTATATTTGACTCTAGTTACGGAGGCGGGATCTTGTAGGTAGGGACAGTCCAGGTCGCTTGAGTCCATCTTCATGTTCTGTGTTTTTAACTTTGTGTGTTAACCATTTGAAATCTGAACAAAAATGTATCTTTTGTGAAACCAATTTAATTTATATAACTAAACAATATATTTTGTTAGTACGTAGCGCATTAGTTGCATTCATTTTGCATGTCAGTAGCTCTGACCAGAAAACATTGTTTGAGTTTAGTTTAAACTGTTTTATTGTACATCGATTGTAACGAAAGCTCTTTGAACTTATTAAATCACTCTCGATGTCTTCCTGGGTAGAACTAGCACTAAAGGCCCCTTTACACAGGGCTGCGACCTTTGTGCCACCTTTGAGCGACCAAAAAATGGCCAGGACGCTCAATGGTCGCCTAAACCCAGAAAATCATATTTCTATGTAACTGCTCCAGAGATCCTTGTGCCTCCCTTGATCCACAAAAAATGCAATTTTCGGGCATTTTCATGGCGATCTACGAACGACCTGTGCGTCCACTGAGCCACCTGCGGCAACCAACGCGATTATAGGCTACATAGGCGACCCCAGAGCAATGTTTGGGCAACCATTGAGCCTCCTCTGTGCCATCATCGGCGACCAACGGCAACTAACGGCGATCACTGGACGACCATTCAGCCATGCTTCTGCCTCCTAGGCGACCCTTGAGCATTGTTTGAGCGACCCCTGGCGACTGCTGGGCAACCTGGAGTGCCTGGGTATATATATGCCCTGATTCTGGCGCTTTTCCATCACTTTCATCCTAGCTGCCAAAGTGAGAACATCTTCAAAAGATAAAGATTTTGGGATGAACAACCAACTCCTCTTGCATACTGCAATCTTACAAGGTCACCAAGCACTGCTGGTGAACCAGATGGCCATTGCTGTCCTTAGAGTCGAGTTGTTCACCATTCAGCGTCTGCAAACACAATGAAACACTGCAGGTACCAGCCCTCTATTTATTATAGGCACGCTGAGGAGGCACTACAGGTAGTTCAATGGAGGCAGAAGGGAGGCAGAAACATTGCCATGGTGGCTCAAGGGTTGCCTTGGTCGCCGAATGGAGGCACAGCGGTCGCCACAGTCATCGTTCAATGCACGCTATTGGTCGTCCAAAGGAGGCACAAGGGAGGCATAAGGGAGGCACAAGGGAGGCAGAAGCATCGCCCAGATTGACGGGAACATTTGCAGCAGAACGCATCTATTACCTGGCGACCATTGGGCGACAACTCTGCCTCCATTCTGCAACCTCGGTAATGCTTGTGCCTCCCTTCTGCCTCCTTTGAGCCACCTTTGAGCAACCAACCTCCTCGGCGACCTTTGTGCGACTGCTTTGAACATGTTCAAAAATTCACGGCGACCATGGCGTCCATGGCGATGTCTGAACCTCCTGTGTACCACCTTTGAACGACCTAGGCAACCATTCCGCCTCCTTTGAGCCTCCAATGACGACCTGCCAATTTTTATGGTCGCACACTTGAGGCACAAAGGTCGCCATCCTGTGTAAAGGCCCCATAAGCAAATGCAGATAAAGTGTCTGGCTCAGGGAAACAACGCATATGACAATGGCGGGGATCGAACCCACGACGTTTCGATCATGGGTCCAACGCTTTACCACTAGACCACGGCACTGTTTCTGTTTGATAAGCAGGCATGTCTTAAAATGTGTATTATTTATTATATGTCTACCATTTAAATGTTGTTGTTTTTTTGTTGATTTTATATAACAGATCCATAATGATGAGTGATGTTCTGTCCTCCATGAAAACCGATATTTATGTTTCTCATCGGCGGGAATTAATTCAAGTTTACAGAACTCTTTGAATAGTCATCTTAAAAGTACCATAACTGGTACCAAATAATGCAGTATATATGCGCAAGACTCTAAACATAACTGGCGAACCAACACACATTTAATTAGCATCATTATAGCATTCTCTGAATCCTTTAAACGCGTCTTATTGTGTTGTCGATCCTCAGGCCAGTTTGTTGCGGATAGGTGATTTGCAAGCAAATAATCCTCAGGCCCTCTCTAGGAGAGGTGATGCGAAACATCGAACATCTTTGGAAATTGAATACAACTATCAGTTGTTTTGTCGATCCTAATGCTAGTTAGTTGTGGAGAGGTGATTTGCTTGCAAATAATCTTCAAGCCTAGCACACAAGGAGAGGTGATGCAAAACATTTACCATTTTTAAAAAGTAAGCAAAACGTATTTGTTAGCCTCGCTTGTCCGACATGATTTTAAATTAGGTAGTCCTGTGTTTCGGAGTATATTAGGTGTCATGTGTCCTGAATTCATTTGTCTCATTCAATTGTCTCCTAGGCGACTCTAAATGACCTATAGTAATAATATGTGTTGATGAACAATACAACAACAATTCAGTTGTTTTGTAGATCCGTATGCCAGTTTGTAGTGAAGAGGTGATGTGTTGCCATATACTTGTACAAACAATCCTCAGGCCTAGCACATATATAAATCATTTACCATTTGTAAAACCATATCAATGTAAATAATAATAAGAGTAGATCACGGGTTCCCGTTCCCGGATTCCGCTTTCAGTCCTCTGTCTAAGGGGCAGCTGTAAATGAAATATGCAACTGTGTTAATTAGCAGTTAACATTGCATTTGTTTTGTCGGTATTCATGCCAGTTTGTTGCGGAGAGATGATTGCTTGCACATAATTCTCAGGCCCAGCACACAAGGAGAGGTAATGCAAACAATTTATAATTTTTGAAATACGGTGTTGAAAAGAACTATCATTTGCTTTGTTGGCATTTTTCCAGACCCAGCACTTCAGATGACACACAACATTTACCAATTTTGTAAAATTTAAACTATCTTTCATTTTGTTGGTACTTTTTGTTTTTTTGCCTCATTCGAGTCTGTCTACTGAGAATCATTAAATAATTGAAGAACCACATAATACTTAATGAAACCTACGAGTATCAGTCACGGTTTCAGGATTCACATGTATCACTCACCTCCTCTCTTCGTGGGGCGGCTCTAAATCACAAATACAAAGGGTAAATGAGCTGTAAAATAACATCCAATTGTTTGTTCGATACTCATGATTTATGGTGAATCATAACTTGAATCAAAAAATAGCTATAAACTAATTTCTTCTTTTCCAACATAATGCTATTAGAATGTGAAATATATGGCTTGTTTTAAAAAAAAGACAAGTGAATGTGAACGATTACGTTTTAATACACAATGGCGATTACACCTTGTTTATATGTAGAATACTTGATTTTGAAAGACTTGCTAGAATACCTTTTCATGAATAAATTGTGTATACATTATTCTGTTTTGTTTTTAACTGGTCATAGATAAAGCCTGCATGTTTAGCCCTGTAAACATGTTCAGAGGCTAAAGACAAACGTGTTATATACATGTTATGCGTTTAGGTTCTGAACACTTTGCTAAACATGTTCAGAGGCTAAAGACAAACGTGTTATATACATGTTATGCGTTTAGGTTCTGAACACTTTGCTAAACATGTTTAGGTTGTAAACGTGTATATATCTAAACATGTAAATTTAATGAAACAGAAATAGTGTTAAGGAAAATGTTTAGGATCTAAACACTATTTTTACAATGCAGTGTTGACTATATTTATAATTAACAATATTAACTTGTACTTGCAAGCGTTAACTAGTAACGTGTTTGCAATTACATTAAACAGATTCCAGTGATATTATTGCAGTTCAAAAGTGGTCAGAACACCAATTATTACATACGCAAAGCAATCAGGATAATTTCACTAATTCCTTTATTATCCGTATCAACCAAGACAGATACATAGCACACATGTTCATACTATTTTAATTAGTTACCTGAACATATGTAAACGATTTGTTTCTGACGCGACAGTACTAACGGTAAGCGGGCATACACTAACGATTATGCGTCGTATATTGGACGAAACAATCCTGCCAAACTATACCGTGAACATAACTAAGGTGGCTTGATTTTACTGTTTGTAAAAAAAAATTAAATTCAGACTTAAACGTCTAAATTGGTAGTCCTGGAGATTGGGTGATTGACATGTGCTGCTGTATTGAGGTAATTATTCCACGCTTAAACCATAAAAAAATAGCAGCATGGGGTGCAAATTGATATGGTTCAGACTGGTCAGTAAGATGCTTAGAATTCAGAGATATTATCAGATAGAGATTTGATATTATCAGACACATGATTTGAAGAGAGTGTTTTATTGTGCAATAAAGAAAAATCCTTTTTACAATTTAATTGGATCATTCACTCTGAGCAAGATGCCCTACTTTATGATTCAGATAATTATAATATTTTATTTATATATTTTTTTAATTTTGAAATTATATTATTTTTTTTTAAAGACTATAACTGGTCGCGATAGTAATACAATTGTTTACTGCATCTATCTGTAACTTTATGTGTAACAGTTACAGCATCTATTTATATGTAACTTTGGAGATCGCTGAGCCCGATACTTATATTTAGTTATCGGTGGTACATTTTCAATTTCTTTTGTTTTCTTACATAATTTTTGATTCGGTGGTTCCACTACTCCGGTCGATAATAGGCTCTGGGTATTGTTTAACCACTCACAGGATATGTCTTCTGCTTTTTAATTAGTCTTTTGGCTGTTACTTGTGATACGCAGGCTTCATAACCGCTGTTCCTAACTAAATTCCATTATATTAAATTCGCTCTTCGGGGCTCTTAATTGTATTGGATACTGGGACCATACGCCGTACGACATGGGGAAGTAGTGCACTCCATGTCCACTGCCATATGCATGCCATATTCTGGAGGGTTAAAATTGTGTACTATTGATGTTATGAATATTGAGTTCTGCTCAACCCGGGGCTAGAGGGCGTGAGCGGTAGCTAGCATAATTTCACTACCGCTCATGAACAGTCTCAATCAAACCGAGACTGCACTAGTTCGTATGTGTGGTGCTCGGCCGTTTCCAAAGGTCCATTATCATACTCTTTTTTATGTGTAACGGTTACTGCATAACTTTTTGCGTTGTAGTTACTATGTGTAATGGTTACTGCAACGATATGTAACTTTATGTGCAATGGTTACTACAAATATATGTAACTTTGTGTGTAATGATTACTGTATCGAAGTGTAACTGTATGTGTAATGGTTACTGCACCTATATGTAACGTTATGTGTAATGGTTACTGCATATATATGTGACTTTATGTGTAATGGTTACTACATCGATACGTAACTGTATGTGTAAGGATTACTGCATCGAAATGTAACTGTATGTGTAATGGTTACTGCATCTATATGTAACGTTATGTGTAATGGTTATTGCACATATATGTAACTTTATGTGTAACGGTTACTGCATATATTTATATGTAAATTGTGTAAATGCTACTGAATCTATTTATATGTAACTTTATGTTTAACGGTTACTGCATATACTGTATATGTAACTTTAATATGTGCATACTAATACATACATGCGACTACCAATCTAAGCAGGTGTTTAGTATTATTTTTTTTCATTTATGAAAAGTCATTATAAATTAATAGCATGGCTTTGTTTACCGTGCAATACCGTATTGCGTTAATAGTTAATGGGTTAAAAAAAACTCCCTCCAGATCTTTACAGTCTTATTATAAGATGTGACCATTGGAGATTTATATATAGAATCTGATATTGACGTTATATATTATTCAGAAATGAGAGTGAATATTATATTTGGCTGACCACAGGTCTGACCAGGTGGTATCAGTTAGGAGATCGTTTGGCTGGAGATATAGATTCCCACAATACTCACTGAAATGTGATAAAATGACAAGTTAATGGCTTATTATTGGTGGGAGATACGACCAAGTTAGCCCTTTAATGTGTTGAGTAAGAAAGAGTCGTATCTTGGTCTTCAGCATGTTTCACTGTAAAGTAATTACCAATTATTTGTGTTTAACGTTTGTAAGAAGTATTGATATGTCTTCGATATATCAGTTATCTCTTTGAACACATTTGATATGTTTCCGTTACGCGTCCATGCTAGGAATATTGTGATTCTGTAAATAGTATGGGCGTTATTGAAAAACTCCAAAACTAAATGCACACTGTATAATACAATATATGCTGACTATATATTTTTAAACTATAAATTAATATAATCTAACAATGACAACCGAATGTATAATTTAATTCGCAAAGGTGACGTAATATGCTTATATACACGTAACAGCAACGTCGATAAGAACACAATTACATGTACATGCATTGTACTCAAAATATAGCTGTAATCTATCGTTCAAACAAAAATACAAAACTAATCAAGTTACTTAAGTCTTAATATCGAAAGGCAGCGTTTACTTTACATTTTACTGTAGACACATTCTGATCAAATTAATTCAATTTCGTATCCATAAATATCATATTGTACGATCATGCGCTAACTTACAAGCGCAGACGCATCTGAATCGTTTTACAGTGTTAGGAACAAATAAACAGCTGACACAAATGAGCCACCTATATCCATTCAGCCTTATTATGCTAACAAAAAACGAGTACACACTGACGGAGTTTTGTTGGTCCGCAGTTAAATGTAGCACATTCAATACAGCATCACCAGTCTTAGACGTCATTATTAAGAAAACACTGCAACGTTAGTCCGAACTATTTCGCGTCTCGATTCTAAATTGGTTGTCTCAGTGCCTGTTCTGGTGTCTGCCCTTAACATGGTTCATCGATGGTTTGAGTTTTAGCCGGATACAATGTTATATAAGGTCTGATGAATCATTAGACTTACCGGAATAACCTTCAGTCAGTATGTGCGGGAATTGGAGCGTCGGTGTAGGCATGTAATGCTACGCCATGAGCGCTTTCTCTTTTTTAGATAATACTGGATTATAATTGAATATTTGTCTCAATGATAACACGTCCGTTGTAATTCAGTTCAATGCAATTTTTATTGAATATACGTTATAAACCGAATAGTGTTATGGTATCACACTTTCTATAACATTCATACAACTTAATCATAAACACGCCGTTTACGTTCTATTCCGTTTGAAGTTTCCTTGGTTTACTTGTGTCTTCTTTTAAAGTATCCCATTAGCGTTCTCTATTTAGACAGACAAAACAATGTTCAAGGACACCATTATTATTGTCAAACAGGTGTATGTGTATTTTGCATCAAGTGGAAAGCGCTTGGCAGATGTGATTTTAATTATAGCAATTTTTGATTGATATTTGTCCCATATGTTTTGCACTCCTTGTCCAAGATTTTTTCAGATTTCTTTTTTTACAGAAAATATACTGTTAATTTAATACGGTGAGGAATACATGTAATAACTATATGTTTACATCCTATTAACAGTCTTCATGAAACGCCGAGTCACGGATGGTATTGGTATGGATGGCACTTTAAAATGTTCCATCAAACATCATTATTACAAGCTAATATTCCAATTAAAAAGAGCTTCATCAGGGACAATAAACATTGGCTAATGAACAGTTAATGACATTATAGAAATACAGTGACAATATACGAAAAATATATATGACTATACATGCAATTTAAATCGACTGATGTAAATCAGAAATCATATTCTTGTCCGAGATGAAACCATACTCTATTTGTTTTGTAGCATGTCCATTTCAGCTCTATTTCAGTTATTCCCACTGTTATTCTCACAGTTATTCTGACAGATCTTATTTTCAATTAAACGATTTACACCTGTGTCTGAACAAAGAGAATTGTCTGTAACCATGCTACAATTGATATTAATTTAGATTATTGTTTGCAATAAATAAACGTTTTACAGCATTGTTGAATAATCATGTTTTATAGGTAGTTCACAACTTCGGAAAGAGATCATATACATTCGATCGAGTTTGGCATACATATTCAAAGTATTTGGAAAAGATATAGCATAGTCATTACAAAAGACATATTTATATAATATATATTGAACCAAACAGCTAACGCACCATTAGACAATACCTTTAATGTATGAACGTATTATATGCCGACTGGTACCGTTGGAGACTATTGTTTTTTAATTTACAGACGTTATTGACAAAATACTTGTCTCATTCAGAATGAAATTTGTTTTGATTTATTGATTGTTATTATTGAGATATTAAAGGTATTGTATACGGGTGCGTTTGGTTCAGTATATATCGGTTTTCTTAATTTATTAACACACATATCTTGAAGAAAATATGTAAACAATTTTTAATGTTAAGTTTTTTTTATTTCATTTCATATTAACTTTATTGTTTAATTAAAAGTTAATATTATTGCATATTTTATGAACATTTTAGTGCTCCGTGATTTTATATGACATCGTCAATTTCAACGTAAAAGCACGGAAGAATGCCTTAATTTATTTATATTTATCATAGTTGTCCTTGTTCTATATTTATAAAATGTCATAAGTGTAATTTTGGAATACCATTGACAATGCTACAGTAACTGTAGTTTTGTGCATTTTCCCCGACGAATTACCTTTCATTTAGCTATTCCCGAAATACACTTATAAAATAATGACGTCCCATTTTGGACTGCTCCGTAGATGGGTGTTTCGTCCTATAAGATCATTCATTGCAAGATAACAAGACAAGGTGTATCGAATTGCAGTTTGAGTTGAAGTACAAAGTATATGAATCTTAAAGGTTTACGTCAAAAAAATGAATTCGATATCGAAAATGTCCACGTATTATTTGAACAGCCCTCGTATAATGAGTCCACTTTCTGGTAATTGGAAAAAAATACTGACTAGTTTCAAAAAATGTAAACAATCCAACACAGTTGGAAATAATTAAAATTAACATGTCTTATAATCCTCGCGATTTGTTAACCAAATTCGAATTTTAGTATTCACAGACCACTGTCAATCAAAAATAAGCATTCAAAGCAAACAATACATTCCAGGTTAAATATAAATAAAGTATGCGATACGAAGAACATAACGAGTTGACAATTAGAGTACCGCCTTGTAACGGTCAGTTGGAAAATGGCCCTGTAGTTTAAACCAGGTTCATGCGTGCACACAACCTCACTATTATCCTATATTCATCCCAGTTAAACGGAACAGTGTAATTGTAGAAATCCCCATCAGGCTATACCTAGATCTACCACACGTTGTTTTACTTTTTGAAGTCAATTGGTCGTGCTTGCTCACGTTAAACTGTAATTTGGTAAATCATGTTTACATCAGACACATCTTTAACGGTCGTACATTAGGTTTCGTGAAAATCTATTGGAACGGCTTAAGCTTGGCACATGTCTGTATATTCTATTTTAAAGGTTTCCAAAGGTAATGACCGAGCCAAGAAAACACACAAAACAACAAACAGACAACATCACTTAATCACAAGGAAATGCACTTTGCACAGAAATATACGCTACCATAGGCTAAGTATATGGTTTATTTCAGCATTTTGAATAAGACTCCATTAAAAAGATACTCATAAATATAGTCGCCGACCAACAAATGATAAGTTAAACAGACGTTACGACATTTCGGTTCCTGTTTGGACCACCCTGGTGTATCCGTGCAAATGCCATATCGAACAAATTAGTGCATAACACCTACAAGACGTGCAATAATCGTGTTGGTGTAATGCTCTCCACATCAAATAAAAGACAATTTGCAATACACTCAAAGCGCGTACAAAAGTACTTATAACATAGCAGGTAGACGCAAATTAGAGTGCAACATAAGTGTACGTACAATTACAATAGGTACCTGTCAAGATATTAAGAGACAAAAAAACGGCATTCCACGAGTAAGAAAAAGAGTATGATAATGGACCTTTGGAAACGGCCAAAAACGACACATACGAACTATTGCAGTCTCGGTTTGATTGAGACAATTCATGAGCGGTAGTGAAATATGCTAGCTACCGCTCACGCCCTATAGCCGGGTTGAGCAAAACTCAATATTAATAAAATCAATAGTATACAATTTTAACCATCCCGAAGATGGCATGCATATGGCGCTGGACATGGAGATTAATCTCCCCCACCCATGTCGTACGGCGTATGGTCCCAGTATCTAATAAAAATATAATTCTCGAAGAGCGGAATAAACATAATGGAATTTAGCTGTGAGCAGCGGTTATGAAGCCTGCATATACAAGTAACTGTAAAAATACTTAAAGCAGACAACATATCCTATAAGTGGTTAAACAATACCCAGAGCCTTTAATCGGCCGGAGTAGTGGAAGAAAATAAAAAAATAATGAAAAAGTACCACCGATAATTAAATATAAGTATCGGGCTCAGCGATCTCCAAGATCGAACGAATAACAGTACTGATTGCAATCGCGGGGAGACGTTTTACTGCCGCCACACTGCACAAGCAACGCCACTGTGCTATAAAAAGGAGTATGATAATGGATCTTTGGAAACGGCCGAGCACGACACATACGAAATATTGCAGTCTCGGTTTGATTGAGACTATTCATGAGCGGTAGTGAAATATGTTAGCTACCGCTCACGCCCTCTAGCCCCGGGTTCAGCAGAACTCAATATTAATAAAATCAGTAGTACACAATGTTAACCATCCCGAAGATGGCATGCATATGGCGGTGGACATGGAGATTAATCTCCCCCATGTCGTACGGCGTATGGTCCCAGTATCTCATACAAATGTATGCCCCGAAGAGCGAAATAAACATAATGGAATTTAGTTTGATAGCAGCGGCTATGAAGCCTGCATATCACAAGTAACATTCAAAAGACTAAATTGCAAAGCAGACAACATATCCTATAAGTGGTTAAACAATACCCAGAGCCTTTAATCGGCCGGAGTAGTAGAACCACTGAATCGAAAATTAAATAAGAAAACAATAAAAATGAAAAAGTGCCACCGATAATTAAATATAAGTATCGGGCTCAGCGATCTCCAAAGATCGAATGAATAACAGTACTGATTGCAAGCGCGGGGAGACGTTTTACTGCCGCCACACTGCACAAGCAACGCCACTGACTTGGCTAAATCTCAGTACTGCTTTTACGCATTGATCTTTAGGAGCCATCAAGCCCAGTCTTTATGGCTTTCAAATAGAAAACATATTACGCCGGTGCTAGTGGACGTGAGAGGTGTAACATCTTACAATAAATTTGCGTAGACATAGAAAATAAAACCGAGACTCTATTTTAGCATTTGTTGCTTACAATAGATTCCTTTTCAGATTGTATTGACGTTCACATCAGCGTTTGTTTAGTGTTGTTTGGCGGCTATAAACAATCTCCCGGACCTCTAGCTAATGGGCCTTTGTGATCATCAAGCTCAATATTTCTAGCTTTAAAGTAGCATACTGACTAATCTGGTGCAAAAAGACATCAGAGGTGATGAACTTTTAATATCAATTAAACCTATATTCCTACTTGTTTCCTCTTGTGTTTGTTTTTCTCTTCCCAAAGATCCTCTTCATATATTTGATAATTACATTAACCTTTGTTTAGTTTGGCGTGTAGGCTATAACATTCATCCGTACTAAGCCTAGTGAGAAGGGGGTGCGATGGAGGGGCGTAGGATGTGTTTTACCTTATATTACCCGTCATAAAAATGGCTCATTTGCTTGTTGTGTTTGGTTGCGTGTGTGTTGCTCTCAAGTGATGCACTAATTTGTAATTGTAAAGTAAAATAACTTTACAAACAAGATCGGTTTCAGTTTAATATGTTCTATATACGATGTTTATTTGTACTGTAGCATGCATTAAGTAAAATAATGCTTATTATTGCAAGGACAATTTCATTATACCCGTATGCACAACAGACATCACGTGATGAACATAACGGGTAACGTCACAATGCATTCTTAGTGCCGATATGTATTTGGAGGAGAAATAAGTTAATTTTAAACTGTGTTTATGTATGTGAAATGACCCCAGATGGAGATAGTCAAATATTTAACTCTAAAAACCAAGCTGAATGTCTAGTTAATACTTAATTGAGTACAGAGTTTATGTAAATTGTTTCCTATAAATGTGTGAATCTTGTACATGCTCAATGTACACGGGCATAACTTGGACCAATAACCTTAATTTACTTATTTACTTAAAGACATGGTATTTCGTATTTTATCACATCCAGTTTAAGTTGCTGCTTTATGAATGATGCAATAGCGAGATACGAAATTCCATATTTAACACATGTTTGTTTACATTTTTCCTCTCGTACACATATGGTTTCTCTATTGATGTATCCTATCAGTATTGTTACCTTTCCACAGGGATTGTATGACATCCATAGATCCAGTTTTATCAAACACGAACTTTTATATCCGTGTTATGTTTTTTCTGTGGTCTTTGAATGCTACGTTTCCTGTTAGACGTTTATATATGGATGTATGCTTAGATAAGTGTGATTCTACTTATAATATACACTTCGCGTTATCGATACTGACTTTGCACTGTAATATACAATGCATATACACTGTATCAGATAAACATACACACATCAAATAACACTGAAAACCGAACTCATAATTTAATTCGCAAATATGATGGATTATGGCAAAATAACAACAGCGTCCTCTTAACTAACACAATTACATGATGGTGTATGTTTCATTTCAAGAAGTTGTTTTAATGAAGTTCAAACGAGACTACAAGACACGAATCAAGTTACTTGAAGTGTTTACTATCGAAATGCAGCCTTTACGCTATGTTTTACTGCAGACACATTATGATCCATTTCATTCAAATTGGTATCCACAAATATCATATTGGGCGATCAGGATCTTGTTTGTTTAAATGCGTGATTTTGCTGACCCGTTTCCTGTGAATGCTACATTTCCTGTTAGAATGTTGTTTCTTTTATGAATACCACCCGGCATTGGTGCATATATACAGTTACTGGAATAACCATCGTGCATTCCGTGCTGGGATTTGAAGCGTCATGGGTGGTAGGCGTGTTATTCTGCAGATGACATCGCGTGCATTGTTTTTCAGCGATAATGAATCTATTGAGTTCTATGAATACAAAGCCAGCCACATACCGTTGAGGTTAACTCGATTCATGTTTGCCTATTTGTCAAGCATTCCATTAGCGTTCCCTCTATAGATAGATATACAAATTACCGCGGGAGACCATCATTACTGTCAAACAGCAGTTTTAGCTATGCATTTATAAGAATTAAGGAGACTGGGAAAATGTGTTTGTAATTATAGCACTTTAATAATTTCTCCATATTTATCTTAAAAGGTACAAGTGTATTTTGCTGTCCAGGGAAAAAAAAGTTGTATATATACGGTGAGAAATAATAACAGTACGTTTACATCTTACTAACATGCTGTCTTAAATACTGAGTCACGGATGTTTCTGGTATGGAAGGCACTTTTGAAATGTTCAGTTACAAATTACTATTACAAAGTTCAATTATTATTCCAGAGGATTCCAATGTTCAGATACATATTGAAATACAGAAAATGATAAAAATGAGATAAGAGGAATAATAATATATCTGCATTGTGCTTCAAACAATGGATTTGTGTATGTTTTGTTTTTTAACTGATTGATATAAACCAGTAGTCATATGCTTGTTCTTTAAATGTATTGTTATACAGTTAAAACCACTTTACTATAATAATGTTTTCATACAGTCTTAAAATAGTAAATCTTAAATTCAAATGTAGAAAAACTAATAGTAACCGAGAAACGCATGGTAATTAAATCACACATTCAGTCAGCTGTCCATTCTTATGTGCGTAACTCGTTCAATGGGACATTGACATATAATACATACTTGGACATTTCAGTACACACCAGTCACAGTGAAGTGGTTATAACCTGATAACAGCTAAAAACAAACGTATAAACTAAATAAGACCGTACATCAAGTTCACGTTCACCAACGTCTGCAATCTTTAAACACCCACCCAGTAAACAACACAACGTATCTATACACCAGACAGTGAGGATGCATTTCGTTCAGTTGATGATGACTTTTGTATTTGTATCAGAACGCCAAAAAATAATTTTATATTTAATCGTCTTCTTACTTGATAACACGTCAACGCATATTGTGAGAAATGATAGATTTCAAATGAGTACACTAGACACCATACAGGAACTGATCGTTCGGCACAAATATAAGAAATTAGACTATTTGTCTTTCATCCAAGTATTAACTGTATTTGTGACTGATTTGGAGATTATCAAAAAAAAAACAAGAACAACAGCTTGTTCTGTTAGTTAGCCCACAATGGCATGTTTAAACATTTGGAGGCAAACCAACGTTGTTGGAAAGGCAAACGTGAACATGTTTTACATTCCACGCGTATTTCTAAACCGCATTTGACCTTTTTAAATACTAATGTACATGATGTATATGTTAAATGTGTACGGTGTTTTTACTATGTTATATTTGTCTTTACATACATACTTTAATCTGTTCAAGAGATCACATCTATTACAGTTCCTCGGCCATGTTTTGTTTCATGCACATGCTTATGTTTAAATCGAAATCAATACACAAGAATATATATTTACAATTCAAACATTGAACTATCTGAGAAAAGCGAGAATAATATTTTGTTTGATGACGTAGACAACTTTTAACAGGTAAATTTATCCAAATGTAAATGCATTCATCAATTATCTGGCAACAGTTGTGCAGACACACAATTTAGATTTACCTCATTTATCCGTGCAGTCATGCAGTCGTAATCGTAGTATATGTTCATGGTAATAATACTTATGTTTACATACAACTTAGTAGCGGTTTTAAATAAATGTTTTTTTCCGGGACTATCAAGAAGTGTTCATATGATGGTTAAGAGTTAAATTTGTTAATTAATAATACTACAAAAAGGGTGGCCATTCACCTTTAAGACACCACCTCCCCTAAGAGACCACCGTTTCAATACCTAATGGTTTAAATCAAATAGCACACGTGGTAATAGACCACTTGTAATACTACAATTAGCGATCTTTTAATACTCATATGTTTTATACATTACGTGGTCCCGCCTTAATTCCATTAAGCGATGTAAAGCTTATATTACTTTTTTATAATGGATATCACTACAATATTACACGCCTAAAAACATTTTCTGCTGAAAATATGCTATTACCTGTTTAGAATTATGTTTTACTTTTACAACATACGAACTTTTAAGCCTATTTAAGGTTTTATTTCATACCCCACTCACCCCCGTTTTCGCTTCTTGGAGAGGGGGTTGGATGGGGTATGAAATTTAAGACATGTACTTGGACCACGTAATGATATGCAATTGTTATAATGCATATTCTCAATCAATGATAAGATAGATTTATGTTTTAGGAAACCAATACGTTTAACTTGACAAACCTTTTATGTTTGTGCTGTCATAGCTTGCCTTTATAATTATTGTTTGCTTATGTGCTTGTTTTTGGTTGACTGTGGTCTTTGAATGCTACTTTTAATCTTCGACTTTTATATCTACCTTTGATATAATATTAGTATCACAAAATGTACATGATATACATTAAAAAAGATGAACCGGTATGCTACTAAATATACAATTACATAAATTAGTTCATAATTAGAGTAAACAAACAACACACACGTAATACACGTCAACAATCAAATAATACCACAGAAACTATCAATAATTGAGGTTAAATACATTGCTTAATCAAAATCCGCGGGACGATCCTAAAGTGCGTGAAAAGTATTGATAAACAGCAGTGTCTCTTTAACATGTTATATAAATATAGTATGCCATCGTATGTTTTTGAATTCGACGACATCGCCTAAATGTGTATATAATCTTCACCGCCCTTTCCGTTGTTGTTTGTCTCTTTTATTGTATTATCAAGTCCTTGTTTGCAGTACAATGCGGACCTACGATGCCATTGCGTTCGGAGGCTGTGGTTTCTCTAGGACCCTATATCTCATTTGTGAATGTCTAGTATACTGTCCTATACTATTTTACAATTTTACGGGAATTCTTATAAAGGTGGTCGTCACTTACCAGTGTAAACAAGTCTACTATACGTTGTTATATCTAATTCGTATGAAAGTAATTACTAAAATGATCATCACCACGGTACATTTTGTTGACGCATACATTACCTCCTGTGGATATATCAAGGTCGAGTATAAATCATCACGTGATATCTTGATGATATGACATATCTAATCGGGTGATAGAAGCTTCCGGAACACGTTATGTTTATTAATAAGCACATACCTAATAGTTCTCAATACTAAATATGAATCAGACATATTGAGGAAGAAAAACTCCAAATATTTGTTTGTTTATATGCAAGCAGATTTAAAGACACAATAGTACTTGATAAATAAAGCAAGTTGCTAATTTTAATATTTCATAACTACCACAACAATGCGAATTGTCCCTTTATTGTTCACGTATGACATTATAACGTACATGCATATGACGACAGTGACACGGTATGATGATAATACATAGTAATACATATTTTGAATAGTGTATCGTATAAAGAGAATGACTGAGTATTTCATTACAAACACGTAATTCCAACTGTCATATGTTACGCCTAATCCCACACAATGTATGAGGCTGCTTCGATGTCGAAAAATAATATAATATATCGCTGTAATTCGTTCGTTGCAACGACGAGAAGAAACGAACTACTAATTAAATGTCCCAAAAAGTATTACTTCAGATCGATCACTGTCAGTCTGAACGTGCACATAAAATGAATTGTAGCATAGTTGGTGAAATTTCCTTTGATGAATGCAAAGCATTAAACTGTTTAATTTAGGGTAACTAAAGAGGAGTGGCTATACCATACTACAACTACCAGATAGTCACTCTGACGTCACGGTGTTACTAATTACATTCAATGGTATACGCCCATTTTGGTGTTTAAATAAGCCAACCCGCTGAAACCATACTCTATCTATTACTTATATGACAATATTTATAAACTGATTAGAACATTTTGTGGCATTTAGGCGGTTTCGAACGCCTGTAATAAATAGCATAAATTATGTCATGAAGCGTGTTCGCGCTTTCTGGTAAACATGGCATTCACTACCGGCGTTCCAAATCGCATAAACACCGACAATTTGCGAATCAGTTCTTGTATTTCTATCATTTTCTCATTGTTATGGTATCAACAATTATGTGCCTTTGTAGATCGGTAATGATAAATAAGAGCAAGACATATACATATCGTCATTGTATTTGCAAACCGCGGAATAGTCGTTTTCTATTGAGATACACCGGCTGCTCCGCCTAACATGTGAAGTTAAGTTAAACTTAGAACAATCAAGTGAATTTAAATAGTTCGTGTTTACCTTTTTAGTTTTATTTATCCTTTGTAGTCAATATGCCGATTCCCTTTGATATGGTCTTTATCGTCATTCAGTTATATAGCCAATGTATAATCATTGTTTCAAATTAAAATGTATTCACTCTTTGAGAGAAAAAAGTTCATTTCCTATTATTAGAATGTTTTAAACATGTTGTTTGTTAACAAATATCGTGTATTAAAATAAGCATAATAATTATGTTGCTGGACGTGTTTTTGAGATAAAGAGCATTATAACCCTTAAATGTCTGATCATTAATAGGTTTTGGAGAAAAAATCCCGTATTCGTAACATTGATGTACCCCTTGTTAATTGAAATGGATTATGCATGTATGCTACATGTAATAGAATACAATCATAGTCAGTAATAGTTAATGTTTTAAGTTAATTCTTAGACAAAAATAAAGGCAACACATCGTTTCATGTCCTTAACACATAATGAATTATGCTTGATTTCCATATATCAACAAAGGTATTCACTAACTATCAGTTAAGTGGGTTCATCAGTATGACAAATAGTTAAACACATAGTTAAACATTAGTATACATAACGAATAATAGCATGTGTTGTTTGTGTGTATAGGCGCTCTAAGATATGCATGTGTGAAAATGATACGCATAAACAACTTTAGGAAATGTCCTCAAATAAATAGTACATGAGTTATTAGTAGTGTGCGTTTACTTTTCATACTGAGTATTACTGACACGTGAACACTTACATTAAAGACAACCCGCCAAATAACCGGCAAAATTACACTACACAATTATATATCCAACCCTATAGACCGTGAGCCATACACTTTTTTGATACCATCTCAAGGGACAAATTCTTTCTAGTACCATGTTATTGAGTACCTTGTAGAGAAACAAAAAATCCATGATAGCAGTGTGAACAGGGTAGCTGATTCCTGTTATTAGAGTTCTCTCCCCCTTTTAAGCAAAACTCTTGTTTCTTTAAAAAAAATCGTTTTCGCTGAAACTAGAAGAGCTACAGGTCTAATATTTTGCATGTATTATGCATTTAGGGTCCTCTACCAAGTATTTATAAAATGGTGACCCCAGGGTCAAATATGGCCCAGCCCCGGGGGTAACATTTCTTCATACAGTTATATAGGAACTCTTTAAAAAATAAATGCTTTTCTCTAAAACTTAAGCGCTAGACGTCCCATATTATGCATGAAGCGTAAGCTTATGATCCACTAGCAAGTTTGTTAAAATGTTGACCCTGGGGTCATATCTGGCTCCGCCCCAGGGGTCACTTTTGTTCAAATCGTGACTCTGTGTCCAACTATGGCCCGGTTCTGGGGTTAAAGTTTTGCAAAGGGTTATATAGGTAAGTCCATAAAAATATTCTTTTTCTGATACTACAAGAGCTAGAGGTCTAATACGATGCATGTAGCATAAGAGTATCGATCTCTACCAATTTATTTTGTTAAAATGGTGATCTTATGGTCAAATGTCGCCCGGTCCCGTGGGTCACATATTTACATAGAGTTATGTACGAACGTCTATAAACATCTTCGCTGAAACTACAAGAGCTAGAGGTGTAATAAGCTATATGTCGCTTAAGATTATTGTCCTGTACCAAATAATTTAAATGGTGTCCCTTGAATCAAGCCTGGAATCAAATTTGGCCCTGTCCCGGGGGTCACACTATAACATTGAATTATATAGGAAAACATATTCAAACAGCTTCTCTATACTTCAAAAGATAAATAATAGTTCGCATGTACCATAAGCTTATGATCCTCTACCTAGTTTGTTCAAATGGCGACAATGGGGTCAAATATGGCCACTACGGGGGTCACAGTTTTACAGATTTATATAAAGAAATTGCTGTTTTTTTGTTAAAACATGAGAGCACGTTGAGACGAGTGGGTCTCTTGTTTATGGTTTGAAGTTGTACACTTTTCATAAAATCGCTTCAAAGTTTTAAGCGAACTGAAATATATAGAGAATGTGACTTTTGATAACGTATTCCATTATGAAGACTTAACCATGTTTACAAATCGCAAATCGTATACTGAATACACCACGAACTAAAATCACAAAGTAGACCACTGCATTTTCGACAAATTGCAAAAAAAAACAGAAAGAAAAAGAAAAGGCATTTTACGGTTTAACTGTTGATTTTTAGGTGTTTGTTATACAAATTTTAAAATAACCCGCCAAATTACGACAAAATTACACTAAAAAAACAGTTCATCTCATATAATAATGCATATATGTGTCGCTTAAAAGTATATGTTTATTCATGGGTTTTTGTAATATCCGTAATTAAATAAGTGTAAAATGAATTATCCATTTTTTTTTTTTTTGTCTGCCTGGTTAAAGCTTTTTATATTGTATCTATAGAGTTTTGATTCTCAAACGATGTAAGTTATATATATACCTGGTGGTCAGTAGGTTTAGAAACGATGTACATATGTTGCAAAATGTGTCTGTTGTTGGCGGGATAGCTACTTCCAGTAGCACCTGTATGTCGGATATAGCTTTTAGAGCAAACATCAGTAAACTAACCGTGATCTATCTCGATGCACTTAGTACCGATTCTTATCTGGAAGCGTTTACTTTTTTTATATCTTATATATATGTTATATTGTCACATTAAGTTATATTATTTAAATCAGATAATATGTAATGAGTATTCTTAATTGTCCTGTTTTATCCCAAGGCATTAATTGCCAAGATTATCAAAACAGCAATGAGCTGGGCATATATAAGTTGCAACTCGACATACATGAACTTGGTGCTAACTTGCTAGATAAGAGAGACCGGTGTGAACCCAGTTTCTTGGATATAACCTTTATGACGGATTTACATTTTAGTTGTATGTACTTTAATATAGTCATCCTGTTTGAGCGCATACAGCCTGTTGATGCATTGGATAGCACGGGGGACTTTAAATTCAGAGGACCCAGGTTCAAGCCTCACTGGAGCCAGTGAATTTTGTCGGTGTGTTCTTGGTCAAGACACTTTTACCCTCGTCCGTCGGATGGGGACGTAAATCATACGATCCCGTGTATCGCTTGTTTTTTTTCTCCCATCATGTTAAAGAAACATAGGTGTCTATTCGTCAGTAGGGCAGGTTCCTAAATGCCTATATAATATATCCCCCAACCCTTCAACCCCCCCCCCCCCCCCCCCTCCCTCTCTCTCTTCAATACACCTTCCTTTTTAGGTAATAATCATTCCACTTGCACTTGCATGCGCAAAAGTAGGGTTAATGCTTACTATCCTAGGTTAATTCTATACTCTAAATCAAGTACGGAGAACATCAAAACCTATGTTTAGATACATATCTGTTTAGATACATATCATAAGCAGGTGATATTGTAACAACTGCACCAATACTAACAAATAGTTGCCATGGTAAGTAGTTAGTACAGAGATCTGGGTATCACCCTAAAGATATTTCTTCGTCGACGCCGTGTGGTTCCCGGGCAAGAATATGACCACTGCATATCCAAGCATAGGGGTAACTTTTCCCCGAATTCATGTTAATTTTGTCAATTGTGTTCATTATTTTCATCATGAAACCTGTATTGTTTCAGGTGCTACTTCAGTGGTGGCAGTGATCGTGGCTCCAGAGAAAAATGGAGTGTTTACTAGAGAATTTGCAGCAACTCTGCAGTTCTGCAGGTAAGAAGGTTCTAGGCACATTCTGCACATTTTTATCTAGATGTTAATGAAGAGTGAGCCGGGTCGAATGTACATTCCTGTTGGCGCAATATAACATGTTTGTGTTGGTGCGCCGTAAAACCCCAATTCAATTCATCTTCGTCGATTTTTTTTTCAGTAACACAAAACTGGTTCGTGCAAATGCATATACTACTATTTTTACATGTCATATGCAGAATTCTTCATTGTGTTGTATATGTGGGGTAATTCAGGTGTAAAAATCCTTAAAATATGCATAAATTGTAATTAAAAAATACTAAAAAAACTTTTAAGATTTTGCGTTGCAATATGCAATGTTTAATTCATGTATTTATGTGTAATACATAATCCAAATGTGTAATCATAATAAGTATTGCGATGACGCATACACCTAAAAAAGACTTTTGTTAAAAAAAACAACGTTAAACCGCACATTTCCTTTATCTAGAATCCTTTGGACTATGTGTTGTCTGTGCAATATATGTATATATCCGAACATTTTAATACTATTTATGTTGCAGTTACTTTGAGGAAGGCTTATACTTCCAGTTTGGCATGTGTCTCAACTTATCAGGCTTATTAATGAACACATATGTGCAATGCCATGAACATTGCTTAGTACTTAATTTCATCAATATATCATAACAATCCATTTTCATATTATAATATTATTTAAATCATGTAGAAAGGTTGTAAATTACTGCTTCTTACAAGTTTACACGATTATTGTAAAAAATATTAACTAAACTAAATGCATACAAATGTGTTAATAGTGGGTGGGGTAAATTGACTTCTAATTTGAAGTAAAATAGAGATTTTAAACTGAATTTAGTGCTAAAAAAGAGCTCATTTACGCTTTATGTAACTGAATGAATTGTAAACGTAAGTGCATCTTTAAAAAATACATCAATAATTATTCACACAAGCATGACATTCAAAAATGGACATCAAAAACTTATATGAAAGCGCTACAATGATAACCTATTAATGTTCGATTTTTTTTTATATAAGCTACCTGTTCCAGACTGCTATCATGGAAAAATGTAATCTATATACATTGCTCTTTTCAAAAAGTGATGGTAGAATTTGTCCCTTGAGTTGGTAACAATATCGAAAAATTTGGGTCCTGGCTCAAGGCCTACTATCCAGGTGTTCAGGTCATAAAATAATGCATATGTGACGATTAAAGGTATGGGTTTATTAACGATTACATAATATATCCGACACTAAATATACATAAAAAGAATTATCAGATGGTACATGTAACTCTTAATTCGACGCTCCAGTTTGTGGGGTTTGGCCTGGCTGGTTAAAGCCGCTTATATCGTATCTATAGAGTTTGGATTCTCAAAGTATGTAAGTTATAAATTATATACTTGTTGTCAATATGTTTAGAAATAATGTATACATGTTCTAAACTGTGGCTATTGTTGCGGGATAGCTACTTTAACCCTTTATGTCTTTTAAGTACATGTACCATACATAGTCACGTAGTTACATTTGTGATGAATTCAAAACATGATTCGAATATATGAATTTACCAATTAAAGATCGCTTTCGATGTAAAGCTTCATTTTCGGTGTCCTATTTACACAGGTTCGTTTCTTACTATGAATATAAAAAATGCACGTACTAAAACGAAAGTAAAAAACACATATAGTTTAACTGTCGAGTTAAATTAAACACACACAAACAAAGAAGCTCTGCATACGGTTTTTAATATTTTAGATGACATTTTAGATGATATTTTAGGGTGCCCTTCAGATAAAATGACACATTTGCTCAGGTATGCGTCCTATTTTCAAATGACTTTCTTAAACACCGTCAAATATAAACGTGTTTATTTCACGTATTAATAAGTGATTTATTTAGTATAGTATCTGTATGTGATAACTTCGTGTATGAAGATTGCGTAGGAACATGTACCGATGCTGTATGTAAGAGAATGAAAGTTACAGCTTGAATCTTATCCATTCAGCACTTGAATCGTTTTATTATAAGTGTATGAAGTCAGACTGGCTATATGTATATATAACGCAAAACATTCATATGTGTATGTGTATTACTAGCGTTTTCTGTCTGTCACCTAATTATCTTAATATCAGTAGGAACAAAATAAAGACGTATATATTGGTTTGTGGTACTACGGAAACTGGCCAAACAATCAGTTTAGAAACTGATTATTTAGATTACCCTCAATTCTCACAATTCCTGGAGGAGATATTTGACAGACATCAGACTTGTTAAGTCAAACAGTTACGTTTGAGGTTGTCAGACTATATGTCTACATTCAGAAATAAATGTGAACAAATGAATACGTAATGAATTCGTTTCGTTTCATATATTTCGAAAAAGGCGTTTACTTTCTGGTTGTATAAACTAATTCAGAGATCGTATATATTTCCGATAATACCGAAGTTGCACACATGATTACATTGTTCTCTGCTCTCCTTTGCATTGACGAAAACATTCATGTTCCATTTCAGAGAAAATGAAAATAATTCGCCCGTAATGTCTCACACAATCATGTATTATTAACTATGCTACTTAAATTACTCCGTTTAGTATATTTAAGGTTATGTGTTGTCTTTTCTTTTTTTTCTTTTTTTTTTTACATGTGCATGTGCATCGTTTGCATGGAAGCTCGCATGATTTAATAAGAGACTTTAGTGTGGCGGCCGTAAAACGTATCTTCGTGCTTGCAATCAGAACTGATTTCTTTTCCGAATAGATCGGTGATAAATGCACAAATACGTTCGAATAGGAGGTTCCACTACTCCAGCCTTTTAAAGTTTTGCGTATTTTTTAATCGCCCTTAGGATAAGTCGTCTGCTTTGTAATTCAATAGTTTGACTGTTGCATGTACCTGTGATACGCAGGCTTCATAACCTCTGCTCCGGGCTAAATAGTTCGTCCATGGTTTTGTCGTTTAGGGCAAAGCATTTTGTTAGAAGATCGGAAATTTCGCCGATTGCTATAAAATACCACATTGGAGGTTTCATGCTCACCGTCATAAATTGTATATAACATCTTCTGGTAGTCTTGTTCGCACTATTGACATTTTAAATGTTGAGTAATGCACAACCCTGGGCCAGACGGCGTGAATGGGTGCAAGTGTTGTTCACTTCCGTTTATGAACCGTCTCATGCAAACCTAGACTGAAATATTGTTATGTGTATCATATATCGGTACTGAGTTTCTTTGGTGTGTTCTTGGAAAATACGCTTTCTCAGCGTTCTCTCTGTCGGATGGGGAAATTATGAAGGCGGCCCCGTGTATCGAAGTCGTGTCTTTTAAATAGTTGTTATATCAGGACAAGTAACGGCTTGAATATAATTTCTCCGAATTAATGATTCGATATTTGGCTACGCATCACCTACGATATGTTATCAATTACTCTCTAAGAAATAAATTATAACTCGTTTCTTTATTTTTTCTGCGATACTGGTTTCTATTACTCATTGTGACACAACCCAGATATATTGTAACAGTTACTAACGAACTATGTATAGTAAAGAAACTGTGAATCAAAACTACATTTTTTGTAGCGGATCGGCCAAGGCGCCGTTATATAGAAGGTATTGCACGTTTTCTATCGATAACGTGTTGCATGTTTATTCGAATTTATATTAGGTGGTCATGATTAGTTCTAACCATTGAGATCATAAACAATTAAAACAATGCGTGTTCAAAAAATATAGAGGAAGCCTTAATATAGCATCAGGCGGAGAAGCAATTTAAACTACTTCAACCCATCAACAACAACTCCATGTGACAAGTTAGCAAACATAGTACATCGTAATAAATGTTTCTTTCAAATTATATGGATTCGGAAATATGATATCCCACTGGATAAACATTTGTGTTTTCTCAGGATTGTGTCGTTCAGTTTCGACCAAATCGGTCTACAGTATTTTTTTAAAACCACACGAGCCTGCATCAAATTTGTCATTTATTGGCGTTGTTTCGTAAGCTCTTGATGATTCCTAGCCTACATGGCACATAACACACTTCTATTGATACGTATTTTTAGAAAAATCTGTACAGAATAAAAAATAAAATGTACAATATAACTCAAAGACCTAAGCTTTTGTTGGAACGAATTTGTTATTCAAAAGTATATGTAAATTCAAATGGAAGTCAATACGCCGCTACAATCGTTAGTAATTACACATTCGGAAGGTGTGGCATGGGGACAAACTGTCAACATTTCGACTAATGGTGCTGGCATTATTCTAACGTTCTAATGTACAGTTAAATCCCGCTTATATTAACAGTAATAGGAATGCATTATTTACTTAAATGTTCACAATTTTCTAAAAACGTTTGTTTGCTTAGTATTATATAAATAGATGGGAAAAATCCCATTCTCACATCTTAAAATTAACGATTCACCAACCTTACCTCTAATTAAATTGAGGGATAAATAGGTGTGGGGATGTGCAAAATATATTTATGGGCAAACTCAAAGGAAATATTACACAACAAGTGTTGAACTGATGTTAATAACTGTTAGTATTATGGCTTGATTTCATAATTAGTTACTTTAGATATATTAGGAAAAACATGAAACAGTCACAATTAACATTAATTATAACTGGCATACGTATCCGTTAATAGTAACGCTTAAACTCGAAACGCGTGCATCTGATTGGTCAATACATCCCGCTTCGTTCCCATATAAGGGACAGATACACTAAGGTTATCGAATAGTCCATTGTAATACTCTGACAATCGAGAATGGACATTTCTATATGTGATACTCCGACAATCGAGAAAGGACATGTCGATATGTGAAACTTCGGCAATCCAGAACGAACATGTCTATATGTGATACTCTGGCAATCGAGAATTGACATGTCTAAATGTGATACTCTGGCAATCGAGAATGAACATGTCTATATGTGATACTCTGGTAATCGAGAATGAACATGTCTATATGTGATACTCTGGTAATCGAGAATGCACATGTCTAAATGTGATACTCTGGCAATCAAGAATGTACATATCTATATGTGATAATCTCGCAATCGAGAACGGACATGTACATATGTGATAATCTGGCAATCGAGATTATACATATTTATATGTGATACTCTGGCAATCGAAAATGGACATGTCTATATGCGATATTCTGGCAATCGAGAATGGACATGTCGATACAACCTGTAAACTATAGCAACATTACGTAGTTAACAAACTCTATGTTATACATGTACTGTTGATTAATAAGTTACAAACATTAGTATTTCCATAATACCGTTTGTATACATGCATGTTTATATCAATGTATCAATTCATTCAATGCGGATACAGACGTGATTGTTTGCTTCTATGATTATGAATTCAGTATGCATTCGACCGGTTTATGAATTCGTTGTTGAAATTATGAGATTCAAGTGAATGAACAGCAGTGTCGAATGGTGACGTCACCTTTATGCAAACTGACGCGTTTCCGGAACATATCGTCTCCTTCGATATTTGACTCACTACGTCCGTCAACAATAAATATCATATGTCTACATCATAAGACCATTCAGTGCAATGTTTACAGATGGATGTATCAGATGTGCCGGTATGGCGAATGGAAATTTCTAAGCAGTATTTCTGCACATTGTCAAATAAACTTCAGTAGCAATAGCTCTTTAAAACAAACACCTCCATATTCTGTTTAAGGTAATTAGGCCAGTACTTATTTGTGTTAATTGTTTTCACCAAGGAAACGTTAAAAATAACAAGAAAGCGCTCAGTAGGTGACGTAAGACTAGTGTCATATTGTAAGAGCTTCGGATGCATGTGTACCAGACATAATCTTTGCAATCAATATTCTTGACAGCAGAACTTATTTTGATAATACATATTCACATGAGCGGTTTTATTTATCTTGATGCGTATCTCTTTTTACGATCTCTTTGTTATGTGTCTACACTAGGAATTGCAATCTAATGTTAAACGTTAAGTCGGAGTTGTATTGTCGTGGTGATTTACAGCTACTTCGATCGGTGGATTTATGTAAGAAAGATATTAGTTTAAATGCTTTATATCTTGATAAAAATTGTATTGAATACATTAAGCAAACAACTGTCGTATCTCTCTAGCAATAACACGTTTCATCATCATGCTTACATATTTTCTTTTGAATGTTTTATTTGTATTCATTGAGTTGTATACGTTTTCTCCTGGGCTGATTCCTTAATAATTGATATGAAGGAAATAGTTGACAATGTGGCTACCGCATGGGAAGGGTCAGTGTCACAATAGCCCAATGGGCGTTTTCCCACTCTCTGGCGTGCATCAAACCTCACCCGTACCTAATGTCATCCCAATAAAACGGGACAGTTTAAATAAAGAAGGATACACAAAGCATGTATAAATACAAACAAAGCCCAGAAAACCACAAAGTAAATACTCAGCGGCATGACAGAAGCCAGATCAACAAGCAATATATCATACAGGGCACGACAAGACACGATTTGAGACAAACATCCAACGTTACCCTCATTTCAGAGTTTAGGTAAGCGTTACTCAAAGAAATGGCAAAATAAATACAAAAATGTCTGACAATTGCTTCCAAACCGTTAGTTATAATGCATCTAAATTGCTTAAGCGTATTAAAATATAAGTGTGTCAAGCGCTTAGTGGAGAAAAAATAAAAGTGTACTCACTTTTTAATATTTTGATTGTTTGAAATTAAAATTCGCAATCTCACTGCAATTCTATTTTCTTCTTTGAGACAGTTAATTCCATGTTCCACTTGAATAAGCAAATGACGTTGCAATGTGGTGCACTTATATACCATTGTTCTGTTTGTAACGATATATATATTCGTTTGACTTACATCTGTAAATACTGAGTTTAGTTTGTAATTAAATCCAATATCAGCCTAACTTAATGAGTTTAGGTGTATGAATACTATAGTGTAAATAAAGACATTAGTGCAACCAATTCCATCAGTGTGACTTGCAAATTATACATTGAAATGGTTAAGTCATTGCTTCGAACTATCTTAAATATCCCTAATTGAAAAGTTATTGATCTGGTTTGTTTCAATTGAATAATTATGTTTGTCAAGTGATTCAAGCATTTTGTTGGAAACTTGGACCATACTCCGCTTGATTTTGGCAGGAATGACAACACCACATTCCATGTTCCATGTTAAAAGTCATATGATACCATCTTCGGGATGGCTCAACATGTTGTACTATTGATATTTTTAATATTGAGCAATAAAAATGGTTCATATTTATCGCGTTCGGCGGTTTCTAAGATCATTTTTTTTTAAACTGGTTGACTTCTTTCGTTGGACTGGACTGACACTTAAACAATCAAGTAGCATATGCTGTAGTATACATGTACTATGTGAAAGTGAACATTGCTATGATAGATAATTAAATAGTATACGTGTATCAATATTATAACATACACATCAGTACAACAGGTTTATCATTTAATAGCTAAAATGATCTCCAATTATTGACCTAATCGTAGCACTAGTACGTAATATGGATAAAGTGACGCCTACTCATAATAATGTTTGAGTGTTTACGACGTATTACATACGTATTACAATGTCATCTTTAGATTCCATTATAAACAAACATGTTCTCAGTCGTGTCATTATTGATACAAAATATCTCATTTACCGAAATAAATTTGTGAATACCACTCGATGCTTCATAGGGATGAACATATATTTATATATAAGGCATTGCAATAGAAAAGGAGATTGCCCTACAAGAAGATATACTAAATCAGCATAATACAACACAAATGGTAGTTAATTTGTTTTTTTAACAAAACACTTAAATGTAGTTTTGCCTATACCATATGTACCAACATACATTACGTGTATTGTTTTTTTCCGGCTTGTATTTGCTATTTTATTTCTTTCTTCTTCTTTTTCATACTTATCTTTTTCAGTGATTATGCATTTTCAACCAGTTTGTTGGTTTCTGGCAACACTAAATATAATTAGGTGTTGTGCCATATCATGCTTGCGTTTCGTGCCATATCATGCTTGCGTTTAGGTTTATATTTCTATTAAAACACCAAAGTGTACATTCTTCTGACGTGATAACTCGTCAACATATATTGTGAGCTATGTGGTGAATCGGCACAAATATAAGAAAAACTCCATTATATTGTATGCGTCTACCATCCATAATGAAGCAAACTGTATGTGTGACTGGTTTGGGGATAATCAATATCCATAGAAAGAAGAAAGTAGATGGAGACCACTTTCTGGTAGTTACGAAAATATCGACTTGGAGACAAAGCAAAACAGTTGGAAAAGAATAACCAAAATGATCGTTTCTGGCAATCCGCACGCATTTCTTATCCAGATTCGACTTTTTTAAATTTCATGTTTATGTTAATTACATACTGTCTTTTAAATATTGCATATTTATATGATTTATTTATATTAACAAATGCACATTAAACGCGTATCAGGAGAGCAATATCATACCTTCAGCAAACAATACTCACTACGGTTATTTTTTCGTTTACATATAATTATATGTATTACCATATGTTTTTTCTTTCATCGTTTAACAGACGACTCCATTCAAAACATAATCAAAATAATATCCGCCCGACCAATGAATGATAAGTTAAACATACGTAACGTTTTTCTCTTACTATCTGGACCACCCTGGTGTATCCATGCACCTAATTAATACCTACCGTCTAGAGGCAATGTAATAATCTTTTGACTGTAATGCTCTCCAAATAAAAAAAAAATCAATTTGCAATACGCTCACAACGCGTATAAAATTACATAATAGCGAGCTAATAATAATTTACAGCTACTTTGATC
This sequence comes from Cyrtodaria siliqua, assembly GCA_037043455.1. Classification (NCBI taxonomy): domain Eukaryota; kingdom Metazoa; phylum Mollusca; class Bivalvia; order Adapedonta; family Hiatellidae; genus Cyrtodaria; species Cyrtodaria siliqua. The sequence continues at coordinate 41,489 of JAWPHD010000715.1, read as the reverse complement.
GGTGGATTTATGTAAGAAAGATATTAGTTTAAATGCTTTATATCTTGATAAAAATTGTATTGAATACATTAAGCAAACAACTGTCGTATCTCTCTAGCAATAACACGTTTCATCATCATGCTTACATATTTTCTTTTGAATGTTTTATTAGTATTCATTGAGTTGTATACGTTTTCTCCTGGGCTAATTCTTTAATAATTGATATGAAGGAAATAGTTGACAATGTGGCTACCGCATTGGAAAGGTCAGTGTCACAATAGCCGAATGGGCGTTTTCCCACTCTCTAGCGCGTATCAAACCTCACTCGTACCTAATGTCATCCCAATAAAACGGGACAGTTTAAATAAAGAAGGATACACAAAGCATGTATAAATACAAACAAAGCCCAGAAAACCACAAAGTAAATACTCAGCGGCATGACAGAAGCCAGATCAACAAGCAATATATCATACAGGGCACGACAAGACACGATTTGAGACAAACATCCAACGTTACCCTCATTTCAGGGTTTAGGTAAGCGTTACTCAAAGAAATGGCAAAATAAATACAAAAATGTCTGACAACTGCTTCCAAACCGTTAGTTATAATGCATCTAAATTGCTTAAGCGTATTTAAATATAAGTGTTTCAAGCGCTTAGTGGATAAAAAATGAAAGTGTACTCACTTTTGAATATTTTGATTGTTTGAAATTAAAATTCGCAATCTCACTGCAATTCTATTTTCTTCTTTGAGACAGTTAATTACATGTTCCACTTGAATAAGCAAATGACGTTGCAGTGTGGTGCAACTTATATACCATTGTTCTGTTTGTAACGATATATATAATTCGTTTGACTTACATCTGTAAATACTGAGTTTAGTTTGTAATTAAATCCAATATCAGACTAACTTAATGAGCTTAGGTGTATGAATACTATAGTGTAAATAAAGACATTAGTGCAACCAATTCCAGCAGTATGACTTGCAAATTATACATTGAAATGGTTAAGTCATTGCTTCGAACTATCTTAAATATCCCTAATTGAAAAGTTATTGTTCTGGTTTGTTTCAATTGAATAATTATGTTTGTCAAGTGATTCAAGCATTTTGTTGGAAACTTGGACCATACTCCGCTTGATTTTGGCAGGAATGACAACACCACATTCAATGTTCCATGTTAAAAGTCATATGATACCATCTTCGGGATGGCTCAACATGTTGTACTATTGACATTTTTAATATTGAGCAATAAAAATGGTTCATATTTATCGCGTTCGGCGGTTTTTAAGATCTTTTTTTTTTTAAACTGGTTGACTTCTTTCGTTGGACTGGACTGACACTTAAACAATCAAGTAGCATATGCTGTAGTATACATGCACTATGTGAAAGTGAACATCGCTATGATAGATAATTAAATAGTATACGTGTATCAATATTATAACATACACATCAGTACAACAGGTTTATCATTTAATAGCTAAATGATCTCCAATTATTGACCTAATCGTAGCACTAGTACGTAATATGGATAAAGTGACGCCTACTCATAATAATGTTTGAGTGTTTACGACGTATTACATACGTATTACAATGTCATCTTTAGATTCCATTATAAACAAACATGTTCTCAGTCGTGTCATTATTGATACAAAATATCTCATTTACCGAAATAAATTTGTGAATACCACTCGATGCTTCATAGGGATGAACATATATTTATATAATAAGCATTGCAATAGAAAAGGAGATTGCCCTACAAGAAGATATACTAAATCAGCATAATACAACACAAATGGTAGTTAATTTGTTTTTTTAACAAAACACTTAAATGTAGTTTTGCCTATACCATATGTACCAACATACATTACGTGTATTGTTTTTTTCCGGCTTGTATTTGCTATTTTATTTCTTTCTTCTCCTTTTTCATACTTATCTTTTTCAGTGATTATGCATTTCAACCAGTTTGTTGGTTTCTGGCAACACTAAATATAATTAGGTGTTGTGCCATATCATGCTTGCGTTACGTGCCATATCATGCTTGCGTTTAGGTTTATATTTTTATTAAAACACCAAAGTGTACATTCTTCTGACGTGATAACTCGTCAACATATATTGTGAGTTATGTGGTGAATCGGCACAAATATAAGAAAAACTTCATTATATTGTATGCGTCTACCATCCATAATGAAGCAAACTTTCTGGTAGTTACGAAAATATCGACTTGGAGACAAAGTAAAACAGTTGGAAAAGAATAACCAAAATGATCGTTTCTGGCAATCCGCACGCCATTTCTTATCCAGATTCGACTTTTTAAATTGCATGTTTATGTTAATTACATACTGTCTTTTAAATACTGCATATTTATATGATTTATTATATTAACAAATGCACATTAAACGCGTATCAGGAGAGCAATATCATACCTTCAGCAAACAATACTCACTACGGTTATTTTTTCGTTTACATATAATTATATGTATTACCATATGTTTTTTCTTTCATCGTTTAACAGACGACTCCATTCAAAACATAATCAAAATAATATCCGCCCGACCAATGAATGATAAGTTAAACATACGTAACGTTTTTCTCTTACTATCTGGACCACCCAGGTGTATCCATGCACCTAATTAATACCTACCGTCTAGAGGCAATGTAATAATCTTTTGACTGTAATGCTCTCCAAATCAAAAAAAAAACTCAATTTGCAATACGCTCACAACGCGTATAAAATTACATAATAGCGAGCTCAGCTCGCGTCGCAAAGCGACGCGCGCGCAAGCGAGCTCTACGGTAACGCGAGTAGCAAATACTATGGGGAAAAAAACAGTGGTAAAAAAGTCAAAACACAGTTAACTCCCTTGTTAAGGGGAGGTCATGGCTATATTCGTTCCAAACGCAGTTAACTCCCATCTCTGTTTGGTATCCGGCCCACCTCTAATCGCGTTTGATCTAGTCCATTCAGTTGGCCAGTTACCAGACTTCATTGTAAATGTGACGTCATTACGTTTGGCAATTTATAAAATAATGTTGATTATTATGAGAGTCAAGGTAACTGTATTTCTACCTAATCTTTAAAATCTACTGCAGTATCGATAATACAATGTTTAAATGAAAACGCATCGCACTATAGATGTTACGGCAAAGTCGGTGGGTGGGGAAATTTTAACCACTGCAGTGCAGTCTGCTGTTGGCAAGTTTCCAAGTAATGTGCGCGTTTTTATTTAGAACTCAGATGTTGAACGGTGCTTAAAGATTTGCTTAAAGATTTAGTTCTTTTTATTACGTTCAACAGGGGTGGGGTGGGGTCCAATAATCTGAGGGGGGGGGGGTGGTGGGGGCGGGGTGAAGAGAGAGAGGGAGTGATCAGAGTAACGTGGCGCTTCCAACATATGAAATATACGCGAGGAATTAACGGAACAGCTGTAATGTATCATAGAATAACATACAGTGGTCTCTCTTCTTTTTGTATATGAAAGAAGACTGCGCAGGTCATGTTAGAATTAATGTTAAACATAGAAATAAACGTGATAATCCAGCCAGGAGACAAGTCAGAAATTGCACTTGTACTCTGGTGAAAATGAGCAGATACACAAATATCATAAATATACACAACTAAACGCATATCAACTGGAATTATTTTATTGTTTAAAAATAAAAATAATAATGTCATAAGAAACAAGACAGGAAAGAGTACATACTTTAATAGAATATTCTAAGTTCAAGGCCTGGAAAGTCAGATTAAAATGCACATGTTATTGTTATACTTCATATTGACTAACCAATTATTTCCATTGTAAAGAAATATAAAAAGATCGGACAGGAAAAGTAGCATTCAAGGAGGACAGTCAACCACAAAACATAGAAACAAACACGCAAACAGACAAACAAGAGGCAAAAAGTAATAATAAATACAAACGTCATCACAAACACAAACAGGTGGACAATAGGGCTACCGCCTTGGAACGGTCAGTGGCAAAGTAGGCCACTGGGGGTTTAAACCGGTTATATGGTGCACCAAACCTCACACTTACCCTACTGTCATCCCATTAAAACATGACAGTGTAAATAAAGAAATACCCGCCATGAACTATTCTCTAACCAACAAGGCAGCATCAATAGGCAATATAAGTAAAACACAAATATGCTCGTGTAAATATAATACAAAAAAAACAGTAGCCTAGAAAGCCACAATGAAGGTACTCAATGACTTGGCAAAAGCCAGGGCAACAAGAGAATAAACCATTAAGGGCACGATAGGAAAGATCATATATAAACATCAAACGCCACCGTTCCAATGGGCTTTAGGTAGGCGTCATCAGCCTGTCCGGTCATCGTACTATTAAAGAGGAAAGCATAGTGGCGAACTGTAAAAGGGTGTAAGTTTCAACCGATTGCCCATCACTAGTAACGCGCAGATGAATGATATAAGTTGGATCTTGATACCATCGTTTTTGCAGCTTATTAGCACAATTTTGAAAAATTATATACGCATCTAATTTCGAATACTTTTCAGTTTATGGAGCTAATTGCTCAATCTGGTGTGCCTGAATAGAAAATGGCTATTTTCTGGTCTAAACTGAATACACTGATGATATTTTATCTTTCTTGCACTATTTTATGATTTCATCATTGCCGACCTTCAAAGGCACATTATTATTTTTAATTTAAATAATAAAATAATTCCAGTTGATATACGTTTAGTTGTGTATATTTATGATATGTGTGTATCTGCTCATTTTCACCAGAGTACAAGTGCAATTTCTGACTTGTCTCCTGGCTGGATTATCATGTTTATTTCTATTTTTAACATTAATTCTAACATGACCTGCGCAGTCTTCTTTCATACACACAAAGAAGAGAGACCACTGTATGTTATTCTATGATAAATTACAGCTGTTCCATTAATTCCCCGCGTATATGTCATCTGTTGGAAGCGCCACGTTACTCTGATCACTCCCTCTCTCTCTCTCTTCACCCCCCTCCTCCCCCCCCCCCACACCCCCCCTACCCCTCAGATTATTTGGCCCAACCCCACCCCTGTTTAACTTAATAAAAATAATTAATTATTAACAACAGGTAAATAATGTGTATTTAAGTATTGATTCACTAATTTTCTGTATTGCTGGGGTTTAACGTCAAATTTGGTTGGCAAATTTACCATAAACGCAGAGTGAATGGAAAATGTACCATGAAGCTATTTATGGTAAAGTTGCCATTTACTACCACCGTTCAAACCACAATATTTACATTTCGATTGCACTGACTTTAAATGAAACACGTGTATGTGCTGCATTTAAATTCCCAGTGAAATAACACTTTTACGTTTTGGGCAGAGCTAAAGCAAACAAGTTATAGATTATTCGTTTGATTAACTTGAGAACTGTCGTAAGTTGCTATATAAAAGCTATATAAAATATTATCATAACCCGTAAAAATATAGAAATATTGAAAAACGGTAATATGAAAAACATAAGCTAGTTTAAAATTAGCGATAAGTGTCTTGGACTTCACACACTTTAAGGTAGCCTAATGTTTTGCATAGCCTGTCGAAAGATCTAAATATTGAATTAAATCCTTAAAAAATCAATTCTTCAATGGATTAATCTAGTTTTTCATTTGCCTGACTACAGTACATGCTTATTAACATCCATCTGCCAGGAAATATTTTCCTTTTTGCAGTGTTAAACAGTTGCTTCTTGAACATATATTTTTTAATTGGGTATCAACACATTATCTAAGGTTATTTGGAGCCGCCCCAGACAGAGGAGAAGGATATATCTAGGAATCATATAACCTTCAATACACGGGATTGCTCACTTTATTTCCGGCGCATCCTTGGCCGGGATAGTAAAGAGGCTGTGTCTAAAACTTTATCGTCTCTCACAGCTACAGGTTTGTATCCCACTGTAAGCTTGACTTGTCAAGTGAGAAAGTGTCAATAATCATGGACGGCTGGAGGTATTCAGTACTGGTTCTACCCAAGAAAAAAAATAGATCTGCTTCTACCACAAAAAAATAGACCGTCATATATAGCCTAACATGTGCGAAGAGTCTGCGAAATTAGCTGTTGTCCGGGACAACTAATTTACAAACAGGACAAAGCTATTTGTCAATCAAAATAAGTATAAAAGTCAAACAGGAAACACGATTTCGGCTTTTTCATTGATGTTGAGACAATTACTGTGACACCCCTATAAACGCTACGAGGAATTGATCAATTAATTGTATCTCTCTATGGAAGGTCGCAACAGGTCAACACCTCGTTTTTGATCGGATTTTGCCGAATTCTTTATTTTGTATAGAGCAACCAATCGGAACTGCCTCGTCGGATTCCGTCACTCGGGAATCCACATTTACCGAGTACGAAAATTGGCGAAGAGTTCCGATCGATAGAGCAACAGAACATTACAATTATACACGAACGGTTCGTGAATTATTCCATCCAATGAGAATAAAATAAACATCATCAATATGCGCATGTGTCGGTAAAAACGTGTTTCCGTTTGTCACAAAATGTCAATATTGCGGTACGTTACGAAGCCAAAAGAAACAGAAATTATGTTTCTTCTTGGCAAGTGGGTCCAGAGTGGCTTAAATGTACCGAAGATGGTAAAATGCAGTGCCTTTGGGGCACAGACAGAATCCGGAATAGACACTGATGGTTCCTTTGTAAAGGGGTGTTCTAGCATGCGTTAGACACTATAAAAACACATGAACAGTCAAAAATCGATGATGACTGTGACTTTTCAGAGAAAGACATAGGCAATCTTCTCTCTTTGTACACAAAATAATGAATAATGAATAAATATTGTGAAGACATCATGTTTGGCTTTGTTTACATATATCACTAGCAGGGCTTCTAAAATTTTAAAATGCAAATCGGTCCAGGTTTTTTACTGCCGTAAGAATCGCACTTATTTTGAAAAAAATCACTAAAATCGCCGTACCCCACCCACCATGTCAGCTGCACGATGCTTTTTTCCGTTTAGTCATTTATATAGAGAACTATTTAAAATTTATGTTTGTATTATATTTGTATTATTTATAACTTACTTTATCACAATTTGTACATTAAAATGATTGACAACATGTCTTCGCTTTACTGAATGAATAATTTTCACTCAATATTAAAGGGAATGTTAAAGGCAATGTAGCGACAATAAGTTTTTTAATGACGCATACAAATGATTCATTAGAGTAATAAAGCCTTCAGGTTTTAAAAGAAACATTTCGGGCAACCACTTTTCCTTTCAGGCAACCAATTTTTGTTGAAATGGTTGCCCGAAGGACAACCTTCGGGCAACCAAGTTCAAAAGGTAATTTCGCAGACTGTAATACAACATTCAAACAGTTTATGTCCACATCAAATAGACGAAGCTAAGAAATTAAACGCGTTCCCATGGGCACATTGTAACACTCAGTGGTGAAAGTAAGATCTCTAGAGTCAAAGTCTACCTGTCTGATAATAATGCTGTGTCACAACCGTTTCAGAAATTAAGACGTTTTAGACAAATGCTATCAATATCGTTTGCTGAATCGGTTATAAAACTGTGTTTTGAAAACACGTGGGTTTTTAGCTCTACTGATCAGAGATCAGCAGAGCTTATGCCGTGGTGCGGTGTCCGTCTGTCCGTCCGTAAACATTTTTTTGTAGCGACTACTCCTCTGAAACTACTGAATGGATTTTCATGAAACCTTACAGAAATGTTGCCCATGAAGTCTAGTTGATCCTAGCAAAAATTCATGTTGACGTGAAGAAATCCAAGATGGCCGCCAAATCTAAAAATCGATTTTTAAAAAACAAGTTTGTAGCGACTACTTCTTGAAAACTCTAAGTGATATTGATATGGGACTTTTTCTAAAATGATCAGCATGACATGATGTTGGTCCTTGTCGAAAATCGTTTTGATTCGACGTTAAACATGGCTACCATTAGTAAAAACTTGTAGCGACTTCTCATCTAAAACTACTTGACGGATTTTCATGAAATTTCACACAAATGTTGCTCTTGATGTCCAATTGATCCAAGCAAAACTTCAGGTCGGCCGGAAATTCAAGATGGCCGCCACAGCTAAATATAGATTTTCAAAAAACAAGTTTGTAGCGACTACTTCTTGAAAACTATAAGTGATATTGACCTATTTCTAAAATGATCAGCATGACATGATGTTGGTCCTAGTCGAAAATCGTTTTGATTTGATGTTAAACATGGCTGTCAGCGGCCATCTTTGTTTACATAGAGTTATCTAGTAAAAACTTGTAGCGACTACTCCTCTGTAACTACTTGACGGATTTCATGAAACTTAACAGGAATGTTGCTCTTGATGCCTAGCAAAATCTCAGGTCGGCCGGAAATTCAAGATGGCCACCATGGCTAGAAATAGATTTTCAAAATACAAGTTTGTAGCGACTACTTCTTGAAAACTGTAAGTGATATTGATATGGGACTTTTTCTAAAATGATCAGTATGACATGATGTTGATTCTTGTCAAAAATTATTTTGATTTGACGTTAAACATGGCCGCCAGTGGCAATCTTTGTTTACATAGAGTTATATAATGAAAACTTGTAGCGACTACTCCTCTGAAACTACTTGACGGATTTTCATGAAACTTCACGGGAATGCTGATCTAGCTATCAAACACCTATCAGTAGAGCTTCAAGGTCATTGACCTCTTGTTTGTTGTTGTTTTTAATATCTCTTTTATATTTTTCAGTGCCATTTCTGCCTTAAGCTGCACCCTTAGATGATGTCCTGAATGTTCAAGAATGTCCAAGAAAAGAATATATGCGTCAGTCTTCCATTGTTTGTGGTTGTTTATGACTGCGTTTTGCTTTAATAGTAGAACTCAGCATTAATAGCCTGCAACGGATGGCTTGAACTTGCAACCGAAATAAAAAGGACTGGATGTTCATGTACCATTAATGAGGCGCAATTATCTGTGGTTGATGGATACAAAAGTGGGAATAAGTGATGTACCAAACAATCAATTGTGGCCAATGATCAGTTATATAGTAATTGATATTAAGTTATGACATTCCACAAGAGATCATTGCAAAAAATAGAATTCTATTATCGCTGAAAACAAAAACAAAACTGTGAAACATACAAGCTACTTAGTCAAGAATCAGTCGGATCAAACCATCTTAAAATAGAACAAAATAAACTCCTTTTTTATAAACAAGGAAAGTTAAATTTGTTCGCGTACAATGCAGAGACGGGGAAGCGAATCCAAGCTGCATTCGTCTAGTGACATTGGTGAGAAGTGAGTTCAAGTACGTTACCCAGACATGATTTGATATTTTGTAGCGCATCTTGTAAGTGTCGATTCTTATAGACGACGGGAAGTATAAAGTATTTGTCTTACATCTTTTAACCAGGAATAAGTGAGTGGTCTGCTTCCACCACTAAAAAATGCTGACCGTCATACATAGCCTAAAATGTGCTGGAAAATGACGTTACACGCCAAACGAACGCCAAACAAACAAAAACGAGTTAAGTTTTATTTCAATTGCCCTTAAGAAAAATATTCTTGTCCGGTTCATGTCGTAAGTAGCACACACATCTATGGGTCCTTTATTCAAGGTCATGCAGTTTTCATGTCCAGTCATACTGAGTATTACTCCTAAACCCCTTCTTCTTCTTTCGAGTAAAGTACTAGGAACTTCATAGATCGTAATTAGCTCTTAAAATAATGAGACGCAACCTAATTTGGCTATCTGTTTTCAATAGACCGTGTGTTGCACATTAAAGTAATGTTTACATGTTCGAGGTCAGTGTGAATACTGATGTTCTTCTGGTGTTCATCCCAATAAGCTGTCCAATAATTTCAGATAATGAGATGAAACTGTTACCGTATCATTAATATATTGGGCGTGAACATCACTTAAGTTCAAGGTCAAGCATCTTACGCAAGACATTTTCCCTTAGCTGTGTCCGTCTGATCAGTGATATGGATGGTAAATAAAAGGTCCAAACTACCAAAGGCTATCCTGTCTGCATGTTAAATAATGATTACAATCTAGTAGAGCAGAGTTTCATCGCCTCTCACTGAGGTGGCTCTAATAACCATAATGTGCTGATGATTGTTTTCATTTGCGTTCCAGTGTTTTTTTTAATGAGCTGAGCTCGCTATGAGACAGTGCCTTATTCATATTACACAGCGGTTACATGTAGAATCAGACAGCAATATAAGTGTAGGCACACATCATATGGGTAGGTACTAAGATATAAAGTGACTGGAACATGGTTAAAACTCTATTAACGCTATTATTTATTGGTTTTGGAGGCCTTGAAGCCTATTCGTTGTGGCTTTAAAGCTTTAGAAAACGTATTAAGCCGGTTCTATCGGGTGTGAGACTTGTTGCATCTTATAATAACATTTAAAGTCAAAACAACCACGACTGCTACGTGACTCTCTTCTTTTGCGTTTGTTGCTTCCAGGGGATCCCGTTTTCTGAATGTGTTGACATTCACATACGCGTTTGTTAATTCGTATGTGACTTTTGTGAACAATATCGACTGGGGCTTTGTTATCAGCAAGTTACATTAGAATACTGCCTAAGCCTGTGTTAAGGGATATGAGCGGCGCTGCATTTGATCAGTTCTCAATACAACGCTTAAGTAAACATATACTTCTTCTTTTCCCTGTTGTGTCTCATCCATCAGATCCCTGTTTTAGAATATTTTGTTTATCAAACTAGTGTCTTTTTAGAGCTTTGTGGAGGCTGTCAAAGTCGTCCCAACCAAAATTCAGTAGTGTTATGGCTTATTGGTCTTTTATGATCATCAAGCTCATTTTATTTCACTTAAGTAGAACACCACTTAAACCACTTTATTGTCGTGCCCTTAATGGTTTATTTTCTTGTTACTCTGGCTTCTGCCAAGTCATTGAGTACCTTCATTGTGGCTTTCTAGGCTATTGTTGTTTTGTATTATATTTACACGAGCATATTTGTGTTTTATTTATATTGCCTATTGATGCTGCCTTGTCGGTTAGATATTAGATCATGGCGGGGATTTCTTCATTTACACTGTCCTGTTTTAATGGGATGACAGTAGGGTACGTGTGAGGTTTGGTGCACCACAGAACCGGTTTAAACCCCCAGTGACCTACTTTTCCACTGACCGTTCCAAGGCGGTAGCCCTATTCTCAACCCTTTTGTGTTTGTGATGTCGTTTGCATTTGTTGTTGCTTTTGCCTTCTTGTTTGTCTGTTTGGGTGTTTGTTTCTGTGTTTTGTGGTTGACTGTCCTCCTTGAATGCTGCTTTCCCTGTCCAATCTGTTTATATTTCCTTAAGCCTAGAATGAGATGTGTTGCACCTAATATTACCATGAACAAACCCAATTGCCACTTGTCTGTGTGTGTGTGTGTGCGTGTATGCGTGCGGGCGTGCGAGCTCGAGTGCGTACGTACTTGCGTGCGTGCCTCTTTGCCTGGCTGCCTTCCTGTGTGTGTGCGTGTGTGTGTGGGGGTGGGTGTTGCTTCCTACGGATCCATTTATTAGAACTGTTAAACTGAAATAGCATTTTAAAACGAGATCGATTTTAATCAATACTGATGAGTTATGTAAAACATTGCTTATCAATGCGTATGAAATTACTTATATCAGTTTCCGCGTTTATACTAGTCATCACGTGTTGAGCATAGCGGTTTTATGCCGACAGGTATTCGAAGAATAAATACATACATTTTAAATTGTGTTGATATAATTGTCATAACCCCAGATAGAAATAGTCAAAGATTTAACAAAGCGTGTATTTTATGTTTAAATATACAACATGTATATTTATTTATACTGTACATTTGATCACGTTTTCTGCGTATGCGTTATTATTAGTATCGTGAATGTTGTATGTATGCTATAGAGTATGTCATGAGAATGGTACAGACAGAGACAATGTATTTGTCGTCGCTAATCAAACGTAATATCACAAACTTATAAAAGTGATATTATATTGCACTAACTGTAGATCTGGCGTTATTACCCTTATACATGTATAACGTGTGTACGTGGGTGATTTGTGTCGCTTTTAGATATCCTTTATCGTTATTAATATACGTTCAATGTACTTCATTCTGTGAATGCTGCACATCCTGGTGAAGGATATAGCCTGGCGGAGATTTAATTGTATACTATCCTTTGTTTCATTAGGTTGACATTAATGTATGAGAAAATTCTGGAGCGCCCTAGAACCTGGCGTCCTTTATGCACTTGTGTTGTCTGTGGTGTCGCATAATTTGCTTATATTTTCCCTTTAACGTTTTGTTTTTGTTTTGTATGCGTGTTTTTATTTGACTGTGTCCTATAAACGAAAACAAATGTGTTTGTGGAAAAAAATGATATGGACAATTATATGTTATTTCGTTTTCGTTTCCCTATTTTTTCACTTTGTAGGATTGTACAATACAATTAATACCTGAACACGTTTTAAGGGTACGGGTATCGTATAATTATGATTTTATCAACGTTTCGATCTAGTGTTGTTACATATTTCAAACTCGTCCACGTTATTACCGAGCTTATGAACGAAACAATTTGTGCTATTAACAGATGAAACAACAGTGTTGGCTATATTTATAATTTACAATTTTAGCTTGTACTTGCCAGCGTTAAATAGTAACGTGTTTGCAATTACAATAAGCAGATTCCAGTGATATTATAGCAGTTCAAAAGGCGTCAGAACGTATTTATTACATACGGAAAGCCATCAGGATCGTTTCACTAATTCCTTTATTATCCGTACAGATACAGACCCAGTTGCGTTCAACTTCCTCAAAAATGCATTCCGTTTGCGTTTCGTTTGCGTTCCGTTTGCACTCTGGTTGCATTTCATTTTTTAAATCCATAAATCATTGGTGTTCTTGGATGCATTCAGCGTTTATAAACAAAACGATGCTTCATTTAAATGCGTGGAGCGAACGCAACAGAATGTGTGCGTTGAAATGCACAAACGGAGAAAATGCATTTGCGTTAGTTCGTTCAGCGTTTACCAATCGCAACATCTCTCAAGATTAAATTACGCATGATATCTAGCCATGCGATTTTTATCACGAGTCGGCGACTTATGTTTATGTGATCATATTGAAGAATGGGTCTTTTTGTTGATAATTACAAAATTACATGTATATGCATTGTACTCAAGACCTAGCTGTATACGTTCAAACGAAATTACAAAACGAATCAAGTTACTTAAGTCTGAATCGTCTTAGAAACATACACACAAATACAGATACAGCAACATATATGTGTCTAAACACATCTTGTAAATAAATATGCATGTCACAATTGCACGAACATGCTTCTTATAATTGTTCGCTTAGGCATTACCTTAGCTGTTTTACTGAGTGCTGCTGTATATCGGCTGATGCATCATGTCACACTGCTATTTAGCTTGTGAACCGCCGTCACATTCTCCATACAGCAAGCCCGGTCCGAGCCACTGGCCAGTCACCTTCCTGCCTGGATTGCACACTACCGCTTATGGCCAAGTCAAACCAACCACGAATGTCTCCCCGAACCCACTACGGTTGTCCCCCCTCCCCCACCCCCACGGATACCCCCCGGATGGGTATTTCTCAAAAAATACTACGAACTACTACGAATACATTACGGTTTAAGTACGGTTGAGTACGGTAACAGTAAAGAGCAGCAAGGTTGGCACAGGAAACACCGCGGTTGACATGTGTAAATGACTGGTACCACTAAGGTTCCACTACGTTTCGAGTACGGACTACTGCGGACAACTACGAACTAGTACGAACTAGTACGGACTAGTAAGGAATGTCACGAGCGTGTCACGGTTCCCCACGGGGTCCGCAATCGCGCAATAAAAAGACCTGCATTTCAGCAAATCGGCCTTATTCGCGATGAAACCGTACTAGATCGTAAAAGGATCTAGTAATAGGCCGTACAAGTTCGTATACAGATCGTACTAGACCATGCTCCAACCGTGAGATAACCTTACTGAAACCCTAGTGTCCTCGTAGTAGGTAGTAGTAGGTCGTGGTCGTAGTGGTCGTGGTCGTAGTAAGCCGTGGTCATTCCCGGTATGCCGGGAATGTTCTGCGAATTACTACGAATCACTACGAATCGCTGCGAACCCAATAAGGATGCTCTACGGATGGAACAATCGTGGTGCTGACCCCGAGAGTTTTGGACATGTCCAAAACTCTCGGGGTGGGTCCACAGATACATACGAACTACTACGAATAACTGGGGCATTAGCAGGCTCGATTCATGAAACAGAATAAAACGAAAATCACTAACCAGTTGCGAAGCTTATATAGTTTTATGTAATTAAATGTAAATCTACCTATTAGTTATGCTAGTATTGTTATTATAATCATATTTATTATTATTATGATTACTGATCTTGTTATTATGAATACTAACACTAGTGTTATTGAAGCTGGTATTATTATTCACTATTATCATTATTAGTATTATAACTAATATTATTATTATTATTTTATTTATTTAACTTTGATTTATTTGTTTATTGTTTGTTTATTTATTTTTCATTTAATATCATTATTATCGTTATTATTTATTGATTTATTTTATTATTATTATTATTAATTTTTTTATATTTTTTTTTATTATTTTTTTTTTTTTTTTTTTTTTTTTTTTTGAATATCTATAAAAGCTGTCTCCATGTTTTATTATTGATATATTACTATTGTTATTTTATTTTATTATTTATTTGTTATAGGTAATAGTATCCATTCGCGAAATATGTATTTATTAGACTATATAAAGCTATATGGAAATAACCTTTTTTTGCATATGTTTTCCTTCTTCTTCTTCTTCTTCTTCTTCTTCTTCTTCTTCTTCTTCTTCTTCTTCTTCTTCTTCTTCTTCTTCTTCTTCTTCTTCTTCTTCTTCTTCTTCTTCTTCTTCTTCTTCTTCTTAACCTACTTCTTCTTCTTCTGCTGCTTCCTCTTCTGCTGCTTCCTCTTTCTTTTCTTTTTTTTAGTGTATATGTCTATAGATACTTATATTATGCCTATTCTAACAAAAAAACAAAAAAAACAAGAACAATGATAATACATATATAATAATAATATCATTATTATTTATTTATTTATTTATTTATTTATTATTTTTATTTATTTATATATTTATTTATTTATTTATTTATTTATTTATTTAGTTAATTATTTATTTATTTATTTATTTATTTATTTATTGATGTATTGATTGATTGATTTATTTATGTATGTATGTATTTATTGATTTATTATTTATTTATTTATGTACATTATTTATTTATTTGAGAAAACCTATACTCCGCAAGCTGATGCGAGATACTAATAGTGTTGTTGCTTATGAAACAAGCACCTTACATTTGTCCTAGTCTGTTCTGGCTAGTGGGTGAACTGCTAATGCCATTTAATAATTTGCCATTTCTAAAACAATTGCGCATGTACCTTTAAAATTCAAGCCATTAATTCGCAATCAGTTTTACAATGTGAGCGGATTTCTGGCAAGTGTCCAAGTCAAGTGCACTGGTGGAATGCGTCGAATTAGGTCGCCTGCAAATTATACATTATACATGCCGGGAACCTCTGTACTTAACACGCTTACTTGCAAGGAATGAAAGGGTTATCCAAATTAATTACAAAGTTAACGTGCATTACAAAACTCTCTACCTCAATATGAGCACGCCAGTTTAAATTCAGAAATTATCCTAATTAACGGCAATATAAGCTGTATATGCTGACGTTACGAGACAAAGCATCCAGACGAAACACAAATCATCAAAATTCTGATTAATTTGAAACATCTTGAATAGAAAGTATGGCGGAATACTTATTAACAGAAGCTCATTATGCTATTGCAAACAAATAAGAAAATTGACCTCAAAGAAAGGGAGAAAAATTCATTATTTTACATAACATGATTAGATCAGACTACACCAATTACCAACCAATCAGCGGGCAGGGAAAAAGTCCCAGGGTAAATTCGGAGCTATTACACAGAATCTCTTAATTTTGATTAGTTGTCAAAGTAAACAAACCGAAAAATCTTGCTAAAATATTAAAATTCAACTTTTGAAGAGTACTTATAAAGGTTAAATCATACATTTGTGCAATGTATTCATGATGTGTTGCATAATCAAAGAAGGAATAATATTTTACATTTTCCTCATGTTTCTACATGCAAGTAGGTGGGTCAGCACCATCCGACCCAAACAGCTTTTTTAAAACATACTCAATGTATGGCTTCTGTATGTTTTTTGATACACGAAAATAGGTCTTTCATAACAAGTAATAACAAATACAGCTTCCTATATTAGGGAACTCAGTACAGAGCTTAGAGCTATAAGGTAGGCCTATGGAAAATGAATTATTGTAGTATGACCATGAACGAAACTACATACCGCTGTCATTAAGTTTTGGCCGGGAAAGGCAGAAAAAAATATTGCGCATGCGCAATTAAACGAATATTACAATTGCAGATTGAAGAAAAGCTAACAAAACCGTGAGTGCTGCCTCCCAATAACTTTGGCTATTATTGGAGTAACAGCCCGTATTATTAGGAAGGCACCAACTTGACAAACACACAAGAAAATATTATTCTTTATTAAAATGTTTGATCGTATATTAAATAGTTTTGGCAAATATTAGGCGCGGCTCCAAATAGCGGGTTGCCGGCAACACATACATATATGATGGCAGCCCTTAACATGTTAACAAAAGAGGGCATGGCCCATAAGCCTGATACCCTTAATGAAGCCCAAGTAGGCTTAAACAAAATATGAAGACCCGATAGGCTTAAACAAAAGACGGCATGGTACAACAGCCTTATATCCTTAGTGAAGCCCCAAAAGGCTTATATAAATGTTTATTCAAAATTCTAATTCTAAAGTAAAATGTTTCTTCATTTAATCACTTTAAAGTTATTTCTTTTCTAAATATTACAATAATGTGCACGACCGAACTAGGCATGATGCACCAACAATAAGCCCCAAAAGGCTAAATATTTCATGCTGTTATCCCGACCCTGGGGAACAGTAGTCAGTATTACATTAAACGAATATTACAAGTTCAGAGCTGGCTAACAAAACCGTGGGTGCTGCCTCCCAATAACTCTGGGTTTTATTGGAGTAATAGCCCTTAATAAGTTGTATATGTATATATGAACCAGTTTACTGTAATACTATTTAATTTACCCTACAAATAGTAAAGTTGAATTCGTAATACAGAGGAAATTAGAATAACCGAGAAGTCCATGGTTGTTCAATTCCATATTGCGTTCTCCGCCAGTCCTTATATATGTGACTATTTCGTTTCATGGGACATTGACACATATGCATCCGTTAACATTTCAGGGCATACCAGACATTTAAAGTGGTAAACAAACTAGCAGAACCGATGATAATCTAAATAAGACCAGACACATCTTTCGCGTTCACCACCATCTGCAATCTTCAAACACTTTTTCGGTAAACAAATCAGCATCATCTACACCCAGACAGTGATGATGCGTTTTCTATAAGTTTATTGATATTTGGCAACACTAAATTGAATTAGGTGTTGTGCTATGACATCTTTGCATTCAGTTGATGATGCCTTTTGTATTTGTATCAGAACGCCAAAGAGTACTTTAATATTGAATTGACTTCTTACGCGATAAGATTTCCAATATATTCTGATTAATGATATGCATTTCAAATGATCACACTGAACGTCATACAGGAACTGATGCATCGGAACAAGTATAAAAGGAACATTAGACTGTATTCGCCTTCCATCCATCTAGGAAAGTGTATTTGTGACTGTTCAGATGGGTAAGTACGAGGGCCGTTCAAATAGTAAGTGGACATTATTAATAGTTAATACATTTTTATGAATCCAGTAATTTAAATTATATGGCAATAAAGGTCTACATCTTCTATTTCATATCAGTAAATATTGTACAATTATATGAGTGTTTTCAGGAAATACGCGTTTTTTACACCACCACTGTAGCCGCCACGGAGCACGTTATTTGTGTGCATAACGTCGCCTTGAAAACCAATAACAACCTAACGTTATAAATGATGAAACATGTTATAAATAGTAAACATAATTGCTATTAATTTAGATTATTGTATTATTCATAGTTTGCATTAAAAAAACATTTTAAAGCAGTGTTGAATAATCATGTTTTCGAAGTAGTTCACAACTTCGGAAAGAGATCATATAAATTCGATCGAGTTTGGCATACATATTCAGATGTATTTAGAAAACATATAGCATAGTCATTACAAAAGACATATTTATTTAACATATACTGAACCAAACAGCTAAAGCACCAGTAGACAATACCTTTAATGTATCAACATATTATATACCGACTGGTACCGTTGGAGACGATTGTTTTAAATTTACAGACGTTATTGACAAAATATATGTCTCGATATAATACAATAAAGTTATCAAAAGCTAAAAAAACAAAAAAAAAACAGCAACAAACAACACCACTTAATGACAAGGAAATGCATTTTGCACAAAAATATGTACTACTATAGGATACGTATATGGTTTATTTCAGCATTTTGAATAATACTCCATTAAAAAGATACACATACATATATTCGACCTACCAGCAAATGATGAGTTAAACAGACGTTATGACTTTTCCTGTTTGGACTACCTTGGTGTATCCATGCAAATGCCAAATCGAACAAATTTGTGCATAATACCTACCGTGTTGATGTCATGCTCTCCACATCAAATAAAAGGCAATTTGCAATACACTCAACACGCGTAGAAAAGTACTTAAAACACAACCGGTAGATGCAGAATTAGAGTGCAGCATAATTGTACGTACAATTACAATAGGTATTAAGCGACAAAAAACCCGGCATTCCACAAGTAGGAAGTCGACTTGGCTAAAACTCGAAAGTGATTTTACTTATTGATCTTGTGGAGCCATCAAGCCCGGTCTTTATCGCTTTAAAATAGAACAGGTATTAAGCCGGTGCTAGTGATTGTGAGAGGTGTTACATTTTACACTAAACTGCATAGACATAGTAAATGAAACCGAGACTGCTATGTGTCATTCTATTCTTGCGTTTGTTGATTACAATGGATTCCTTTTCAGAATGTATTGACGTCCACATCATCGTTTATTTATTGTTGTTTGGCGGCTATAAACAATCTCCCCGACCTCAACTGAATGAGCCTTTGTGATCATCAAGCTCAATATTTCTGGATTTAAAGTTACATACCGCCTATGCTAGTGCAAAGAGATATCAGAGGTGATGCACTTTTAATATCAATTAAACCTAAATTCCTACGTGTCTCCTCTTGTCTTTGTTTGTCTCTTTCCAAAGTATCTCCTTTCAGTTTATTTTGATATTTGCCTTAGCGTTTGTTTAGTGCTGTGTGTAGGCTATATAATTCGTTCGAACTAAACCTAGGGGGTCGAGGGGCGTAGGATGCGTTATTCCTTATATTACCCGTCAAAAAAGGACTCAATTTCTCATTTGTGTGTTGTGTGTGTTTGCGTGTGTGTTGCTCCAAAGTGATGCACTAATTAGTAATTGTAAACTAAAATAACTTTAATAACCCAGATCGATTTCAATTTCATATGTTCTAAATACGATGTACGATGTTAATTTGTACTGTAGCATGAATTAAGTAAAAAAAGAAAGCTTATTAATGCCATCTAAATTACTGTTTCATTATACCCGTATACACTACAGACATCACGTGACGAACATAGCGGGTAACGCCACAAATGCATTTCGTAGTGCCGATATGTATTTGAATGAGAAATAAGTTAATGTTAAATTGTGTTTATGTATGTGTCATGACCCCAGATGTTGATAGTCAAAGATTTAACTCTAGTAACCAAGCTTAATGTCTGGTTAACACTTAATTTAGTACAGAGTTTTTGTAATGTGTCTACTATAACGAGTGAAACTTGTAAATGCTCAATGTACATGAGCATACCTTAGTTTACTTAAAGTAATGGCATTTCTTGTTTTATCACATCCAGTTTAAGTTGCTGCTTTATTGACTGATGCAATATTGATGTGGGAGATAAAAGAATCCATATTTAACACGTGTTTGTAATTATACCACTTTCTGATTGATAATTTCCCCATGTTTATCTTTAAAGGTACAAGTGTATTTTGCGCTCCGTGACACAGTTTCCAAGAAATGTCCAGGAAAAAAAGGTCGTATATATACGGTGAGAAATAATAACAATACGTTTACATCTTACTAGAATTCTGTCTTAAATACTGAGTCACGGATGTTTCTGGTATGGAAATCATTTTTGAAATGTTCTGTTTACATGACTATTACAAAGTTCAACTCATATTCCAAGGGATTCCAATGTTCAGATACATAATTGAAATACAGAAAGTGATAAAAATGAGAAAAGAGGAATAATAATATATCTGCATTGTGCTGCAAACAATGGATTTGTATGTGTTTTGTTTTGTAACAGATTGATATAAACCAGTATGCATATGCTTGTTCTAGAATAATATTGTTATACAGTTAAAATCAATTTACTATTATAATGTTTTCATACAGTCTTAAAATAGTAAATCTTCAATTCAAATGTATAACAAAAATGAGATATAGGGTCCTATAGAAACCACAGCACTGCAAACAAGGACTTGAATTTACAATGAAAGAGACAAAAAACAACAGAAAGGGTGGTGAATACAGGGTTACCGACTTGGAACGGTCAGTAGGCAATAAGGCCAACAGGTTAGCTTGAATCGATTTTATATGCGCACAATCCTCGCTATTATCCTGTCTTCAGCGCCCAAATAGACAATACAGTGTAAAAAAAATTACATCCCATCAAAAGGAATTCTCTAACAATAAAGTCCACATCCTGAGAAACTAACTAAAGAAACACATACAATATAATAAAACATCTCAGGATGTATCCAGAATCGTACTGAACAAACATAGTAGTTGCAGCTAAAAAAAAAAAAAACAAGGGTACGACCAGAAAAACCGAGGGGCGAAAGCTCATGCACCCACCTCCTTTAAATGGGGTTTCAGTAGGTACAATCATAGAGTCCCAAGAGGTAGTCCAGTCATCGCACAAGTGAAAAGTGAAGCGTAATGACTGAGGGGGGTCAATCACTAAACATGCAGTGCGCTGTAAAACCAATGGGTTAATATATCCTTTTCTGATGAAATTCCTGTTTAAATTTGTAAAGCGGTCAGGAAACCCGTCAGACCCCTTTAACTTTCGAAGTGTATTGACCACATCTACATAAAATGAGGGTTATGATATGCCTAGTCGCAGAAGTGTCTTAAGGTTGGTGTTGTACTTTGCCAGCAGGCCCTCGTTGCGGCGGTAGAATTTAGAGAAAGATATACGTAGTTTGTGATAACAAAAACCCTGCTGAAGAAGTTGTAAGAAATTGATTTCGATCATTGAAGTCTATAACATCATTACACGCTCTAGCAAATCGAATGAGCTGGGAGATATACACCCCGTATGAGGTAGCAAGAGGTACATCTCCATCCATGTGTGGATAGTTAACGATGTTAAAATTGAAATCATCTCTCTTATCATAGATTTTAGTATGAATACAATCATTTGAAATCGAGAGATGAAGATCGAGAAATGCTGCTACTGTATCCGAATTGTTGGCTTTACTCAACGTGAGCTCTTGTGGGTAAATGTTAGTAACCATTTGAGCAAAGAACGGATTATCAATATCGAGTATGTCATCAAGATTCCGAGAAGCATTATTAAAGGCATCAATAATTTCACCCTGTCAGGCAGGTGACAAACTCAACATAAAATCTCTTTCATAGCAGTACAAAAACAAATCTGCAACAAGTGGCGCACAGATAGTACCCATAGGAATACCAACAACCTGGCGGTAAATAGTTTTACCGTATCTTTTAACTAATAACATCCGAGAAACCCATGATAATTAAATCATACGTTTAGTCCGCTGTTCGTTCGTATGTGCGTAACTTGTTCAATGTGACATTGACAGTTAATAAAAACATCGACATTTCAGTACATACTAGTCACACTGAAATGGTTATAACAACTACAAATAAACGTATAAACTATATAAGACCATACATCAAGTTCACGTTCACCAACGTCTGCACTCTTTAAACACCCACCCAGTAAACAACACAACGTATTTATACACTAGACAGTGAAGATGCCTTTTCTGTAGGTTGCTTGACTAAATATAAATAGGTGGTGTGCTACGATATCATTGCTTTCAGTGGATGATGACTTTTGTATTTGAACGCCAAAGAATAATTTGACTTCTTATTTGATATCACGTAAACGCATATTGTGATAAATGACAGATTTCGATTTCAAATGGGTACACTAGACACCATACAGGAACTGACCCTTCGGCACAAATATAAGAGGAAAATGAGACTATACGTCTTTCATCCAAGTATGGAAAAGCAACCGTGAACATGCTTTACATTCCACAAGTATTTCTTAACCGGATTTGGCTTTTGTAAATACTAAATTAAATGTATATATTAAATTTATACGGTGTTTTAACTATGTTATATTTATATGATTTATTTGTCTTAACATATACAAGAGCTCACATCTATTAAATTTCCTAGACCACGTTTTTTTTCACGAACATGCGTAGGTTTATTTAAATCGAAATAAATACATAGCAATAGCTATTTACAATTCAGACATTGTAATACCTATGATAAGCGAGAATAAAAGTTAATTTCATGACGTAGACAATTTTGAACAAGTAAATTAATCCACAGTTAAATGTAGTTATCGATTATCTGGCCATAGTTGTGCTGCTATACAATTTAGATTTACCTCATTTCCCCATGCAGTCGGGCAGTGGTAAAGTAATATCTACGTCGTGCACATAATACCTATTGTTTACATACAACTAAGTAGCGGTTTTAAAAATATGTTTTTCTCCGAAGCTATCAGGAAATGTTCATATGATGGTTAAGAGTTAAACTTGTTAATAATTGATAATAATACAAAAAGGGTGAACATTCATCTTTAAGACACCACCTCCCGTCAGAGATCACCGTTTCAATACCTAATGGTTTAAATCAAATAACACATGTGGTAATAGACCACTTGTAATAATCCAATTAGCGATCTTTTAATACTCATATTTTTTATATTCACTTTGTGAATTTTATATGTGTTTTCAATTCCATTAAGCGATTGGAAAGCTTATATTATTATTTTATAATTGATATTTCGACAATAAAACACGCCTAAATACAATTTTTACTGAAAAGATACTATAACCTGTTTAAAATTAATTACAAAGTTTTAAGCCTATTTAAGGTTGTATTCCATACCTCACCCAACCCCGTTTTCGCTTCTTGGAAAAGGGGTTGGATTTGGTATGAAAGTTAATACATGTTCCCGGTCACGTAATGATAGGCAGATGTTATTATGCATATACTCAATCAAGGATAAGGTAGATTTTTGTTTTAGGAATAGCAATAATTTATACTTAACCCTTTAATGTTTGCGCTATCATAGCTTGCCTTTATAATTGTTGTTTGTTTCTGTGCTTGTTTTTGACTGACTCTGGTCTTTGATTGCTACATTTAACCTTCGACTTTTATATCTACCTTTGATATAATATTAGTTTCACACTATATACATGATATACATTAAAAAAATGGATCGGTATGCTACTAAATATGCAATTACATAAATTATTGCGTAATTAGAGTAAACGAACAACACCCACATAATACACGTCAACGCTCAAATAATACAACAGAAACTATCAATAATTGAAGTAAAATATATTGCTTAATCAAAATCCGCGGGATAATCCTAATGAGCGTGAATAGTATTGATAAACAGCAATCATTTATTATGTCACTTTGAAAAAAAGTCACTTTATTTTCAGAAAATAATACCTCTGCAAACACTTATAAGAATTAAGTATTTTAGTAGTTTATATAAATATAGTATGACATCGTACGTTTTTGAATTCGACGACATCGCATACATGTGTATATAATCTTGAATGTCTACTATACTGTCCTATACTATTTTACAATTTTACGGGAATTCGTATAAAGGTAGACGTCGCTTACCTGTGTAAACAATCCGGTCTACTATACTTTGTTATATCTAATTCTTATGAATTCGTATATATAATTCTTAAAATGATCATCACCACGGTATATGTTCTTGACGCTTATATCATCTCCTGTGAATATGCCATATCTCAAGGATCAAGGTCGAGTCAAAATCATCACGTGATATACTGATGATATGACATATTCAATCGAGGTGATAGTAGCTTCCAGAACTACTGTTTAGTAATAAACACATACCTAATATTTCACAAAGATAAACAGGAATCAGACGTATTGAGGAAGAAAGGCCCCAAATTGAAATAATTATGTATTGATATGCAAGCAGATTTAAAGACACAGTGGTACTTGCTTAATAAAGCAAGGTGCTAAATTTAATATTTGATAACTACCACAACAATATGAATTGTCCCTTTATTTTCCGCATGTGACCTCAATCTCTACCCAGGGTTGTCGTTCCTTGCATACGTATACATCTATGTCAACGTCTCATCAAATACCAAGAATCTTGGCAAACGATGCAAAACGATGGAAATGCAAAATTTCTTGATTGCACTAATTTGTTTCTGAATTAACTTTATATGAAATGCTTAAATTACAAAAGAAAACATGTTTCGGAAATTATTTAAATATTTTGGCATATCACTCCGCCGTCAATACATTCATAATACGCACCACCAAATCGTTCACACAGGGTTACAGTACAGCACTTTCCTTACCAGCACTTTCCAGTATCACATAGCTCATATCAACCTACCTTAAATTAAATTACTAATTTAAAATATATATCAAAATTTAGAAAATAATTCGTGTTTCTTTCGATTGTATACGTGTCAATAGGCAGCCGATAGTTGGTGGTGTTACTGTGTTGAAGTTCTGTTCGCCATTTTGATATTTTAGCTATGGTCATGTGACAAATCTTTCACATAGGTTTACAGATAGATTTACAGTACAGCATTTTGCTTACCAGCACTTTCCAGTATCACATAATCAGTCCACCACCGAATTTCGGTGTTTAAATAAGCCCACTCGCTGAAACCAGACTCTATCTATTACTTATATGAATTAATAAATTATTTAGAACATTTGTGGCATTTATGCGTTTTCGAACGCCTGTAATAAATAGAATATGCCATGAAGTGTGTTCGTGCTTTCTGCTAAACATTGCATCAACTACAGGCGTTCCAAATCGCATAAACACCGACAATTTGCGAATCAGTTCTTTTATTTACATTATTTCCTCATTGTTATGGTACAATGTACCAACAATTACGTGCCTTTGTAGATCGGTAATGATAAGTAAGAGCAATAAATATACATTTGCAACTCGCGGAATAGTCGTTTTCTCTTTTGCGTACGCAGTTAGCTCCGCCTAAAATGTAAAGTTTAGTTAAAATTCGACAAATCAAGTGAATTTAAATAGTTCGTGTTTACCTTGTTAGTTTTATGTTTCCTTTGCAGTCAGTATGACGATTCCCTTTGATATGTTCTTTATCGTGTATTAATTATATAGCCTATGTGTACGAGATTGTTTTCGGGTGTATATTATCATCGACATGACCATGTATATGTTACAGTAAAGACAGATAAAAATATCGGACAGGGAAAGCAGCATTCAAGGACGACAGTCAACAATAAAACACAAAAACAAACACGCAAACAGACAAACGAGAAGGCAAAAGTAATAAAAAATGCAAGCGACATCACAAACACAAAAGGGTTGATAATAGGGCTACCGCTTTGGAACGGTCAGTGGCAACAAAGGCCACTGGGGGTTTAAACCGGTTCTAGGGTGCACCAAACCTCACACTGACCCTACTGTCATCCCATTAAAACAGGACAGTGTAAATAAAGAAATCCCCGCCATGATCTAATCTCTAACCAACAAGGCAGCATCAATAGGCAATATAAGTAAAACACAAATATGCTCGTGTAAATATAATACAAAAAAAAAATAGCCTAGAAAGCCACAATAAAGGTACTCAATAACTTGGCAGAAGCCGTAGCAACAATAGAATAAACCATTAAGGGCACGACAGGAAAGATCATAGACAAACATCAAACGCCACCGTCCAAATGGGCTTTAGGTAAGCGTCATCATAGAGTCCACAGCCTGTCCGGTCATCGTACAATTAAAGCGGAAAGCATAGTGGCGAACTGTAAAAGGGTACACCACCAAGCATGCAGTACGTTGCAAAATGATAGGGTCATAACCTCTTTTGATAACCTTTTAAAACGTTTAGCAAAGATAGTATAAAAATGATCATGACCAAGAATCTTACGAAGTTTATAAATCACATCACCATAGAAGTCAGGTTGTGATAGTCCTTGTCGCAGAAGAGTCCTTAAATTACTTTTATATTTGAAAAGAAGATCAGGGTTACGATAATAAAATTTTGCAAAGGTTTTACGAAGTTTATGGTAACGGTTACCCTGATTGAGTAGCTTTTTAGTTATACTAAGATTACGAATATTAAAGTCCTCAACTCGAGTACAAGCTCTTGAAAAAACGAATAAGTTGAGACACATATACCCCATAAGAAGTTGCTCGGGGAACATCCCCATCCAAGTTGGGGTAATTAACAATGTCAAAATTAAAATCATCTCTCTTGTCATATATTTTGCTAATTATTTGACCATTTTTAATCGAGAGATCTAAATCAAGAAAAGAAGCGTTATTATCAGATATATTAGCTTTATTAAGCTGAAGTTCTTTAGGATAAATATTATCAACCATAATTGGAAAGAAAGGGTTGTCAATGTTCAGTATGTCATCCAGATACCGAGAGGTCTCATTAAAAGCTTCAATAACATCTGCCTGGATATCTGGTGAAAGACTCGACATGAAATCCCTTTCATAGCAAAATAAAAACAAATCTGCGACAAGTGGTGTACAGTTCGTACCCATAGGGATACCAACAATGTGTCTATAAACGGTGGTACCATACCTGACGAAAATATTATCTAATAGGAATTTGAGTGCTTCACAAACTTCATAGCAAAGACAGATAAAACTATCGGACAGGGAAAGCAGCATTCAAGGACGACAGTCAACCACAAAACACAAAAACAAACACGCAAACAGACAAACGAGAAGGCAAAAGTAATAAAAAAATGCAAGCTACATCACAAACACAAAAGGCCAAGTTCACATAGTATAATTGTCTAAACTGCCGTTAGTAAAAAACGCTTTAATATTATTACATTCCAAAAATCTAGTATTTTCTCTAGCGAATGTTTTTTGAATAAGAGAAATTAGCTTGTCTTTAATAAGATGATGTGGTAAGGTTGTATATAGTGTAGAGAAGTCATAAGTACTAAGTGATGAAACTTGACCTTTATTGAACATTTTATCAAGAACGTCTCCTGAATATTTTATAGACCAAAATAAATTAATCCCAGAGTTTTCATAAGTTTTATCACAATATAGTTTAACGTGATATTTAACGGCAGTAAGACAAGAAGTTAAAAGTTTGGAGATGTTTCTTGTGGTGCAGGCACTAGAATTAGAAATAAAGCGAGCCTTATACGGATTTTTATGTAATTTAGGAATCCAGTAAATGGTAGGCAGTTTATTTTGCTAATCGTTTACACCAGCCTTGAAAGTAGTGCACCGAGTGATATGTGCGGAAACAACATCATCCGCAGTAGAATTAACTGGAGTATACGAAGTTGGACAAAGGCTGGGTTGACAGTTATACCCATAAACAATATACGGCATCGATATTACAAGTTAACGTAATATCATAGCAAATAAAAGTCATTTGATCGGTTTATACGACGACGTGAAGTTCGTTCGTATCA
Source organism: Cyrtodaria siliqua (assembly GCA_037043455.1). Taxonomy (NCBI): domain Eukaryota; kingdom Metazoa; phylum Mollusca; class Bivalvia; order Adapedonta; family Hiatellidae; genus Cyrtodaria; species Cyrtodaria siliqua. Next base: position 13,634 of record JAWPHD010000715.1, on the reverse strand, counting down.
GGCGAGTGTTTGACGGCAAGATGAAAGCGTTGTCTAGAAAGAGACTAATAATCAAACCAAAAAATAGCATGCAGCAGCTATATTTGCTGACATTCAATACATCATATTAGTTTGGGATAAAGTGATGATGAGGATAGGATACAATAGTGTGTAACACGGGTTAACAGTATTTAGCCATGCGTGCGGTGCTGGCCAAGATCACCTCAGTGTTAGCGTGTGATTATTGTTCCAAATTAAAATGAATTCACTCTTTAAGAGAAAAAAGTACATTTCCTATTATTAGAGTGTTTTAAACACGTTGTTTTTCATCTAAAATTGTGTATTAAAATAAGCATACTATTTATTATTATTATTATTATTTCTTTTGAGATAAAGAGCATTACAACCCTTAAATGTCTGAACATTAATAGGTTTTGGAGAAACAATCACGTATTCTTAGCATTGACGTATCCCTTGTTAATTTAAATGGATGATGCATGTATGCTAATAGTATACAATCATAGTCAGTAATACTTAATGTTTTAAGTTAATTCTTACGTTTTAGACATATATAAAGGCAACACAATGTTTCATGGTCCTTAATACATAATGAATTATACTTGATTTCCATATATCAACAAAGATGGTTACTAACTAATCAGTTAATTGGGTTCATCAGTATGACAAATAGTTAGACGACTAGTTATACATTATTATACATAACAAATAGAAGCATGTGTTATGTGTGTGTGTATAGGCGCTCTAAGATATGCATGTGTGAACATGATACGCATAAACAACTCTAGGAAATGTCCTCAAATAAAAAGTACATGAATAATTAGTAGTGTGCGTTTACTTTTCATACTGAGTATTACTGACACGTGAAAACTTACATTAAAGACACTAACTCGCCAAATAATCTGCAAAATTACACTACACAATATCCAGGTGTTCAGGTCATAAAATAATGCATATGTGACGATTAAAGGCATGGGTGTATTAACGAGTACATATCGTATCAGAGACTGAATATGCGTAAAATGAATTATGAGTTGGTACATGTAACTCTTAATTCGACGCTCCAGTTTTGGGGTTTGGCCTGGCTGGTTAAAGCCGTAAATATCGTACCTATAGAGTTTGGATTCTCAAAATATGTAAGTTATATATTACGTACCTTGTTTTCAGTAGGTCTAGTAATAGTGTACACCTGTTTTAAAATGTGGTTGTTTAGGCGGGATAGCTACTTTAACACGTTATGTTTGTTAAGTACATGTACCATATATAGTCACGATGTTACATTTGTGATGAATTGTTAAGTACATGTACCATATATAGTCACGATGTTATATTTGTGATGAATTGTTAAGTGCATGTACCATATATAGTCACGATGTAACATTTGTGATGAATTGTTAAGTACATATACCATACATAGTCACGATGTTACATTTGTGATGAATTGTTATGTACTTGTACCATACATAGTCACGATGTTACACTTTTGATGAATTGTTAAGTACTTGTACTATACATAGTCACGATGTTACATTTGTGATGAATTCCAAACATGGTGCGAATATATGAATTTACTGATTAAAGATCAATTTTGATGTAAAGCTTCGTTTTCGGTATCCTATTTACACAGGATCGTGTCTTACTATGAATATAAAAAATGCATGTACTCAAACGAAAGAAAATACACATATAGTTTAACTGTCGCGTTAAATTGAACATAAACAAACAAAGAAGCTCTGCTACGGTTTTAATATGTTATATGACATTTAGATAATATTTTAGAGTGCCCTTCAGATAAAATGACATAAGAGGTATGCGTTCTATTATCAAATGACACTCTTAAACACCGTCACATATAAATGTGTTTATTTCCTTATTAATAAGTGATTTATTATCTGTATGTGATAACTTCGTGTATAGAGAGTGCTTAGGTAGATATACCGATGCTGTATATAAGGAAATGAGCGTTACAGCTTGAATCTTATCCATGCAGCACTTGAATCGGTGTATGAAGTCAGACTGGCTATATGTATGTATAAGCCAAACGTTCATATGTGTATGTGTATTACTAGCGTTTTCTCTCACTGTCACCTAATTATCTTAATATCAGTGCTAACAAAATGAAGACGTATATATCGGTTTGTGGTACTACGGAAACTGATCAAACAATCACTTTGAAACCTGATTATTTAGATTACCCTCAATTCTCACAATTCCTAGAGGAGATATTTGACAGACATCAGACTTGTTAAGTAAAACAGTTGCGTTTGAGGTTGTCAGACTGTATGTCTTCAAACGCCCGTAAAATCAATTCATTTCCGTAAGGGAACACCCGCATTAGCTTTCTCCGTGCGCTATTCACCTACATTCAGAAATATATGTAAAAAAACCGGATACGTAATGAATTGGTTTCGTTTCATATATTTCGTCTAATAAGCTGACTTTCTGATTGTATAAACTTATTCAGAGATCGTATATACTTTCGTATATACTTTCGATAATACTTGGTGAAGTTGCATACTTGATAAAATGGTTCGCTATTCTCCGTTGCATCGACGAATACATTCAATGTTCCATTTTAGAGAAAATGAAAATAATTCGTCCGTAATGTCTAACATAATAATATAGTATGAACTATGCTACATAAATTCCTCCGTTTAATATATGTATGTTTATGTGTTGTGGTTTCTTTTGTTTTCTTGTTTTTTACATGTGCATGTGCATCGTTTGCATGGAAGCTGACGTGCTGTATTAGGATACTTTAGTGTAGCGGCCGTAAAACGTATCCTCGTGCTTGCAATCAGAACTGTTTTATTTTCGAATAGATCGGTGATACGTTGTTTACTTTTATTTCGAATAGGAGGTTCCACTACGGTAAGCGTTCGTTGACTCCCCTTACAATCATATTCTTCTTGACTCTCCTCAGTGTAAGGGTTGGAGCATAAATGGGCGGGGCTCACTGATATTGCAACACGGCGTTGGTGTTTGTTTCATGTTGGAATGGGAATTAGTATGAACCGCAACGACTGCATATGCGTAACTGTAATCTGAAGTTGTTAATGAATCCACCTGAGTTTCTATACTACAAACACATAAGTATACTTGTTGAAAATGGGATCCTTTGGAAGGACATAACGAATCTAAGTGGTAGACATATGCTCGTTTTTATTCAGTCCTGTTTATGAAAGATAAAGATAAATAACAGTTTATTTTCGATAAACGTTACCCAGTATAATAGTAAGGTAACCCACTACGTTTGTACCGACGAGAAACGACGAGATATTTGACTTGCTCCGACGTCATGCAGCGCCTCCGTCGGCGCTGGTTAACCTTTTTTTATTAGTAAGTTCATATCTCAAAAACTGCTTAACATAATGCAGTGAAACTTCATACATGTATTTGGGATAAATAGATCACATGGCACGCACAAGCTAGATAGCTCTATTTTAACAAAGTTATTGCCCTTTTTGTACTTAGTCAAATTGTTTTAAATACGAGTATATGTAACCTAATAACCTGTTTAACCACTGGACCGATTGGACTGAAACGTCACATATGTGTTCGGTATCAATAAATAGCATGACATGCGCGAGTCACATAATCCTGCAACATATTTTATCAACGTCACATATGTGTTCGGTATCAATAAATAGCATGACATGCGCGAGTCACATAATCCTGCAACATATTTTAGCACAGTTATGCCCCCTTTTTTACTTGGACAAAATGTATTCGGCATCAATGAAAAATATGCCACTCACAATTCATGTAACGCCGAAACCTTTTTTGGCACAGCTATGCCCATTTTTAACATATGCACATGTGTGTGCATTAACAAACCTTTGATATATAATGGACTATCCACGGAGTCGCGTTATATAAAACCGTCTCAAGAGTTTGTAATCTATACATTGTAACCACATTGTCAGTTAATTCCTTCATAACAATTATTAAAGAATCAGCCCAGGAGAAAACGTATACAATTAAAGACAGTCTGTGAGACTAATAAAACATTCAAAATAAAATATGTAAGCAAAATACTAATACAACATTCAAAAGAAAATATGTAAGCATGATGATGAAACGTTTTATTGCTAGAGAGATACGACAGTTGTTTGCTTTATGTATACTGTGACATGTGTACCAAGATATAAAGCATTTAATGTAATATCTTTCGTACACAAATCCACCGATCAGAGTAGCTGTAAATCACCAAGACAATAAAACTCCGACTTAACGTTTAACATCAGTTTGCAATTCATAGTGTAGACACATATCAAAGAGATTGCAAAGCGAGATACGCATTAAGATAAATAAAACCGCTCATGTGCATATTTATTATCAAAATACGTTCTGCTGTCAAGAATAGTGATTGCAAAGAGTATGTCTTGTACACATGCATCCGAAGCACTTACAATATGACACTAGTCTTACGTCACCTACTGAGCGCTTTCTTGTTATTTTAAACGTTTCCTTGGTGAACTCAAGTTTACAGTAGAAGCGGTCGAACTAGCTGAAGCTCTTGCAGATATACGTATTTTAACAAATCAATTAGGAACACCCTGATCATTTACCGCATGTACAATGTGCCTTTTCTAGTGCTGTAATATATTTAAGTCCTTAGAAGTCAATGGTTAGAACAATTTATTAGAGGGAGTGACTACTGACCCGAGAAGGGTACTATTGCTCGAGGCGGAACGCTGAGGGTAAATTGTTCTAATCCATTGACTCCTAAGGCATTAAATAGTTGTTTTATTATATATCATAAAATATAACAGTTTTGATGCTGCGTCACTGACACAGATCCACTATTGCACGGTCACGTGACGCTGCGGCACTGAAACAGATCGACTATTAGACGGTCACGTGATGCTGCGCCACTGACACATATCCACTATTCCACGGTCACGTGAAGCTGCGTCACTGACACATATCCACTATTGCACGGTCACGTCATGCTGCGTCACTGACACATATCAACTATTGTACGGTCACGTGAAGATGCATCACTGACACATATCTACTACTGCACGGTCACGGGAAGCTGCGTCACTGACACAGATCCATTATTGCACGGTCACGTGACGCTGCGGCACTGAAACAGATCGACTATTGCACAGTCTCGTGACGCTTCGTCACGCTTCGTCACTGACACATATCCACTATTTCACTGTCACATGACGCTGCACCACTGACACAGATCCACCATTACACGGTCACGTGACGCTTTGCTGTTTGTTTTTAAAAAAGAGCATCACTGACAAAGATGTACTACTACACGCTAAATTTACTATTGCAAGGTCACGTGACGAACTATTGAACAGTTGGCATATTTCCAATGACAATTGTCAAAACTATTTAATCACATGTGACTGCTTCTAGACCAGTGAAAGACGCTTATATTTAATGATATAAAAATAAAATTAGATATTCAAGTTGAACAAGAAATTTAGCATTAACAGAGCATCCAACACACGGAAACAAGCAACATGTAAAACGATAAATACAAGCATAAAATGATACAGACGTTACTAGTTGCTGGCAATATTTTTTCATATTAAATGTTTAAAAGATCAACTGTAAATTTACAGTATGGCCAAGCCAATCTTGTTTTTTATTTATTATTTTTATTTTTTTATTTTGAGTATGTCCTCCTACACCAACCTTTTGGCAAAAAACAAAAACAAAAAAACACAAAAACATATCGCTTCCGACCTGAAGTGTTTGAAGTGTTTCCCCAAGGAAATAAACTAAAGTATTACTTCGACAAATATATAACTGAAATTTGGTTCATGAAAAATAGTTTCATGTTTACGTTTATTTTGTTACCCATCTACTACCCTACGATAATGCTTAATAAATTGTTAAACAACTAACAAAAACAAGTACTGGCATAATTGCCTTAAACATAATATGGAGAGCTATTGCTACTCTAGTTTATTTGACAATGTGTAGAAAGAGTGAAATATTAAATAGTGCTTAGACATTTCCATTCGCCATACCGGCACATCTGATACATACGTCTGTAAACCTTGCATTGAATAGTCTTATCAGGTCGACATGTGATATTTATTGTCGACGGAAGTAGTGAGTCAAATATCGAACGGGACGATAAGTTCCGGAAACGCGTCAGTTTGCATAAGTGTGACGTCACCATTCGACACTGCTGTTCGTTTACTCCATAATTTAAACAAAGAATTCAAAAATGCGTACTGAATTCATAATTATAGTAGCAAATAGAAGCAAACGATCACGTCTCTATCCGTCTTGAATACATTGATCCATTGAAATAAACATGCATGCATGCAATCGGTATTATGGAAATACTAATGCGTTTAACTTATTAATCAACTGTACATGTACAACATAGTGTTTGCTAATCAATTACGTAATGTTCCTATATTTTGCAAGTTGTATAGACATGTCCATTATCGATTGCCAGACTATCACTTAAATAGATGTCAATTCTCGATTGCCAGAGTATCACATATAGACATGTTCATTCTCGATTGCCAGAGTATCACAAATAAGCATGTGCATTCTCGATTGCCAGAGTATCACATATAGACATATCCATTTTCGATTGCCAGTGTATCACATATAGACATGTCCATTATCGATTGCCAGAGTATCACTGTGAACTATTCGATAACCTTTGTGTACCTGTCCCTTATTTTGGAACGAAGCGGGATGTATTGACCAATTAGATGCACGCGTTTCGAATTTAAGCGTAACGATTAACAGATCCGTATGCCAGTTATAATTAATGTTAATTGTGACTGTTTCATGTTATTTTTAATTTATCAAACGTAACTAATTATGATATGCTTATTATCAAGCCAAAAAACCAATATTTCTTAATATCAGTTGAAAACATATTATGTAATATTTCCTTTGGTGTTTGCCCATACATATATTGTGCACATGCCCACACCTAATTATCCCTAAATTTAGTTAGAGGTACAATTGGTGAATCGTTAACTTTGAGTTGTGAGAATGAGATTTGTCCCATCTCTATGAATTGTATTGACTGTCAGCGCTGACGATATATGATACTATGCAAACAAATGTTTTTTAGAAAATAGAGAAAATTGAATTAAAGAATGCATTTCCATTACCGTTAATATGAGCGGGATTTAAGTGAGGTAGACAATACATGAGAGCATTAGAATAATGCCAGCACCAATTGTCTGTCCGAATATTGACAGTTTGTCCCCATACCACATCTTCCGAATTTGCTATTATTAACGATTGTATCTGCGTAGTGACTTTCCTTTGAATAAACATGTAATTTCGAAAGACAAATTCGTTAAAAATAAGTTTAGGTCTTTGAGTTACATTTTACCTTTTATTTTTTCGTCTGTACACGTATGTTTAAAAATACGTATCAATAGAAGTGTGTTACTTGCGAAATTGTATTTGCCATGTAGGTTACGAAATCATCAAGAGCTTACGACAAAACGCCGATATATGACAAATTTGATGAATATCGTGTGATGTTAAAAACAAATGTATACCGATTTGGTCGAAACTGAACGACAAAATATTGAGGAAAAAAAATTGGATATGTCAAGAGAGATAGTTTATCTCTGAATCCATATAATTTGAAAGACAACATGTACTACGATAAATTCTGTTTGCTTGCTTGACACATGGATTTGCGGATGATGTGTTAAAGGAGTCTGAATTGCGTCTCCGCGTTATGCTATATTAAGGTTTCCTCAGTCTGTATTTGTTTGAACACCCACTTGTTTCAATGATAGCATGACCTCCTTATCTAAATTCGAATAAACATGCAACACCTGATCGATAGCAAATGTGCAATACCTTCTATATAACAGCACCCTGGACGACCCAATACACAATTTGTAGTTTAGTTTCACAGTTTCTTTACTATACATAGTTCGTTAGTAACTGTTATGATAATCTGGGTCGTGTCACAATGAGCAATAGTAAGAAGTATTGCAGAAAAAAAAAGAAAACGTGTTGTAATTTATTTCTTAAAGAGTAATTGATAATATTTCGTTGGTGATGCGTAGCCAAATATCGAATGCGTAATTCGCAGAAATCTTAGTCCAGACTTTGCTTGGCCTGGTATAACACCTAATTAAAAGACACGACTTTGATACACGGGACCGCCTCCATAATGACCTCACGGACAGAATGCAGAAAAAGCGTATTTTTCAAGAAAACACAATAGAAACTCAGTACCGATATATGGCACATAATAATATTTCGGTCTAGGTTTGCATGCGACAGTTCATGAACGGTAGTGAACAAAGCTTACCCCCATTCACGCCCTCTGGCCCCGGGTGGAGCATTAATCAACATTTAAAAAGTCAATTATACGAACAATTCTTCCAGAAGATGTTAATTTCGTATAATTTATGACGGTGATTATGCAAACTTCAATGTGGTATTTTATACCATTCAATACCTATTGGGGTAATCTCCGAGTTTCTAACAGAATGCTTCGCTGTAAAGGACGAAACAATTTACACTTCAAATAGTAAAGTCGAAATCTTAAAGGAGATCAAATTAGAATAACCGAGAAGTCCATGTTGTTAAATTCCATGATGCGTTTGCTGCCCGTCCAAATATATGTGACTATTTCGTATGGGACATTGACATATAATACATCCTCCATTAACATTTCAGTGCATAGCAGACATTTAAAGTGGTAAACAAACTAGCAGAACCGATGATAATCTAAATAAGATCTGACACATCTTTCGCGTTCACCACCATCTGCAATCTTCAATCACTTTCTCAAATCAGCATTATCTACACCCAGACAGTGATGATCCGTTTTCTATACGTTTATTTACATTTGGAAACACTAAATTGAATTAGGTGTTGTGCTATGACATTTTTGCATTCAGTTGATGATGCCTTTTATATTTGTATCAGAACGCCAAAGAGTACTTTAATATTGAATGGACTTCTTACGTGATAAGACGTCCGATATATTCTGATTAATGATAATATGCATTTCAAATGATCACACTGGACGTCATACAGGAACTGATTCATCGGAAGAAGTATAAAAGGAACATTAGACTGTATTCGTCTTCCATCCATCTAGGAAGGTGTATTTGTGACTGTTTTAATGATTAAGTACTAGGGCCGTTCAATATTACGTAGATATTATTAATAGCATTTTTTATAAATCGAGTAAATTAAATTACATCACAATAAAGATCTACATTTTCACTTCCATATCAGTAAATATTATACAATTATGTGATTTTTGTTTTCAAGAAATACGATTTTTTACAACACCACTGTAGCCGCCACGGAGCACTTCATGTGTGCGCTATGACGTCGCCAAACACGAAAACCTACGTTATCAATAAAGAAGTTATAAGCATGACAAATAGTAAACATAATAACTATTAAATTAGATTATTGTAGTATTCATAGTTTGCATTAAATACATATTTTAGGGCATTGTTGAATACTCATGTTTTATAAGTAGTTCACATCTTCGCATTGCGTGGTCCGACTATTAATATTCATAACCCATCCAACCCCTTCTCCCTTCTCCGAGAAGCGAAATCGGAGTTGGCTGAGGTACTGTTGGCGACAGGTGATTTGAATGATTTTTTAAGTTTACAGTCGTTATTGACAAAATAATTGTCTCGTTCAGAATGAAATTTCTTTTGATTTATTGATTGTTATTATTGAGATAATAAAGGTATTGTCTACTGGTGCGTTAACTGATTGTTTCAGTATATATCGGTATTCTTAATTTATTAACACACATATCTTGAAGAAAATAAGTAAAATTTAAAAATGTTAAGATTTTATATTCAGTCATTTCGTATCTGTTCTACCCAGATACGAAATAATAAAAATATGAAAATAGAAAAATCGCCTGGATCTTGAAGAAAATATGTAAAATTTAAAAATGTTAAGATTTTATATTCAGTCATTTCGTATCAACTTTTTTGTTTTATTAAAAGTTAATATTGTTGAATATTTTATGAACGTTATTTGCATGACATCGTCATTTTCAACGTAAAAGCACGGAAGAGTGCCTTAACTTATTTATAATTATCATAATTGTCCTTGTTTAATATTTATAGAATGTCATAAGTGTAATTTTGGAATACCATTGACAATGCTACTTTAGTTTTGTGTATTTTTCCCGACGAATTACCTTTCATTTAGATATTCCCGAAATACACTTATAAAATAATGACGTCTCATTTTGCACTGCTCCGCAGATGGGTGTTTCATCATATTAGATAATTCATTGCAAGGTTACAAGAAACGGAGTATCGAATTTCAGTTTAAATCAATTGATTTCCTTTGAGTTTGAGTACAAAGTATATGAATCTTAAAGATTTACGTCAAAAAATGAATTCGATATCGAAAAAGTCCACGTATTATTTGAACAGCCTTCGTATAAGGAGACCACCTTTTGGTAATTGGAAAAAAATACCGACTTGTTTCAAAACATGTAAACAATCCAACACAGTTGGAAAGGATTAAAATTGACATGTCTTAAATTCCTCGCGAATTTTTAACCAGATTCGAATTTTCTACATTGAAAGGTATACAAATCAAAAAAAGACATGTAGTATTCATAGACCACTGTCAGTCAAAAATAATTATTCAACACAAACAATACCTACCAGGTTAAATATAAATAAAGTATGCGATACGAAGAACATAGCGAGTTAACAATTAAAGTACCGCCTTGGAACGGTCAGTTGGAAAATGGCCCTGTAGTTTAAACCAGGTTCATGCGTGCACACAGCCTCACTCTTATCCTATATTCATCCCAGTTAAACGGAACGGTGTAATTGAAGAACTCCCCGTCAGGCTATACCTAGGTCTACTATACGTCGGTTTACGTTTTGAATTCAATTAAACTGTAATTTGGAAAAGCATGTGTAAATCAGACAAATCTTTAACGGGCGTACATTATGTTTTCGTGAAAGTCTCTTGGAATGACTTAAGCTTAACACATGTCCATATTTAAGGTTTCAAAAGCTAACAAACAAATGAACAAATAAACAACACCACTTAATGACAATGAAATTCATTTTGCACATATATATGTGATACCATAGGCTACGTATATGGTTTATTTCAGCATTTTTGAATAAGACTCCATTAAAAAGATACTCATAAATATATTCGCCAGACCAACAAATGATAAGGTAACCAGACGTTACAACTTTTCGGTTCCCAGTTGGACCACCTATCCATGCAAATGCAAAATCGGACAAATTAGTACATTAGTATACAGGACGTGCAATAACCGTGTTGATGTAATGCTCTCCATATCAAATAAAGGGCAATTTGCGAAACACTCAACACTCGTAGAAATTAAAACACAGCAGGTAGATGCAGAATTAGAGTGCATCATAAGAGTACGTACAATTACAATAAGTATATGTCAAGATATTAAGAGACAACTAAAACGGCATTCCACAAGTAGGAAGTCGACTAAAACTCAGTAGTGTTTTTATTTATTGCTCTTTTGGAGCCATCAAGCCCAGTCTTTATGGCTTTAAAATAGAAAATGGAGGTGTTACATCTTACAATAAATTGCATAGACATAGTAAATATAACCGAGAGACTGCTTTGTGTCGTTCTATTATTGCGTTTGTTGCTTACAATGGATTCCTTTTCAGAATGGATTGACGTTCACATCAGCGTTTATTTAGTGTTGTGTGTCGGCTATAAACAATCTCCCCGACCTCAACACTTCATGGGCCTTTGTGATCATCCAGCTCAATATGTCTGGCTTTAAAATAGCATATCGCCTAAGCTGATGCAAAGAGATATCAGAGGTGATGCACTTTTAATACATATCAATTTACCTAGATTCCTATTTATTTCCTCTTGTGTTTGTTTGTCTCTTCCCAAAGATACTCCTTTAAGTATATTTTAATAATTACATTACCCTTTGTTTAGTCCTGTGTGTAGGCTATACAATTCGTCCAAACTAATCCTAGGGGAGGGTCGAGGGGCGTAGGATGAGTTTTACCTTATATTACCCGTCATAAAAGGACTCAATTGCTCAATTGCTTGTTGTGTGTGTTTGTGTGTGCGTTGCTCCCAAGTGATGCACTAATTAGTAATTGTAAACTAAAATAACTTTACAAACCAGATCGATTTCTATTGAATATTTTCTACATACGATGTTAATTTGTACTGTAACATGCATGAAGTAAGTAAAATATGCTTATTAATACAACGAAATTACTGCTTCATTATACCACGTATACATTACAGACATCACGTGATTAATGTAGCGGTTAAACGTCACAAATTAGTATTAAACTGTGTTTATGTATAGATCATGACCCCAGATGGTGATAATCAAAGATTTAACTCTAATAACCAAGCTAAATGTCTGGTTCACATTTAATTTAGTACAGAGTTTATATGTCTACTATAATGTGGGAAAATTGCAAATGTTCAATGTACATGGGCATACCTTCGACCAATAGCCTTAGTTTACTTAACGTAATGGCATTTCTTGTTTTATCACATACAGTTTAAGTTGCTGCTTTATTGACTGATGCAATATCGATGTTCGAGATAAGAGAGTCCATATATGGTTTCTCTATTGGTGCATCCTATCAATACTGTTACCTTTTCATTCCACATGGATTGTATGACATCCATAGATCCTGTTTAATCAAACACGCAATTTATTACCGTGTTTTGTTTTTTCTGTGGTCCTCGAATGCTACATTTCCTGTTAGACGTTTATACATAGATATACTTATTTTGTGCTTGCTATGAGAAGTGTGCTTCTACTTGTATTATATACTGCGCGTTATTGAAATACTCCGAAACTAAATTTGCACTGCAATTTACAATGCATATATACTGTATATGATAAACATACACATATCAAATAACACTGAAAACCGAACTCATAATTTAAGTCGCAAATATGATGGATTATGGCAAAATAACAACAGCGTCCTACTAAATAACACAGTTACATGATGATGCATGTTTTCATTTCAAGAAGTTGTTTTAATCAAGTTTAAACGAGACTACACGACGAATCAAATTACTTAAAGTGAATTCAGCCGTTATTTTATGTTTTACTGCAGACATATTATGAAAATTGGTATCCATAAATATCCTATAGAACGATGAGGATCTTGATTGTTGTTTGTTTTAAATGCGTTATTTTGCCGACCCGTTTCCTTCGAATGCTACATTTCCATTTAAAATGTTGTTTCTACCTTTAAGCATACCACCCGACATTGGTGCATGGATACAGTTACAGGAATAACCATCACGAAGTCCGTGCTGGAATTTGAAGCGTCAAGGGTGGTAGGCGTGTAATTCTACATATGACATCGAGCGCATTGTTTTTCAGCGATAATGAATTTATCGAGTTCAATGTTTTGAATTATGTCATACGGTGCAATAACACAAAGCCAGCCACATACCGTTTGAGGTTAACTCGGTTTATGTTTGCCTATTTGTCAAGCATTCCATTAGCTTTCCCTGTAAAGATAGACATACAAATTACCCCGCTGGAGACCATCATTTTTGTCAAACAGCAGTATTAGCTATGCAGTTATAAGACTAAAGGAGATTTGTAATTATAACACTTCACGATTTAGAATGTGCCCATATTTATCTTTAAAGGTACA